>CM039626.1:10885841-11298341 GCA_022457165.1 Juglans mandshurica
TGCAGGTGGTTTGGATTTGAATTGACTATATCACACACACACTCAAGGTCTTAGCTTTAGGTTGAAGTAAATGCTTAAGTCTTGCTTGACAAATTGCTAAATTTTTGATTGATTTTCTTTCTATCCTTGATATTAAAAGAGTAAGATACTAGTGATTAAATCTAATTCAGATCATGGCTTGGTGAGTGATGAAACTTCTCTATGGGATCAAATTGATAGTCTATAGTGTTTTTTTTTTGTTTTTGTTTGAGGGCACCTCAGCTAGAAATAATACTATTTGGGTGATAGTCGATCGTCTAACGAAAAGTGCTCACTTCATACTCATCAAGAATACAGATTCTCTGGAGAGATTGACAAGAATTTATATAGCAGAGATTGTCAGATTGCATGGAGTGCCTAAGACGATTGTGTCAGATAGAGACCCTCGTTTTACGTCATTATTTTGGCAAAGTTTGCATAATTTGATGGGCACTAATTTGAAGTTCAGTAATGATACCATCCACAAACAGATGGGCAAACAGAAAGGACGATTCAGACTTTGGAAGATATGCTAAGAGCTTGTGTATTGGAACATGAAGGGAATTGGGAGAAGCAACTACCTCTGGTAGAATTTGCTTACAACAATAGTCTCTAAACCTCCATTCAAATGGCACCATACGAAGTCTTGTATGGTAGGAAGTGTAGATCCTCATTGGATTGGAACGTTGTAGGAGGCGACTTGTCGAGCTGAATAAGGAGTTAGTCGTCTATTGGTAGAAGATGGAGAGCCAAGAGCACCATCGCACACACATATTAGATATCGATAGTAACAACATGGGATATGAGAGGAGAGCGTTACCTCACGAAGAGCGTTACCCACATTTACACCCAACTACGTGGTTAGACTGGGACAATTTAAGGCTCGAATGGCACAGGACCAAGCTGAGTCTAGTGAAGCCGCAAAGGAGCGCACCAGCCGCCAATGCTGAGCCCATAACATCAAGCTCATCTATGTCATCAACTCACCGTGGACGTTTGCCGGTAGAAGGTCAAGTGTCAAATAGTGATGACGATGAATAGGTCGAGCAACACCTCGGCCTAGCACATAGCATGGTGTATGATCCAGACGACAACGTATTATACTACTTACCCCAGCATGCCATAACAATGGACATTGACGCACCACCACCTACATCGACCAGTGATGATGTGTCCAGTGATGGACAGTAAGGTTGGGTGAGCAGCATCTTCTCCTTAGTATTTTTTTATTTTTAGTGCTTACGTCAGTTTTGAGGATAAAATCTTTTTTTAGGAGGGCAGAATGTAAAAGCCCACTAGAAATTCAATGGTAGAATTTCTTTAGGTCTTAGGAACTTCATGAAAACTCCCTAAGTTTTCATGAATTAACCAATCAAGTAGGTTTTATCTGTCTGCATAGTCAGTGTTGCCACTCACTATGGTGTTAGAAGCGTGATTTTATTTATTTGAGATAGTTAGAAGTGTCAGAATGTGATATGGTTTACGCCATTAGATTCAGTTGGTTATTTAGGCTTTTATGGCACAATAATCACATTTTCAATTTTCAGACGAAATGCTTGTTCGAAAACGTGTTTTGATATTTTGAGGGACTTTGTAGTGAATTTAAATAAATGAATCTTATGGTTAGTTTAGTATGTATATTTAGGATTTTACAGTGCAAGATTTATTCTACAATTTTTCGGAGGAATAGTAATCTCAATAGTAGCAGCAAGCATAGTGTTTTCAGAATCACAGTGTGGAATGTCCAAATTAGGTTAGAGAAGTTTTATTTGGATACTTGGCAAAATCTTAATCACTTGGTGAATAGTATTGGACACTTGTCACCAAGAGGAACCACGAGATGGATTATGAAGAAAATCAATGTGTGAGATCAAGCCACCTAAGCCAAAACCCTAATTGATCCGATTTCTAGTATTGTGTTTAATCACTTGATTAAATCACTTTCACATGCTATTAATTCCTCAAATTTATGTTATGAAATCATTATCCACCCTTTTAAACCTCAGAAATCTAATTGAGCCAAGAAAAATTGGATATGGGTTTGATAGCATTTCAAACCCCAACCAAACCCTCTCTAAACCCCAAATGGGGCCTATTAGTTTAAGGCCCATGAATTTTGGCCACTTGACAAAGCTTCTTGAGTAAGTTTTTCCTCCCCCATGGCAAACCACCCTCTGCCCAAAGCATGCCCCAAAGTCAAGCTTGATGTGAAGCCAAAGGCCACCTCACCACCACCCTACTCTTAGATATTTCTTTGGCTAAAAACCACTCACCATTCTTGCCTTTTTGTGACATAGCCACCCTGCCTAAAGGTGTCATACAAGGCCATACCTTCACTCTTCATAATGTGTAAGAGGCGTGCAGGCCATTTCCACATTCACTTCACTAATTGCCACTCACATTCTTGCAAGAAACCCTTAGGATCTCTCTCAGGTAGATTTCTGTGGCTTTTTGCGTGCCATTTTCAGAAATCTTGTATGTTTCTCACATGATTCCTTCTTGAAAGTTGTTCATATTTAAGTTTAGTTTTTGTCGGTATTTTGTTTAGTTGATTTCATAGTCGTTTGATGGGTCAAAAGTTGTTTTAACCGTGTAAAGGTCAATCTAGGTGACAATCTAGATAGTGTGTTGTGTTTTGGAGTTTTTGACCAAGCTAATGGACAAGTCTTGGTCTGAAAGTTATATGGAGTGGTGTTAACATGTATATATGAATGTTGTTTTGGAGATTCGTTGCATGATTAAAGTTTTTGATGAAAGATTTTCTCAGATCTAGGAACTTAGAAACTGGAAGAGGAAAAAAACCAGTTTCTGTTTTAAGAAAGTATGAGTCTTTTGTGGTTTAATTCTTACTCCAAAGGCTTTGATATTTTTATTTGATGGTCCTTCCTTTTATCTACATGTTAGGATGTTAGTTTGAAGATTTTTGACACTAGTTTCAAAGATGTGAATTTTTATGCTAGAGATCATATGAGTGGGTCAAAAGTTTGATGTCTTTAGTTAGATCCATGCTTTGAGTTATTTTAGTCATGTGATTTTAAGTTTAATACTTGGATCTACTTTAGGATACATTTTTAAACTATGTAATGTTTTGGTTTGAAGAGCTCACCATAGAATGTCTTAGGCCAAGTGTTTGTTCAAATTAGTTGGGAAAAAAAATTCTGTTTTTGGCTAAGTATGGAGCCAAGTGTTTCAAGTGACGTTTTGTAATTTTTGATGACTTTTTATGTGTTGATTCAAAGCATGTTAGTTCTTGGGAATGTGTTATGAACATGTTAGAATTTTTTTTGAATTTTTGGAGTTTTTGAAATTGCTTTGAAATAAGTCAAACATTGAGATTCAAGAGTTGTATTTTAGTTTAAACGTTTAGATCTTTTCACTAAAGAGTTTTGTGATTATGTGAAGTATAGTTTTGTTAGATGTTTTAAGCATGTTTTTAAACTTAGGATACGAGAATCTTTGTTGCAATATTTCGGTTTGATCATGAGTTTTGGAGTTGGATAAAATTGCAACAAATATCAAAGAGAAATGGCCTATGATAGTTTCCGCCCTATGGTGTTCTCATAGTGTTTGGTTTAAAATTTTTCTAAGTTTATATTTGAGTTTAGGACAAAATTTACATTTGTAAAATCTTTAAGTTAGGAGTAAAATAGTCATTTTTTCACATATGGAGGGTAAAATGCTCATTTTACTCTAAGTAAGCATTTCTTCATATTTCTATTTGTTAATGATAAAGTTCCTAACATTTAGAACTCATACTTATAGTTTCTCGTATTTCATGTTTTACCTCGTAAAACACAATAATCATTATAAGTTAGCTCTTAACTTACTATCAGATTATTGCGTACGTGTGACGGGTAATGGAACTACAATCTATGTATGCATGTTATCATATATGCCATACTATGCCATGTCATTTGATGATTATCTGTTATAAATTTATTCTGTTATGTATTTCTATCTGTTACAAGTATATTATGTTATGTAATGCTATTTGTTACACGTATGTCATGTTATGAAATGTTGTATGTTATATATTATGCCATGTTACAAAAATATTGTACGTTACATGTTATGCCATGTTACAAAATGTTATTTTTTACATGTTATGTCATGTTACAAAATGTTGTATGTTACATGTTACGAATTATTTTCTGCCTCATTGTACGTCATGTCTCTTACCTCACGTTTATGTCATGTTATGTTACGTTACGTTACGTTACGTTAGGACTTCTGTCCTTTTGTTTCGTGTCACGTTTTGTCTCGAGTACAATTTGTGTATCTTGGTAACAACCTTTCAAATTATGTCAAGTCTATTTACGTTTATCATGACCCTAAGTGTTAGGATTGAGTAATATCCTAGTAAAACTCCTTTATTTATCCTGGAGTGTCTAAATTAATGTGAAATTCTCTAGTTTGACAAAGTACAGTCAACCGGTTGTGAATAGGGCCTGAGTAGTTGGTCACTGGAGCGCACTGGGCACTAACGTCAATGGAACCATAGTGTGGACTTGGGTGTGTCCTGATGCAAGAAGGAACTAAAGTGGCCTATGCCTCATGACAATTAATGGATCATGAGAAAAACTACCATACCCATGCTTTGGAATTAGCGGCGGTGGTCTTCGCAAAGATATGGTGACATTATCTCTACGGTGAGGCTTGTGAGATGTACATGGGCCACAAAGTTTGAGACACTTCTTCACCAAGAAGAAACTCAATATGACGCAAAGAAGATGCTGGAGATCATAAGCAACTATCGCTGCAAGATTAAGTACCATCCAGGGAAAACCAATTTGGTTGCCAATAATCTAAGTAGGAAGTTGGATTCTCTTCTCAATGGAATGAGGAAGCTCTTGTTGGAAAGTTCAATAATAGGAAAAAGTCCTTGACTCAATGCAGGAGATAAGGGTAATGGGCTACGATGGATTAAAGGAGCAGGAAAGAGAAAATAAAAAATTATTATGAATTAGACGAATGGTCATAAAGGCAAAGGAACCTATGCATTTCAGTCTTCGTAAGGATGACACCCTACTATATAATATAAGAATTGAAGGGTGATCCCGACGAATTCAAAGATTAAATAAAGAGTACTTGTAGAGGCTCATTCATTGTTAGGGGTAATTAGTTCAGTTGGTCCAATTTTAGACATATTTTATAACCGTACGGGTCTAAGTCGGTTTTAAAATTATGAAAACTGATAGACCAGTTCATCCAGGAAATTGAAACTTTTGATTTTTTTGGTTTTGGTCCGATTCGATTCGGTTTTATAGGTGTGATTTATTTTTGGATTTTTTTTGTTGGGCTTGTTGATTTTTCTAACCCAAATGAAAAAATTATACAAAAACTGTGTAAAAATGTACATATAAAAATGTAATTTTCTTATACACAAACACACACACACACACACACACACACACATATATATATCAAAAGTGTACTCTTATGCTTAAAGCATTAGTATTGGTCTATGCATATGCATATGGAAAATTACCTCTTTTACATAATCACTTTGTCATTCAAGCAAAATTTTCACATTGATTTAAGCATATTTGAGACAAAATAATAATAAAATATTATTTTATTATTATTAATTTTTTGTTAAAATCAATTTTTATATATATTTTGCAATTAGAATCCACTACATACATTTGACGTTAATAATACAAATGTAATAATAAAAAATATAATTTTTTTATATATTATATTAAAAATATAATAAAATGAAAAATATATATATAATATATTATAATAAAATGAATGTACATGTGGAGGTTTGTTGTGCTATTGAAAGAGGGAGAAAATGAAAGAATTGTGAGAGAGAGAGTGGGAGGAGAGAGAAATAATGATTAAAATATGTTTTGGGGAGTGAATAGTAGTAGGACTGTGCAGAAAACTCTAAGACCCGGTCCGCCCGTGCGACCCGACCCAACCCGACCAAAAAAGCGGGCTGAAGCAATTTGCGGGTCGAACCCGCTGAAACCGACTACACGTTTTAAGGATCTCAAACCCTAGCCATCCCTCCCCATTTTAAGAGACTTCACAGAACCTAAAGAGTAGAAGCAAACAATCGAATCCCATTATATTGAAGGGTAGAAGCATTTATTTCATGTAGGAATCAGAAACCAAAAACTCTGAAGTTTCCTCTCCAAATCAAAAACCCTTTAATTTTATTATCCTATAAATATCTCTTTTTTCTATTTCTGATTGAGACTCTTTGTCCTTTTCCCATTTAATCACTCAATACATCAGCTCTTCAATTCGTTTCTGGAACACTAATTGATTTCGTGTTTGGTATGTTAAATTCCGATGCTTTACACAAACGATATTGTTTTCTTCATTTTATTTGGATTTTGTGGTAGGAGGTTTGAGAAATGATTTGTAATGTTTCGGTGTTTTGTATTCACAGGGAGTCACCGACCAAGGATAAAGAACGTTTACAGAAATAAAAAGAAGAGAATGAAAGAAAGGAAGCCGAAGAGAAGCTTAATAAGAAGGAAAACAAAGCTGAGCAGGAAGTTGATCAGGGGTCAGAGAAGATGAGGATAAAACTGACAGTGAAGACTCACCATACCACGGGTTTCGCCATGGCCAAAACAACATTCAAGCTTGAACATCCATTGGGTTTCTTCCTGTCCCTTTGTTTTCCCCCTTTTATGTATTAAGATTGGATTTTCGGTGATACCCGTGAGTTTTACTATTTTCTCATGGCTACGGAGATTGGAGAAGGTGATGCTAATGAAGAGGTTCCCAGGCCTGGTGATTAGTGTTTCCAAAATTGACCTGTACTAACTACTCGATTTTGATTTGGGTTTTGCATTGTTCTGGAGCCGATTCGCAGTTTGCCTGATTCCAATCTCGGGTTGGGTCGGCCCATATCGGGTTGGCCCGTTCTTACACTGGGTCGAGTCGGGTCGGCCCCAAATAGGAAACGGGTTGGTCGGGTTGCAGTCCTAAATAGTAGTTATCCAAATTTAGATAAGCACTATTCATAGCTAGCTAAATATTTGGATATGCATAAGCCAATGTAGAGGATTTTAGGGTCATATTATGTAAATATGACTTTATATATACATATGGATAAACCAATATAGATGCTCTAACATATTATATAAGTAAGTATGTAACTTGATATATAAAGATAAATAATAACATATTATTAACTTAATATTAATATTCATGTTTAAGAGTAAGTTAATATTAAGGAAGCATAAATATTAAGATTGATATTTCATATTATATTGATTTTATAATTTGTATAATATATATAATATAAAAATGAAAAAATATATATATTTTAGTTTTGTTCAGTCTAAATCAATGTTAAAAACATGAAAACAAGGGCTGAATTGATTTTCAATCGGTTTTTGTTCCGAGGAACCGAAACCGACCGAACCAGTTGTGAATCGGATCAAACCATTCAGTTAAGTTCAGTCGGTTTTTCAATTTTTTCTTACACTCCTATTCATCGCCTTATTTAGTACACCCGGATAGTACTAAGATGTACCAGGATTTGAAGAGATATTTTTGGTGGGAAGGAATGAAGCAGGTCATTGCCCACTTTGTCGAAAGATGTTCCATGTGCAGACAAGTAAAGACAGAACATCAAAGACCTATCGGGAATGTGCAGCTCTTACCTATCCCATAGACTTCATAGTCAAGTTGCCAAGGACTCTAAGCGGAAGGAATATAATATGGGTGATTATGGACAATTTGACCAAAAGTGCTCATTTCTTCCAATAACTAACACAGATTCCTAAAGGAAGTTGAATCGATTGTAGATTAAAAAAATAGTCAGGCTACATGTTGTGCCTAAGACCATAGTGTTGGACCAAAATCCAAGATTTACTTCCCATTTTGGAAGAGCTTACAAGCGGCAAATGGTACCAAGCTAAGGTTTAGTAGCACGTATCAGCCCCCCGCAAATGGATGGTCAATTGGAGAGTACTATCCAAACACTAGAAGATATGCTAAGAGCTTGTTTACTAGACTTCAAAGGCACTTGGGAGAACCATATCCTACTCATTAAGTTCACCTATAACAATAGTTACCAAGTGTATATCCAAATGGCCCCTTACGAAACTCTATACAGGAGGAAATGTAGGTCGCCTGTATGATGTGATGAAGTTGGAGAAGGTAAGCTCATTGGGCCATAAATAATCCAAGAAATGAAGAACCAAGTCAAGATTATACAGAACAAAGCCGGCAAAAAAGTTACGATGATACAATGAGAAGGGACTTAACCTTCAAGGAAGGCAATCAGGTGTATATTAAAGAATCACCCATGAAAGGCATGAAAATGTTCAGAAAGAAAGGAAAATTGAGCTCGAGATATGTTGGGCCTTATCAAGTGATGGAGAAGGTGCATTACCAGCATAATACCAAGAGATACATGATGTATTCCACATATCCTCCTTGAGAAAGAGTCTTGGGAACCAAAAACCCTGAATAACTAGCTCAAGTGAGATTCAATTACAACGAATCTTACTTATGATGAAATGCTGGCATGAATTGTGGATATAAAGGAAAAGAAGCTATAGTCCAAAATCGTACCTTTAGTGAAAGTACAATGGGGAAGCTCAGGAAATGAGGAGCTCACGTGGGAAAGTGAAAGGGTCACAAAAAGACAGTTTTCCTATTTTTACGAGCCATAGTAACTGAGCTATCACACACTTGATAAGGGCATTGATGCCATTTAAGAGGTAGGAAGGTGGCAATAAATAACTCTGAACCCATACACCATAGTCACTTTAGCCCTAAAAGTTTTAAGAAGTGTCACTATGATGAGAGAGAAGAAGATTGCGAGAAAGGCAACTCTATCACCAGAGGTGATCAAGCAAATCATGGAGGAGAGAAATGAAACAAAAAGGCAGTGGGAAGAATAGTGACGAGAAGAGGAAGTGCATTGGAGGGTAAGGGCTTTGATCAACGAAATATTAGACCATGATGATGGCATTGTGAGATCATGCGAAGCAAGACATTTGGTTCAAGAATGTGAGTTCCAAGAAGAGGACAAAGGAGTGGTCTCATTTGGATCAAATATAAAAAAATCTAGTACACGAGAGAGGAGTAGAGGCGGATGCCGTAAAAGCAGCCGACGTAAAATATAAGGGGGAGGACACCCTTGATCCAGTGACAGGAGACGGGGATTTAGAGATGGACAAAAGATTGAGTGTGCCCCCACTGCTAATCGAAAAACCGTCCACATTGGAGAAAAGGACTACTAATGCAAGGATGTGAGGACCATGTCAAATCAAAGGAAGGAATCCCTTCACATGGGCGAAATAATGGCGATAAAGATCCAACCAGGTGGGCAACGTGTAGCTAGGGTAGAAGTAAGTTTAGCAGCATGTTGTAGAGAGCTTGGTAGATGCGAGACAACATAAGGTGACTAAGGAAGGCTTGCCCTACACTAGGCGAGCAACGATCAAGTCTAGTGCAAAGGAGGGAACACCCCGAGATAACTCGAAGGAGCTCAATGGGTAGCAGGTATCATACCCATGGCCCATGCTCCATCAGAGACATCACAACAGGAGAATGCCTGGGGAAGAGGAACACAAACCTGTAGGATATATCGTTTGACATTAGAAGTAAGGCCTAACGCCATATGGAAGACTCTCATAAGGAGAAGGACTGCGGGTTTGGTCCCAAGGCGCGCTGTCTCTGCAGTTTGCCTTGGGACAAGCAAGTTGTAGAGACAGTGCGCCTTGTCTCATTAGTCACTCGATCTCTACCATTCTTCAAATTTAGAGGGCATATGGACGATAATGATAAATGTCTCTTATTCAAGAAAGGCAGCTTTGTTGTATAAAAGATATTGGACAAAAGATCTCAATTTTTGAGATGTAAAGTATTTTTCTCTTAAGCTATTTGAAGACTTTGTGAAGGCCTAGAGTTCAGAGTTTTCTCTTAAGCTAACGATTCCATAATAACCATTATCATTTAGTTGTTGTTCAAGTAGGTTCATTCCCACAATAATACTAGAAATGTGGGGTAAATGTATGAGTATGTTGGGTTTTGCATATTTTACTTCTCATCTCTTTCTCTCATGAAAGTGCATATTTCCCACTATATTTATTGATTACTTTGATGATGTGATTTCAAGACAATGTGCGTTAGAAGTGATATGCTTTCAATGTGCTATGTACTTATGGGATCTGGTTGAGGATTCTCCATACCATTCTGGGCAACAAATTACCACAAATATCATACAGGTACAAGGATTCTCCGTGATTATCAGGGTGGGGCATTTCTGTTTGGTTTTACATGATAATTCGGGTATAGAGAGTCCTTGTGTTGATCAGATGGAGCGTTTTTTATGTAATTTGATGAATATATTTCATGTGTTGACCGGGTAGAGGGATTTCCCAGTTCGAACAGGTGTAGTGATTCCCTATTGTGTTTTGGTCAATGTATTTTATGTATTAACCGTGTAGAGAGATTCCTTGTACTTGGTATTCTTGTGATAATTCTTGGATATGTGTTTTGCTCATATGGCGATTATTCACCATGCTTACTAATATATATGTTTTATTCAAAAGGTGATTCCTCGCCATGCTTACGAATACATGTATTTAACTCAGAAGGTGATTCATCGCCATGCCTAAAATATGCGTGTTCTTAGTCTCATTTATATGAACTTATGCATGCATATTCATCATCATTCTCTCTCATTATTAGTATTTTTATAGGTTTTAACTTACTAAGATTTTATTGAAATCACACTATGATAGTCTCACTATGGTTTTGCTTATTGGAATCGTAGACTTTGATGTAGATTTAGCCCAGGAGAGCTACCCTGAGGAGAAAAGACCTACATAGCCTGAGGATTAGCCACGGTAGGGGTGTTCATCCGGGTTCCAACCCGGGTATACTCGGACCGGAACTCAGGCTGAAACCTGAACCAGATTGGTCCGGGTCAGACCCGGGCCGGAACCCAAGTTTTTAAAACCCGAAAATCCGAGTTTCGGATCGTATCCGGATTTTATTTTATTTTTTAATAAAACCCTTTAGACAAAGATGAAAGAAGGCTTGTTAAGTTCCATCGACTTCACCATCAAGAATTCTAGATTCACTGGACTCAACTGTGGTGTTTATGGAAATTTCTCTTGGATTGAAATAGAGCATGGATGAGTATATTATTTATACAAACAGAGAGTGAAAATGATGAAGTAAATAAATTTGTGTTTTTTTCCTTCAACTTTCACAACAACCAAATAGATAAAATAGAGAAAGTCGATACCCAATACAGATTAAAAAAACACAAGTTTCCAAACATTCCAAAAATACACGGCCACCAGCAAACAGATGGTCAAAGCATCCATCCACCACTGCACGACCCATCTCAATGGCAAACAGATACGGCGACGGCGAAGGAGATGCGGCGACGAGGTTACAATGGCGGCGGCCAGGGACCTAGGGTTTCTACTTCTGTCGCAGCGCAACGAGAGAGAGAGCAAGAGATTATAGAGAGAGAGAGAGAGAGAGAGAGAGAGAGAGAGAGAGAGAGAGAGAGAGAGAGAGAAGTGAGTCGGGGGGATTTACCAGAATAATGACCTAAGGTCGATGGCGACAGAGATGTGGCAACAGGGTCACGATGGCGGCGGCTAGGGACTAGGGTTTCTGCTCAGCAGCGAAACGAGAGAGAGCGAGAGACTAGAGAGAGAGAGAAAGGTGAGTCGAAGTGAGCCCAGGGGGGTGGGTTTAATCAATGGGTTTTTTTTAAAGGACCCGGGTATCTGGTTTAAACTCGATACCCGGGTCCCTAACCCGTACCCGGACCGTGTTGGTCCGGGTTTTGCAATCCAGGTTTCGGATCCGTTATGATCCGGGTCGAAACCTGGAACCAGAATCCGATTTTCTGGGTTCCGAACCAGGCCGGGAAAAAACCCGACCCGGATGAACAGTGCTAAGCCACAGGAGTCTGTCTCTGTTTAGTTTATACCTTTGTAAATTGTTAAGATATTTATTGTAATTAGACATCGAACAATTTATGGTTCTTCATATTTTGATGTGGGTGATAATCTAATGATAGTTGTTAATTACATATGGGATGAAGGAACAATGACATATGGATATTTTTATTAAATGAATGTGTGTTTGTACACTTCTTTAATACTATTAAATTAGTCTCCAACTAATCCCCTTTACTTATTCCACTGCGATTTTTATTACACACATGTGTTTCACATACAGACACATAAGTTGCACAATATAGTACCATAAATTGGATGAAGGAACAGTGACATATGGATATTTTTATTAAACGAATGTGTGTTTGTACACTTCTCTAGTACTATTAAATTAGTCTCCAACTAATCCCTTTTACTTATTCTGCTATGACTTTTATTACATACGTGTGTTTGACATACAGACACACAAGTTTCATGGTATAGTAAAGGATATAGCCGACTGGCTCACATCCCAGGCACCACAGTTCTTAGATAGAGAACTACCTGGGGACCGAGTGCACCACATCAGCTCCTTTTTAGACAACATAACACTAACAGTGGAAACTTGGATGTTAAGTTCGGTTTGTATGTAATAGCTATAAGTCTTTCTATCTAGCTAATTGTCTAAATCGTTGCCTAATTTTTGGTATGTAATAGCTCCTTTTTAGACAACATAGGATTAACGGTGCAAACTTGAATGTTAAGCTTAGTTTGTATGTAATCTCTATAAGTGTTGTTAGATGTAATAACTACACAACTCACTACAACAAATCTGATCTTTTGGGATGAAATTAATTTCCTCCCAAAAGGTGACTTTTTTGGACGAAATTCTTCGTTCATACCAGAAAGTCCCAGCAGTCTGATAATTATTTGAATAAGAGATATGACGTTCGAACAGAAGAATTTGGGATGAAAATATATTGTCCCCAAATAGATTTACTGTTTGAACTGATGGTACACCATTCGAACTAACATAAATTTCTCGTATAATTGTAGTTCGAATTGACATTTTGGTGGGATAATTGTATATATTTTGGACACAAAATTTTGGATGCTGTTGGAATTGAAATTTTATCATTCGAATGTATACAATGTTGTTCAAACTCACAGTTTCCATTCAAACTTACAGTGTTTTAGTTTCATTAAATATAAAAATAGATCATGTGTAAAAATTTTAATATGATGCACATTGTGTAAAACCATTAACTAGATAAAAACTATATTAAAATATATAACATGTCACAAAACAAAAGCTAATGTATAGTAATTAATTTAGTCAATGCTCAAAGTCCTAACAATCAGCTCGATCTCTTTCAAATGAGCATCCACCCTGTTTATATGTTGATCAATGAGAGGCGTCATCCTCCTCTCAATATCAGCGACAAAGCTCGTTCGTAGCTTAGGAATTGCCGCACAAATCTCTATGGACAGAATATCAACAATGGCAGCACGTACCTCTGTGCGCACAATATTAGTAAATGGCGCACGGAGCTCGGTGTGCACAATATCAATGATCTCATCTGTATGTGTAGCTGTTGCAGTGGTGGTAATACGTCTCCCTGAGGGTGGAACACTCGTGGCCTCAGCAAGGTCTGATTGCTACCTAGTACGGAGGTGGCCCACGTTTTTGCCCAAGGTGATGATATTTATTAGGCCGAATTGTGATCGCCGATGCTCAGAGGAAGTGACCTCCACTCCTGCAGACAGAAGTAGTCTAGAGATCGTTAGCACAAATGACAGACTACTCTCAGACAAGTACTTAGACTCATCTATGATCTGGGATATGTAATATAGGGGCAGATCAATCGGATAGCCTCTCACTAATCGCAATATGAATTTAGCTTAATCGATGTTGAAATTCGTTGTATGCTTCATCAGGTCAATATTATATGAGAGGATCGATGCCAACATTCAAAAGAATGCATTGTAGTCAACCTGCCTAATGGCCTTGCCGGCATGATAAGGAGGAGCTATATCCTCAACCATCAACCGAGTACCTCCTTGTCAGAAAGCTCGTCCTCTGGGACAAGTTGCCCTATGAGCTCCTCGGTTCCATCCTTTTGCTGAACCACTTCCAATGCAGGATTTGCATTAAGCTCAATAGGGATGTGAAGAATCTCAACTATTATGTCAACTGAGAATCTAATACTCAACCCTCGTACAATGAAGGTGAATGCCTCATATGTGGCATCCATCTCACTAACTCCTTGATAAAACTCGTACACCAGGTTAGGATAGGCAACCCCTGACTGGTCACAGATGGGACCTCATCCCCTATTAGTGAATCTAGACTCCAGGGTTCTACCCTCCCAGATGATGTCGTTGAAGTCATTGAGCTTAAGAGCCTCTCGATAAGTGTTGGCCTGAAAGGCTAGTTCCCTACAATCAACGATGTTTCCTCTAATGATCTAGCATGCTTCGATCTAGAAGTAGACATCATGTATAAAATTTGCTGATTATAAAAAAAGATGTCAATAGGTAGTCGAAGTATTATGATACACTGGCATTTTAAGTAGATTTTTGTATTTTGGTTTGTGTTTGAATGGAAAAGAATGTAGTTTGAATAAGAAATAAAATTCTATCGGACCTAGAATCCGAACTTGGGTTTGTCTTGGAACTAATATAAAAATTGTTTGAACAACAAGTTGTATGTGAACAAGACGTAACTTGAACTACGTATTTTGGTTGTTGTTGAATGAATGTGAACTTCGTTCAAACAACAAGCAGTGTGTGATAAAGTGGGAAAAGAATGTAGTATTCTGAAAAGAATGTAGTTAGATGAAGCAAGACTGCTTAATCACACACTGCTTGTTGATCTCGGAGAAGAGGCAGAAGGTTATACACACTGCCCCAAACCCCTTAGGTATCCAGAACAGGGCCCCAAAACTTGGAAAAAAATCTCAACGTTGCTCGCTAATGATTCTAAAGAAGCAAATTTGTTGCGGAGCACGATCATCTTATCCTACACAAGAAAAATAATATTAACCAATAGATATGAGATAAATATGTAATTAATACTACTGTTTTGCTTTGCTATGTGTGCCAACACTTACATAGTTTGCTTCTCCTTTAGGACTAGTACATTCCCCATCACGCCTAGATCTCGAGTTAGCATGATGACTTAATGCTTGACCTATTTATTTTATTTACATGACTCATTTCCTACAAAATATAGCAAAATTATAAGTCGATATTGTAACACCCCGCTCCTTCCTTCTGACGTAAGCAAGTTCTGAGGACGGAAATTATGTAACACTCTGCCCTTCTCTCTAGTGACTGCGAGTCTTGTTATGCGTGCCGAATCTCAATGGCGTGTTTTTAAAGATATTATGTGATTTCTAAAGTACACCCAGTATTTTAAATGCACTGTAAATATTTATATGGGGTATTTTCAGTGTTATTGAACAAAATTTGATTTTAAATAAGACAATTATAATATTTTTGAAGAGCTCCAAAAATATTATAATTGTTAGAAATCATTGTAATATCAATTATTAAAATGATTTCAGTTATTTAAAATATTATGGGATTTGAATTATGTTGAAAACTCTAATTAATTAAATGGTTTTATTCTTTCAAAAGATATTAAATAAGACTTCATCATTTTATTAAAGATGAAGCAATATTATTTTATAAACTAAATTTTAGTTTAAATAATATTCAACCTTAATTTCTCTCAATACTTTTAATTAAGTTAATGTTTACACATTTTAAATTAGTGTTTTAATTCTCCACCGTTAGATCGTTTTGAGGATCCTAAGATGAAGGGCTTGGATTAAATACTCAAACCCTCTCTCTGTCTCCCTCACTTTTCCTTTCCCTCTCTTTCTCTCCTCCCTCTCCCCCAGCGTATCCCGCACGCCCCTCTCCTTCTCACCCATTCTTCCCCTGCCTAGCCTGACACCGCCGCTGTGTGCAGCCCGGTCTCACCTCCACCACCAAAGGCCTCCTCTCATGTCGACGAGCCCCCACCACCGAATCCAGCCTTCACCTCCCAACCACCTTCCCCATCGCACGCCCGTAGCAACCCACACAGGGTTTCACCATGCGCAGCCCTTTCCACCACTGCACCCACGGCCACTGAGCACCACCATGAGCTTCCCTTGACCACCCATTTCCTCCTCCCCTTGACCCAGCCGCCTTAGCTCCTCCCTAGACAGCACGCACGCAGCCTCAACGCATGGGTTCACCATACCCACAGTCAAGCTCCACCTACCACGGCCACCGCACCACCACCAGAGGCCTCCTCCCTCACCGGCGACCTCTCCTAGCCACCCCCATGCCTAGCCGAGCCTCCCTCCTCCTGCACACTCTCTCACTCTCTCATGGGTGTTCCTCCACCTCATGGCTAGATCCGCCGCCTCCAGCCACCATGCCGCCACTCCATCGCCACCATGCCCCTCCACAGCACCTCCTAAGCCCTTTCATGGCTAGCCGTAGTTCTCAGCCGCCCCTAGCTTCACAAGAACCCTCACCCTCTAGGGTGCACTGTACATGGACATATCTGCCGTGCTCCGCCACCCCAGCCACCATGAGGACCACCCTCAGCCTCCCCTAGCCTAGCCCTAAGCCCAAATCGCCACTTTATGTGGTGGACAGCCATTGTGCATGGCTAACCACCACGTACGACCCTTCCTACGTCATCAACCATGACGGTCAGCGAATAACGCACGGGTCAACCCTGACAATGGTATAACCCTCTATCCCTCGTTATTTATGTTAGTTGGTTGGTTAGGTTATGGACTGTGCTGTTAGTATTGTAGAGTTCGTTGTGTAGTGTGGAAATTGTGATGTGCCGTGTAGTGAAGTGTTGGGTGTATCTGTGCTGTATGATGTGTAGTGTTGTGGATTTTGCTGTGAAGTATGTGCTATAATGATGATGTGGCATCGCGTGGATTGGGAAGTGAGTACACGTAAATTGTACTCTTGTGGCGTAGAGTGAGATAAGGAGAGTATATGTAAAATATACCCTCTTTGAGTAAGGTGGAATGGGAAGAGTACACGTGGAGTGTACTCTGTGAGGCGTAGAGTGTGAAGGGAGTATACATGGAGTGTACTCCATGTGGTGGAGTGATGCACCATATGGCTGGTATGCCATAGTGGTGATGGGTCGTATCGTGTATGGAGGGAGTACACATGGAGCGTACTCCATGAGGCGCAACGATACACCATGTGGCATGTCGCAAAGATAAAGATGGTTGTGTGGTTGATGGGTGTAGAGCGTGGTGATTAGTGTCGGGAACTGTGGAACAGTATCCCGAAGTAGTTGTGATGTGGCCTGTAGTCTGAGATGACAAGTGTCACTATCATTGACTTATGGCTGGGAGTATGTGTAAAGTGGCAGAACAAGTGTAAGAGTGCGCAACGGAAGCATGATTGGGGAATGTCACGAAGTAACATGGTTACTGGCAGTCGTGCTTGTGATGGGTAAGGAGTTAGAGTAGGAATGGCATAGCAGGAAGGTGACGAGATGGCACGATGTGACAGGAGTACATGAGGGACAGTACTCGTGATGAGTTAAGAGTTAGTATAGAAATGACGTAGCAGGATGTCAGGTGATGTGACAAGGTCACGGTGTAGATTGGGAGTAGTCTCGAGCTATATGAAGTGATGTAAGACGTAGTTGTGAATGTAGTCTTGTCGTGTTAAGTGTTGGGATGAACTGTCAAAAGGGACGGGTAGCATGAAGAGTCATGCTAGCTGGGTTAAGAGAAGGTTGGTATTGGAGTATGGCGTTGTCCTTACGAGCATGTGATCAACGTGTTATGTGTTGGTCTTAGGTGATGAAGGGATAAGATACATTTATAATCTGGTGAGACACATGTGCCAGACGGATTCACCATATGTAATGGGTAATCTGTCCTAAGCATAGGCACATGGTGCTTAAGCCTCAGAGTCGGTTTAGAGTCGTGTGGAGTGTATGGATGGGAATAAGGATTTAGTGTGAGCTCAAATGCATGAAGGTAGTGACGGGTGTATTGTCTAAGATTGGGATGTGTGACTTCGTTGGTCGGAATCATGTGTCGGAATGTGGTCAATAGGAAGAGTAAGATGAAGGTCTTAGTGTCTTAATCCTAAGATGAATCATGGGTTCACTTTAGTGGATGAGCACTTGAGATAAGATCTTGAGTTTGAAAGAGGTAGTGACCGTAAGTAGATCCCGAAGGTTTTAGCATAGTAAAGTGCACGTAAGAGCATGAGATAGACTGAGAGTGTTCCAAGTGAATTGTAGTTCTATTCCAGTTTAAGTTGCTTATGCATTAGATAGAGAATGATGTCAAGGTTATGTGTATGCATGTAGGTTGCTATCTGACATGCACATGAACGGACTGCATGATATGAAAGTAGCATGAAGTCCAGGTAAGTATTATGTTCATACTCTTCTAGAGTTTCCTAAAATACACGAAATGAAAATGAAATGCTTTTCCTTTACGATGATTTACGAAACAACACGAAAGATATTTTACGAAAACATGCTAAGTATAAGTGTTCAAAGGTATATGTATATACGGCCCTCCTTGGCAGCCCCTTTTTACGCACCCAAAGTATTAATTATAAGCATGTGAATGGATGACTATAAGCAGTATCTATTGTATGTATTTTCTACGAAAAGAAATGTTAAGGCTTGTGCCTTGAGCTTTAACCGATGCTCTGACTAACGTGAAGAAAGTGTTTTAAACGTCCTTATGAACTGATGTTTTAAGGATGTCATGAACTAATGCTTTAAATGATGCCATGCAAGATGATGTTTAAGCCCATGCTCTTAAATGATGTTTTTCCATGAATGAACTGCTAAATGAAAGGACTGAAAAGGAAATGACTAAATTGAATGAAATGACTGAAAGGACTAAACTGAAAGAAAAAGACTGAACGTTTAATGCATGAAAATACGTAACGGCCATATGAATGAATGAAAAGGGTACCAAATGAATGGACAGATTGCAATGTCAGGTAAGTAGTACTGGTAGTGCACCCAGTGCTGCCTCCCATGAAAGGGATTTCCAACCCGTGGCCACGGGTGGAGTCCAGGTCCAAAGGAAGACCGCTAACCCCAACACATGGGGCGTAACAATGTGTATTGGCCAATGAAAGTGATAAGAAAGAATGTATGAATGCATGAATGCATCGAACTCTTTAAGAAATGAAGGCACTAACGGGAGATGCATTTTACGAAAAGAAAACTCTTTTTAAAGAAAAACCTCGTCCAGTGATGTTTTCAAAGGAAAGCACGCATGCATGTACATATAGTATGTATGGAATGAGGAATGCATAAATGAAAACCTATGTTATTATATTTTAACTGTATGAAGTAATGTTTACGAGTCATCGACTCATTTTAGTTTTTATATATACCCCCTCCCCCACAAGAACTGAATGAGCAGCACACGTTAGAGCGAACACAACCCATGGGGAAGAGCACGGAAGTCTAGGCATGAGTGTTTAAATGTATGAGAGGCAATTTTATTGTTAAAACTAATGTTTTTCGTTGTAAACCTCTTTTATTCTCAAAACACATTTTATTTTATAACATAGAGTTTTGCACCTTGGGTGTGGAAGCAAAAAGTTTTAAATCGAACAATAATTCCCGTCGTCCTTTCTAAAACCATTTTATAAAAAGTCTCACCACAAGGACGAACGTTACATATATTACATAACAAAAAATTAATATAGTATAACCTTTATGATGTAGCCATAGTTGCATAGGTACGAGCAATGATACCAATGTACAACACTAGCCAAGCTGCTGGATCTCCACTGCCACTAGTGTGGACATCATCAATATTAACTTTAATTTCTCCCATCTTGCACACCTTGTCCAACCCAATGCCTCTTGTATTACCTCGAGGTCTACAAGGTTGTATGACACCTGCGTGACTTAATGATAGAATACATTTAATATTTATTTGTATCATAATTATAATCTTAGTAATATATGTATTTATTCATAGTTAAAATACAATACTTTAATCCATTGGAGTCTGATATCCCATCCTCACTAGGTGAGTCCAACAGTGAGTCAGGAATATGTGTTCAAGAAAAATGCATTAACAAGCAGATACTATAGAACAGAAACATCTATTATATATTACTTAGAAAAGACTTACCTCAAAATGTATATTTTTATATCAATAGTCAAAGCAGCAATTAGAACCTATAAAAATGAGATAGATTTCATTTATGTATCATCTACGACTAATAAAATGTCATAAAGGAGAATATAATTCATCGAAAGTTTTCACGGTTTGGGGTTTGAACATCCATTTGAGCAAATATGAGACTGTTTGAACAAAGTTTCAGTCAGATCACTTCACATTCGAATGCTTACCGATGCGAGCCTTCACTAGATACAACGATCTTTCTCTCTCCAGCTGAGAAACTAGCCGAAAGTCCCACACTCTCTCTCTTCGACAACAAACACTCTCGTCCTAAACCTTCCCCAACTTAACACTATCTTCTACTTAATTCTCATACTCTCTCTCTCTCTCTCTCTCTCTCTCTCTCTCTCTCTCTATATATATATATATATATATATCACGCAGCTTTCGTGAGAAAGACATAAGTATGTTTCTGTCTTTCTCACTCTCTTGATAATTGTTCGAACGCTTTGTTAAATGTTCGAACCGTTAAATGAAATCGAGAATTTCATATCCAGTTAAATGAAACTGTTCGAACCTCCCTTTATGACCGTTTGAACAAAAACATAAGAATATTCGGGTGAATATTAGTGAGATGCAATGCATTAAGGCAGGAAATCTTCCTGCCCTAACCAATCGAGACACATCTCAATGTGGTTTGCATTCGATCGAATTAAATATTGTTCGAAGCGGATCAATTCTTCTTCTCCCGTGCGCGCAACAGAAAGAGAGGGTCCTGCAGGGGAGAGAGAGAGAGAGAGAGAGAGAGTTGAGTTTTGGTAAGAAAAAAATTTTATTTCTTGTCTTTATTTGAATGTTATGATATTTATAGAATGTGTTTTTGTTATAGAATATTTCTAATAAGTTAGTGTTGTATTTTTTTGAAGGATTGCTTCGTTTTGGGAAGTTGGAAGATTTTGATTTGTAAGAGGATATTGTGAGTGCTAGGTATATTTCTAAACTTATGAATAAGTTGTTGTGATTTTATGCTTACTCTTGAAATATTGTGATTATTATTTGTATAGTTTGTAAATAGTTTGTGAGTTATTTTAAATATGTTGTGATATAAATTTGAAATATTGTGTTTATTATTAGAAATATATTGTCATTAGGCTTTGTTAATACATGTTTATTGCTTACTCAAGTTTAGAAATATGTTAATACATGTGGCATGTTATTTTGTGAATATATTGTGATATGGACTTGAAATATTTAAATTATTATTTGTGAATGACGTTTGAATATGTTTACATTATTACAAATATATTGTCCTTAAGTTTTGTTAATACATGTGGCATGTTATTTTATGCTTACAATTGAAATATTGTGATTATTATTTGTATAGTTTGTAAATAGTTTGTGAGTTATTGTGAATATGTTGTGATATGGATTTGAAAAATTGTGATAATAATATTTCAAATTAAGTAATAACAAACAAAAGTAACTCTTTAAGAATTATAATAATTAAAATTCTTGTATAACCATTGAAATTTAAGTATGATAATTAAATATTTATAATAATATTTAAAATTAAGTAATAACAAATAAAAGTAACTCTTTAAGAATTATAATATTTAAAATTATATTATACTTCTTTTACAATTTAAGTATAAGAATTAAATTATATTTTAAGAATGATAATAATTAAAATTATAATATAACCTTTAAAATACTCTTCAATAAAAAAGTCTTGAACCTACTAAATAAGTAGAGTTTGAATATGTAAATATACTTATTTATTATAAACTAAAGAGAAAGAAAATAAGGATCAAATAGATTCTTATATAAAAATTATATACTTATTGTCTATATAAGTAAATAACTCACTCAATTAAGTATAACAATTAAGATTATAATTGTGGAATGATAATAATTAAAATTATATAATAACCTTTAAAATTATATATAACAATTATAATCTCTAAATTGTAGTCTAATTGCTTGACTGTCATAGTCTCTTCGGCCTTGAGAGTTGTCAAGGTCGGACAGTTTGTGACGGTTAAGTAATTAGACTAAAATTTAAACATTTCTTCAAGATCATTCTCCCTCGTTGTGTACAAGACACGAAAAGTAAGGTCACATAATCTTCCATCCCTCTTTAGTTTAACAATATAACACTACTTGAAGGTGACATTGTTAATTTAAACAACATGGAGATATTGTTGTATGATTTTTTGCTAGATGCGTGTGACATTGCATAAATACCCTTAGACCCGTTTGGGAATCAGTGTACATTTATGTGTCCACTGATTCCAGAATTGTCCAGTGTGGACAGTTTGAGATTATATTATCTGTATTACACATTTTTGTTACTCGCTACTTTTCACGTTTAATATGAAGTTTCGGTATCTTCTTCTACTGTTCTTTGAGTATACTGTTCGTAGGGTCACAATCCCGATATTTGAACATGTATACTTGGAGAATTATGGGGAGGTGCTGCCGAAATTTCTACTAACGTGGAAATTAGTAGAGTGACGAGATTTGTGCAATATGGAGAATATAATCTCGAATGGGATAGGACCAACTACCTTATCAAAAAAGTAATGAGAATTGGAGCATGACATACATGTGAATTTTCAATGTACGTGTTATTAATATATAGATGTTTTTAGAAATTGACAAAAATTGGATGCGTTTGGACAATAGACTTGGAAAGGATTACGTACCCTATGCATGTGGAGTAAGAACTTTCATTGATTTTGCACGGGCCTCTGCTGATAGTCGTGGTTACATTAAGTGTCCATGTCGAGGGTGTAAAAATTTGTGTGCGATAGGATTGGATGAAGTAGAGCGTCATATATTTGTGAACGGTATGGATCTGGGGTATACGCGATGGGTACTGCATGGTGAGTCGTATGAAGGGTCAGCAGATGTATTGGTCGATCATCACAATTATTTATGGCACATGGATGATGATTATGAGCATGATGAGATGGAGAAGATGTTGGGTGACATTGGAGCTGGGATGTTTATGGATGAGGTTAACGACAATGCCTCAAGTGGTGGATCAGGGACTGATTGTGAAAATTTTCCTTCACTGTGGGAAGATGCAAAGCGCGAGTTTTACCAAGGTTGTACAAAACATTCCAAAATGTCGTTTATTGTGCGGTTGCTTCACATAAAAGCATTGTGTGTGATGTCGACGAAAGCAATAAACATGGTATTGGACTTATTTAACGAGGTGCTTCCCGAAGGGTCTGCATTGCCCAAGAACTTTTATGAAGCGAAACAGTTGAGAAAGGGATTAGGATTTGAGTACAAGTCCATACATGCATGCAAGAATGATTGTGCATTGTTCTGGAAGGAGAACGAGGAGAAACAAGCATGTCCTGTATGTGGAGAGTCGAGGTGGAAAGGTAAGAAAAACGTGCCGGTTAAGGTGTTGCGGTATTTTTCCTTGAAACCTAGGTTGCAAAGACTATATATGTGTAAGAAAACAACTCATGATATGAGGTGGCACGAGGAGAAAAGAATTAAGAATGACGGGTATATGAGGCATCCAGCTGATTCACTTGCGTGGCAGTCTTTCGATAATCAGTATCCAGAGTTCGGGTTAGAAGCTCGGAACGTGCGCCTGGGACTCACAACCAATGGATTCAACCCTTTTAGAAATATGAGTACAAGTTATAGCACTTGGCCCGTGGTATTGATTCCGTACAATCTTCCACCATGGAGGTGCATGAAGGCGCCAAACTTTTTGTTAACTTTACTCATCCCTGGCCCTAGATCACATGGGAATGATATTGACGTATTCATGCAGCCGTTGATTGAAGAGCTGAAAGAGTTATGGGAAACATGGGTTAGAACTTATGATGCATCTAAGTCGACATCTTTTCAGATGCATGCTGCGGTAATGTGGACCATAAATGATTTTCCGGCGTATGGGAATCTTTCCGGCTGGAGTACGAAAGGAAAGTTAGCGTGTCCGACGTGTAATAAAGAAACTGCTAGTGAGTGGCTAAAATTTTCTCAAAAGTTGTGTTTCATGGGTCATCGATGTTATTTACCAGCAAATCATGCATGGAGAAGAGAATGTGCCAAGTTTGATGGGAGAGTAAAGGATAGGATTGCACCAAAAGAGTTGTCTGGAGAAGAGATAATGGAACAACTGCAACATGTTAGAGCGAACAATTTTGGCAAAGGTCGGGGAAAGAACAAGAGAAAACGAGTCGTACCAGAATTGAATTGGACAAAGCGTAGTATTTTTTTTTATTTGCCGTATTGGTCGTCATGCAAGTTGCGACATAGTTTGGATGTAATGTACATAGAGAAGAATATTTGTGATAATATACTGGGTACATTGATGAGTATTAACAAAAAGATGAAAAACACGATCAAGACGAGGAAAGATCTTGAGAGAATGAGAATTAAACATAATCTGCATTTGCGGGTGGAAGGCAACAGGGTGGTGATGCCGCATGCATGTTTTACGATGACGAGGGAGGAGAGGATGGATTTCTACAAATGGTTGCAAGGTGTGAAGTTGCCAGATGGTTATGCTTCAAATATTGGTAGATGCGTGAGTCCTGATGATTGGAAAATCAATGGATTGAAAAGTCATGATTGTCACGTATTTTTGCAGAAGTTATTACCTGTGGGAATTCGTGGGAAGCTGACATCTAATGTACGTGTCACCATATCTGAACTATGTATGTTTTTTAAGGATTTGTGCACTCGGGTAGTAAATCGAGATGTGTTGTCGAAATTGGAAGAAGACATTGCTACTATACTATGTAAATTCGAGCAGATCTTTCCATCATCATTTTTTGATGTCATGGTCCATTTAGCAATACATTTACCGTGAGAGGTACTTCTGGGTGGACTGGTGCAGTTCCGTTGGATGTATCCAGTTGAAAGATATTTGGGTCGATTGAAGCGCACTGCTGGGAATAAAGCCAAAGCTGAGGGTTCAATAGCAGAGGCTTATATACACGATGAATGGTTAACATTTTGCTCTCTATATCTTCGTGGTGTTGAGACACGATTTAGTCGTCAAGAGCGAAATGCTGATCTTGCTACTCCGCCTCCTCGTGAGCTATCAGTGTTTTCCCAGAATGTACGACCCTTGGGTGCACAAACAGGTTACGATTTAATTGATGGAGAGTTGGGTAAAGTTCGATGGTATGTGCTAAATAACTGCCGAGAGATTGATGATTATCTTAGGTATGTCTCATTTCTTTGAATAATTATAGTTTTCTTTAAATTAATTAGAATCATTGTGCTCAAAATATACTTCTTTTGCAACATGTTATAACAGTGACCACATGGACAAATTTAGAACAGAAGGCGTAGAAAATATAGAGGCAAGACATGAGGAAGAATTTCCCGGATGGTTTGAAGAACGTGTATGAACTAAAATTATATATATGTTATATTGTGAAATTTTTAACTCTGGATAATGAAATAATAAATATATACTATTTCAATTTATAGATTTTGGAACAACGTGCTCGTGATCCCGGATCAATTTCTTCTGAATTGTATGCATTGGCCCGTGGTCCCTCAAATAGAGCACTTTGATATATTGTATGCACGGTTCGAGGTTATAGATTCCATACTTTGGACCGTGAACGTAATAGAAAGACTCAAAACTGTGGTGTGTTGGTCGAGGGGAGTCATGGAACAGATAATATTGACTATTATGGTGTCATACGTGATATTATCGGATTGAAATATCAGGGTGGGTCTGTAACATATGTCTTTAAATGTGATTGGTGGGATCTAGGCGGTGGTCGGGTTTCGATACATAGGGATAATCACTTTACGAGTGTCAGTACTGCATCTAAATGGTACGAAGATGATCCATTCGTATTGGCTTGTCAAGCTACCCAAGTCTATTACTTGATTGATCCAATGAAAAGTGCTAATGAAGATAGTGGAGAGATAACTTGGCGAGTCGTACAAAAATTTGTTCCTCGAAATATATATGAAGCAGGAACGAGTGCAGATTACGAGAATAGTGGAGATGAAGATGACACTCCGATTGTTGAGGCATACCAGGAAGATGGAGAGGGTATTAACTTGCTTGTTGACCTCGGTGCACTCGAGTTGCTCCCCTTGTGTAGAGATGATTTCCCACCCGTACATTTCGACCCGTCTGTATTAAATGATCATTCAATTCAAGTCAGTGAGGAGGAAGATGAAGAAGACGAGTTAGAAGATGAAGACGAATCAGAATCCGGGTAGGAGGTAGATAAAGATGATGAAGAAGAGGTGCATGATGATGATAAAGATGTTATTGATGGAGATTCTGAAACAAGCATGGAAAATTCATCTGAAGAATAAAAGTACTAAATATTTTATTTATATAGGTGACTATAAAATATCTTAAATTTTCATAATTTCTTCTAATTAATTTTCTTTGATATAAATAATTATTTTAAAGAATGCTGCCAAAACGACAACGAAGAAATGTGCCTCCGCCAAGTCCAAGTCCTGAATCCATTGAGGACTCCCCACTCAAGGAATCCGTTCCTGAAGATCAAGCTAACACAGAAGAGAACAACAGCCAGTCGACACCTACCAGTAAGGAAATATTGTCGTTGATAATTATATATATAGTTAATACATTTTTCTCAATAACTATATAATTATAATTATAGTATATCTATTATCATGTAATTGATGCATCTGCACGTCGCGGTCGTGGCTATACACGTGGAATCTCTCTTGAAAAAGATAGAAGGCACGGTAAACTGAAGATCACAATTCCTGATAATTCCACTGGAGGAGTGGATGATAGTGCAGCAGTGCTTTCCTCCTATATTGACACAGTAGTTCGAGCTTATGCTCCATTTTATGTGCGCTCATGGCGAGATGTTCTGAATGAGATTAAAGAGCACATTCGAAGTCGTGTGCTGGTGAGTTTACTTTTCAGTACATTTTTTTCACTTAGATTAATATATTATATTTTTGACCTGATTCCCTTGTTAGGATGAATTCGACCTCGACTTTGGCCGTAGCGAGGATTTGAGAACCGTGAATGAGTTGATGGCTACACTATTCCGACGTCACAAAGGACGATGTCATGACCACTTCAAGAAGTTTGAGACGTTGGAAGAGGCTGCGCAGTCTCCTTTTCAGCAGATGAAGTTAGATGATTGGAGAAAGTGTTGTGATCTTTTCGCATCTCCAGATTATCAGGTATTTTACATTTATATCTTTTAATTATTTACATTCATATTCGTTTTATATATTATATGTATACATATTACAATTAACATTTTTAATATATTTTGTAGCACTTGAGTTCTACAAATGCACAGAATAGATCCATTCTGAATGTCCACCATCGTGCCGGTTCAAGGTCATTCCACCGTCTTGCTGAAAAAATGGTAATTAAAAAATTATAGAATTCATTTATTTTCCTGATATTCTTTCTGATAAGTACTAACATTATCTTTTTAAAATTGCTAATATTGTCGCTTTGTTAGAAACGTGATGATCCTGAAAACTTTTCCCTCATTCATGTCTATGCTGCTGCTCACACTAATGAGCATAGTGAGTAGATGGATCCTGTCGCTGCAGATAATTATGTAAGCAGTGTTAATTTTGTTAAATAAATTTTTTATAGAACATTTTAATAGTTTATTTCTTATTTCTATTTCTTTTAATACGTTACTAATTATTTACAATCATTACCTTTTAAATTGCAAAGCAAAATGTTGGAGATGCAGTCGGCTTCTGCGAAATCCTCTCCTAGTGACATAGACATATTCACCCAAGTGCTCGGGCCGCAGTCTAGTATGGCAAGAGGTTTGGGACGATCTAACAAACATAAATGTTCATCCTCCTCAACCTCATCGGCTTCACAAATTAATAATCTTACAGCAGATTTAGAAGCTGCACGGCGTGAGAATGAGTATATGAGGTCGAGACAGCAAGAGTTAGAGTCTCTCTTAGAACGACAGTCTCATTTAGAGACGCGTTTGCAGGACCAACAGAGAGACCAGGAGGAAAGAATACGTAGTGAAGTGCAAGAGCAAGTGCAACGAGAGATGATGGTGCAAATGGAGCGTGTTATGTCGTTGCAACAGAATCCCCGTGGGCGAGGGAAAAAGAAGAAATAAATTTTATCAATATTTCTGACTAGTTTTAATGTCTAATTTTGTGCTTTTATAAGACATTGTTACTTGTTAATTGGGTATGTAATATGATACAATTGGTATTTTGTTTTTAAATTTTATGAAATTAGTATTTATGATTTGTACGTTCGAATGTAAATAAAAATCGTTCGAACGTTGGTTCACACTGTAACAAACGTTCGAACGTAAATACAATTGAATCGTTCGAACGTTAAAGCGACTAACGTTCGAACAAAGAACTTGCATTCGGACGCTCCTTCGTTTACATTCGAAATAACGTCCGAACATTAAACGCGCTACGTTTGAACATTTACGTTTACGTTCGAACAAATATTCGAACGTTTATTGTAATTAACGTTCGGACGCATTAACATTCGAACGTAAATATGATACGTTTGAACGATATCCAACGAACGTCAACTTCTCTCATTCGAACGCCAATCGGTCGGATATAACGTCTGAACGTTTGATTTTACGTCCGAACGTGATTTTCTATGACAGTTCATAACCGTCACAAAAAAGGAACTTTCGAACGTTGTACCGAACGGAACACTTCCAACTGTCACTAAAAATATTTTTTGTGACGGTTGAACAGTAAACCGTCACCAAATGTTTTCTGTGACGCACTTTAGGTGACGGTTTCAAACCGTCACCAAATATGTTTAGTGACGGTTTGCCATTTTTTTGTGACAGTTTCCTTTGTCACAAAACACACATTCTGTTGTAGTGACGAACATCAATTCGAAATATACTTTTGTCCATTCGAATGATTTTTCAAAGGAATATACCTTTTAACATTGTTCGAACGTAAGAAGGTATTGATGCTATTTTATTTGAACGCTTGTCACCTCCATTCGATCAGATGTGCCTTGAGCTAAAGTGTGCACATAAAAGCAGGATAAAGGAAAAATTTGGTGTTCAAACAATTTAGCAAATGTTTGTACTATGTAGAATTTGTGTTTGAACGGATATAATAATCTTATATACTTGTTCGAATGTAACAACTTGTTGTACCATTCGTTGAAACCATATGTTCATTCGTTCAAATGGTTTGAATGACAATTGCCTTGACATCAAACCCGGGCAAAGTTGCTAGCTAAAGCAAATTTTTGCGTTCAAATAGACAAGTCAGAGTTTGAACGCTTAAATCATATATATGGACCTCCCATCCTCGTCGCCTCCTCCATTTTGAGTCATTAATTTCACACACACACAGTCCAACATTTATCTTCCTTTCAAATAGAGAGGGAGAGAGAGGGAGAGAGAGCTACTATATCTCCTAGATAGAGAGATGGTGCGAGCTAGAGAGATTCAGGGGAGGTAGTGTTTATTGGGCATTCTCCAAAGAACCGTCGTGTGACATATTGAGAGAGGTCAAAGCTTCTGTCTTACTTATTTTGTTTATTGTTGGTTTAATATGTAAATTCAGGTAATATATGCTTGTATCAATTTGTTGGGTTTAGTTTATTTGGTTTTTTTTAGAGTGAGAGTGAGATTTGTTTAGGAAGGAGATGAATATGCAGTGAAAGAGAGAGTTCGGTGACCTGCTAGAGAGAATAAAGAGTGAGAGAGAGTTTACTAACCTGTTAGAGAGCGTAAGCCGTGCGTGCCATAAAGGAATTCCATGCACGGCTTGTTGTTCGAATGGCTAGTGAGGTTTCGAACCATCGGTATGTTATGTTCTAGAAACCTTAACTGTTAGTGTTTGAATGACTAGTGAGTGTTCGAATGCACCTCCGAGTTAGTGTTCGAATGGCCAGTGTGTTCGAATGTTTGTTCGAGGTAGTGTTCAAACAGAGAAATTCTATTTGCAGTCCACGAATGGAGACTGCATGTGCAAGCTCTTCATTAAATGAAAAAAAGTACCATTTTGATAAGGATATTATTGTAATTTTAAAAAAAATTTAAAAATAAAATTAACTAGGCTTGCAATGTAGTCCCCAAATGGGGACTATACATAACATTGCTCATTCAAACATGTGTTCGAACACTTGGTCGTAAGCATGTCTGAAGTTTTAATGACAATTTAGAATATGAATATATAGTTTTAATAGTTTTGTTTAGACAGTTGTAATCACATTTGATTAAGCCATCCTCAATATTGACATCTTTCTCGATATGCATTTTGAGGTAATACTTAAGGAACATTCTACCCTTAATATAAATGTAATACATAGTTATTTATGTATATTGTTTAATGGACGTTGAGATGTAACACCTGTTGTAGACTGATAACTTGGGCTTATCCGATGTTGAGATTTAATGCATATTGTGAATTGACTACTTAGGATTTTAATGTATATTATTGTGAATTAATGGATGTTGTGGATATATACTATAAGCTGTGGATTTATTACTTTGTATTTAATATTGCATGTTGGGATTTACTGCATGTTGGGCTTTATGGTATATAATGATTTTGTATATATGTCACTTAAGATTTATTATATTATTTGTTAGCATAATCAAGTGTGTAAAGAACAAAAATTGTAGTATTTATGTTTCCACATCACATTAAAGATAAAAAGAGAACATTAACTATAATTAGTCAAGTATTTAAAATATTAGTTATATCTCTCACAATTAGAATAATTTTTTATTTAAAAAAATACAACTGTGGATGCCATGATAAAAAAAATAAAAATAAAAATTATGATTATAATTAGAATACTATTTATAATTAATAAGATAAAAAATACTAGTTATAATTAGTCAAGGAAATATAAATGTTATAAAAATTATCAAAGGCTTTCAATTGTCAACATAGTATGTGTTACTACATCATTAAAAAAAAACACCATCTCCCTAATTTTACCATAATGTAGAATACTAGCTAGTTATAATTAGTTTATCAAAGAAAAATTAGTTATACTTAATCAAGGAAGTAACAACTAGTAATAAAAATCATAATTAGAATAAAATCAAAAGGATGCAATTGTTAGTCCATGATAAAAAAAAAAAATAAATACTATAAAATACTGTTTTGATCATTATAATTAGAATACTAGTTCTAATTAGTTAAAAAAAATCAACACATTGGTTTTAATTACTCAAGCAAATAGAATAGCAGTGATTAAAATTATAATTGAAATAAACTAAAAATAATAAAAATACTAGTCGATAATAAAAAATCATAAAATACAAGTGTTATGTAATATGGGTTTGTATGTACACCTAATTTAACTATTATGAGTGATGGAGTTTTTGTTTTTTTAGCACACATAAATTGTCTCTAATCAACAATAGCAATGTCTAGGGAACGGTATGAAAAGACAGTTAGATTCATCGTTCTGCACACATAATGATGTTAGATGAAAGTTTAGTTCCGTACAATTTCATTTATAACTCTTAAATGACGTCGACGATTCTCTGCCCTCTTGATTCACTTAGAGAATTAAATTAAACAATTATATGTCAAAATTCCCCATCATGTCTGAAGGTAGGAGAGACTGTGTAGTAAGAATGAAAGTCCCCATTTCTTCAAAATAATTCTCCATTCATTTTCTGCAAGGCGTGAATGTTGTATAGACTTCTTATCATCTGTCTTACAACTTACAAGATGGCTGATAATAAGTCTATACATGCTTCCAGTCTTACAGAAATTGAAGGGAGAATTATTTGAAGAAGTGAGGGGCTTTCATTATTACTGCACTGCATAGTCTCTCCCACCTCGACAAGTGAAGTAGAAATGAAAGTCGGACATTTTTCAAGATCATTCTCCGTTCTAACTCTGCAAGACTGGAAATCTGTATAAACTTATTATTATTCATCTTACAAGGTTACAAGACGGCTAATATTAAGTCTATACCGACTTCCTATCTTGCACAGGTTGTATCGGATGACAATCTTGAAGAAATGTCTGACTTTCATTGTTACTTCACTACTCAGTCTCTCAGAACTCGACAAGTGAAGTAACATTGAAAACCACACATTTCTTTAGATAATTCTTCGTTCATTCTCTGCAAGACTGGAATCTTGTATAAATTTATTATTATCCGTGTTACAGCTCTACAAGACCACTAATATAAGTGTATACCATTTTGCAGACGTTGGAATCAAGAATTATCTTGAAGAAATGTGTGACTTTCATTGTTACTTCACTACATAAATTCTCGGACTTCAACAAGTGAAGTAACAATGAAAGCCACACATTGTTTCAAGATAGATCTCCATACATTCTTGGCAAGACTGAATCTTGTATAACTTATCATTATTATCCGTTTTACAACTTTACAAGACAGCTAATAATAAGTTTATACCGACTTCCTGTCTTGCAGAAGTTCAAACAAAGAATTATCCGAAAGAAATGTGTGGCTTTCATTGTTACTTCAATGAAGAGTCTCTCAGACCTCGACAAATGTAGTAATAATGAGTGGATAATATATAAAGTTTGAGTAGTGATGGCCTCACAATTTTGGCATATGAATGCTTAGATTGATTTTTTAAAATACTCGGGTGGAAATAGAAACATCATTTAAGAATAAGCAAAATCCTATCATATGGAACACAACTTTCTTCACAATACTTTGGAGCCGGTATACCAGGTAATGCATTATTTCATTATATTAATTCAATTCATTTTTCTTATCTATTATACCGTCAATCTAATTTTGCTTCTTATTGTAGGAGTCTTGGCAACAAAATAAATAGATGAAGTTTGAATATCCACCATGGAGATGTGATTACAAATTCAACAATAAGAGAAGCTGTAGAGGGAGTTAGCCATTCATTGCAAAGAAATGCTTCAAGAAATGTAAATGATGATGTTCCAACATTTTATGCCTCTAGTTCCATTTCACACATTTTGTAATTTTTGTAATATTTTGTATCATGACCCTAACTTAGACTTTAATTGTAGTCTTAACATTTTCATGAACAATTGTTGGATTATATATTATGTTTTAATTTCACGTTTACTACCTACTACTTGAATGTAACTTCATTTATTCTAATGTGTCTGCTATTTTATGTTCGAAATGGGCTAATCGCTATTTGAACAGTTATTATAATTGTTTGAACTACAAGTTGTCATCCCATTTGAACACATACTTTTTTTATTCGAACGAGCTCACTTCTATTTGAATGTAAATTATGATACCTCATATGATGTGTCAGGATAGGAGGTGTATTAGATTTCACATTACTTGAGAAAGAGAAGTTCTTGCTCATTATAATGTTCCAATAGAGCTTCAATTGTTTCATTGACTAGTCCGTATAGACCATGTGGTTTGGACCTTCCATTGAGGCATTACAAATGGTATCAGATCCTATCATAACCAGAAATGTGGGAATTGAGCCATGCCACCTATGATAGACTGGCTCAACAAGGACGTCGAAAATTTAAGGGGGTAGTTTGTGATATCCCATAAGATGTGTAAGTATAGGTGGTGTATGAGATCACATATAACTTGGGAAAGAGAAGTTCATACTCTTTATAATATTCCAATAGAGCTCTAATTATATCATTGACTAATCTTTTTAAAGTATAGGCCATGTGGTTTGAGCCTTCCATTGGGGCGTTACATAAATATTTTGATCAAAATAAAATTTGAATCTTAACATAAATTGTTCAAACCATATACAATTCAATATTCGAACAAATCACATCCATCTTCGAACGCTCATTAAAACGGGCATAATAAAACATTCGAATGCTAACAACTCCTATTTGAACAACAATAACTTGACCCAATTATGTTCGAACGAAAATGCAATACGTCCGAACCATTTACGATCACATCGTTTGAACGATTCTAACCCTAATTCAAACATAATTAGGAACTTTCTTATTCAAACAATTCGAGTTACCGTTCGAATGACCTCCCATCCCCTTCGAATGTAAAGGCTGTGTTTGGAAGATGAAATCACCTCAACTCATCTAAAACCAATCATTGATGAGACCCACTATTTTTCCAACATTCCATAAAATGTTAAAATCCATCTCAACCTACTTTATACATTCAAACACATATCTCATCCTATTTACATTCAAATACATCTCAATGATATTCACAAAATATTACTATTTACAGATAAACTCAAATCATCTGAAATTACCTCAGCATCGAAACGTAGCCTTAGTGTTCAAATACTAGCCATATATCGTAACCATTTGAACAATATTCTATGTTCGAATGAAAGCTGGCCATTTGAATGCTTTTTAGGGACGAAATGCTTTCTTCTAAAATTCTTTTTCCATTTGAACGAATTTCGAACAGGTCCGGAAAATTTTGTCCCAAAAGATTTTTTCTAGGATGAAATTTCTTTCTCGTCCTAGATTGTCTTTTGCGAAAGACTTTTTGGGACAAATTAGGGACGAAATGTTTTGGGCCCTAATTGTCTTTTGGGAAAAAATCCCATTCTTTTGGGACGAAAAATCTTGTCCCAAAAGAGGGTTTCTTATGTAGTGATTGTTAGATGCAAACATTTTATATGTGATAGCTACGAGTCTTTTGGATGCATCCATAAAAATCTACATACGTGTGATTGGAGTGTTCGGAAAAATCATCGATCTCAAAATCAATATGGGCACTCAGTAGCGCAATGGGTAGCAACCAATCTCCTTTGGTTGTATACCCCTAGATAGTCCACCTAAATGTATTTTGTATATTGACAATAAAAAGGATCCACCTTGAAACACTATGTACTCGTTTTATTTTCTATTAATATTACACATACTTGATTAGAAAGAAAAAATATATAAACAAGACATTGACCATTGACCTTATTACTAATTGCAACGTACAGGATAGAAGTTGATAAGTTTTTTGATAGAATTAGCTTATTTTGCAGAAATGAAATAGCCGATTCTTTTTAGTATCTCTTAAACTTATATGCTTAGGTAATGTCATCTAAATGGATTGGAGACAACATAGTACCATCCATTCATATTCAATAGTGGAATACATCATGTTGGATAAGTTAATAAATATGCCCGTTAGATTTTAAAGTTAGATTTTAAAAATATGACCATCAGATGAGTAAGATAAAAAATTACAAAACAAATTATTTTAATGATTAAACCAAACCTATAGATAATCTAATCTAATTTCAGATGCATACGAACTAGATCATGTAAAATAGAGAAGTTTCCCTTTCTAGTTTACTTTTAACCAGAAAAGCATAAGCTTCGTGAAATAGCATGAAGCAAAACATTACTAGTTCATGTGCAATGAAGGCTGAGCTTAGGGGTGCTACTTGTATGGTGTAGGTGGGGGTCCCTTCCCTATACCCCGCCCCGCACCATGCGGGGGAGGGTCCCCTCCCCCCGGCACTATTTTTGGTCTAAAAATATTTTTTTGAACCCAAATTATAATATAATTTAAATTTACAAATATAAAAAGAATTTAAACTCATTATAATTATATTTTGAATTGTCTTAGTATGCTTTGAGACCACAATGTATAGTTTATTTGCCAGGAATATTATCTTAGGACAATTGCTAACCTTGCTATAAAGCCGCTAAGAATTTATAATCATATCTCAGTAATATTTGCATTTTTTTTTTTCCCAAAAGTGACTATTGTTGCAATGGAATTTAATAACTAACGGTCAATGATGAAGTATAGAAACAAACAATATCCATTTAACACCTCAGAATTGTGTTTATAACTAATTTAAAGAACATGGTAAAAAAGATGGGTCATATTTCTATGCCCATGATATGGACATGTTAATGAGTCCATTGACATGTTAGATGTTCTCTGTTGGAGATTGAAAGATATTTATAACGTTTGTTTCTAGTTTATAATAATGATTTATAGGAAGTCCATTATTTAACTTAGGCCCTATTTGGATTGAGAAATGATATCAATTCATCTTATTTCATTATTACAATTTGCTCAAATTTCTACACCATATAATAAACAATTCAACTTTTTCAAATCTCAAAACAATAATAATATTAAAAAATAATATTATAATAATATTTTATTTAACTTTTAACTTTCATTTGATCTCAACTCTCAATCCAAACGAGGCCTTAAACTTTCCTTAAATCATTACAATTACTACTATTAGCGCATTGTCAGAATTGAATGCAGATCTTTGCAAGCATATGTTTGCTCCAACATGACCCACACAAATGGAAGACGAGGAGAATCTCATATGGCACATTAGAACTAACAGTGGTCACCAACGGAAAAAGCCAGCTCTTGCCAATGTATGGTTGCGTCCAGTAAACAAGGACAATCTAGCAAGTTGTAACCAGAGGCTGCTGATATAACTTGAATGCTACAATGTCTTGGAAGTGATCAGAAAGTACATCATTGAATGAGAGAAACCAACACACGATAATTTACAATTGTGTTGTTTTGCCGTCGCAGTCATAACAATAGCCAACAGAGAACTATAGCATCAAACATTAACAGAAGCTGTACCTAGCAACATGAAATAAAAACGAAACACGAAAATTGAATAGAAAGGAGTCTTGTGACATCCTTCTACGAATGCTTCAAAAGCAGTTAGTGATAAAGCACCATAGCTTTCAAAGCATTCTAACGAGTCTTTACCCAACACAAAAAGAAAAAAAGAGGGGGGGGGGGGGGGGGGGGGGGGGTGGTTCTTTTTTACTTTGGCCTTCCTTCAGAAAACACATCCTGAGAGGCACAGTTGATAAGGTTCCTTCTGCAACGATATAATCTATGCTTCCTGAGGCAAAATATGGCAACGAACTCTTCCTGTCAAAGACAATCGGTCATCAGTCAGACATCATATAAAAATTACCAAATGCCCATGGGAAACATGAAGATCTTCTCATTGTCGACAATCGAACTTAAAGAGCTGAGACACACAGCAACCAAGGACATGATCACATATTATAAAAATAATTTTATAATAAGGAAACAAGAAATAAAAGGAAAATAGAAGAAATAAAGAACCGCTAACAAGTTAGCACAAGTTGTAAAAGTCAAAACACATCTGATGTCACGAGGAGACAAACGTGCACGCATGATATGCACTCCTATCAGGTATATTAGCTGTGTGATGCTCCCTCGTTACTTGAATCATATCATGATTACGACTGAAGATGGACATATGAATGGCTAGAATTTCATTTGCAATATTTGTAACAATACGTGTGGTTTTAAACAACTTGTTATATGAGGGAACCGCTTTCATGAATTAAAACAGTAACTCTTTAATGCCAATAAACATCTACCAGATATTTCAGCAAATCAATTTTTTATATTAGTCATGTGTGAAAGAAGTAGGCAGTTCATGCCCAAGTTCATACCATGATTTAATGCAAGCAAGGACAGTCTTGCTCCGTCACTCTCACCATGCAAATGGGGATAACAAATCCCTAGCAACACTAGGAAAGCGATATAAATTGCTACCCAATGTTAGCCTCTCCATTCACTAAACTAGTTTCATCCTTGCTGGAGACAGTACTGATTGCTTTACTGCTGCTCCTCTTTGACGCGTCTTTGTTAACGTTGTGCTCATCCCTGGTTGAGCCAACCAATCTTCTGATGAACTTCTTTTGAGGGAGTAGAGTGTCCTCTGCAGGAGTACTTTTATGGGAGCTTCCAAGTTTAGGAGCGCCAACTTTAGAATCAGGCTGACCCTCAGCTAAACCATCCTTTGGAACATTCATAACTTTCTTAGCCGAGCTTCTTTCAGCTGTTTTTTGCGAAGCCACAATATCTTTTGTGGTGCTACCCGTATCCTGCTTTTCACTGGGACTCCCTGGATCTGTATCAGGAAGTAGTGCTCGGCGGCTAAGGCGAAGTTGTCCCTTATTGTTTACCTGTAATAAATACTCATAATTACCACGACAAAGTCTATTATGCAGTTGAAATCCAGAAAAATTGAGCTTCGTCAAGGAAAAAATAAGACAGCAGGAAAAACAGAATTCACAAGTATAGAATTCAGTTTATAATGTATAGAATTCACAACTTAATAACAGAAGAGAGTGAAAATTTTCAAAAACCTTTCAGAAAGGATTTCGTGATCAACAGAACAGCTACATGTGGTCCACTGTGAGACCACTTAGTAACTTTTAACATAGGTAATGTACTAGCTAGAATATGTAGTGGAACTCATGGATGGATATCTTCTGTAAATAATAATGGTATAAAGGATCTCTCCTGACAAAAGAAGAAAGAATCTCTTGATGATATGGAAAAAAGGAATCAATCTGTTTGTCATGGTTTTTGTATTTATCAGCATGTTATACATTGGATACAAGGGCACTGTTTCTCTCAAAGGCATATAAGCAAAGTAATGTCAAAAGCCGTCGGCCAACAGATCAAGTTTCAGAAGGGGTGGGGGTATCTGAAAAATCATACTCCATACCTCAATTAGTTTAACATCAATGCGATCCCCAACGTTAACAGCCTGTCACAAGAAAAAGCATATCATCGTTACCATGGTATCAGTATAATCTTTGAAAATATAAACAAAATTTGCATGCTTACATCTTCTGCCTTTGCAAGCCAGTTTGAACTCAATTCGCTAATATGGCAAAGTCCCTGAAGAAAAATTGGAAATTAGCTATTTTCTTTTGTGGATAAATCTTTCTGAGCCCCATCCCGTTTATGAAATAAATCCCAAATCAGAAAAGAAGAATGATTAATCCCATAAAGATAGATAGATAGAACATTCATATGGTTGCTTCATTTTGGTGCAAGAGCACTTGGGCAAGTTGGGGTGCAATCCGTGAATCCCCACTTGATTTATCTATCTTTGTAGTTTATCATTTCTTGTGCAATTCGTGAATCAAGACTTGATTGTGTGTTTGCTATTTTCATTATTCAAGTGCAATATTGTTCTACCCGAGTTATTGAAGTTCATCATTGTGACCTTTTCAATCCATTCAATCCTTGTATTCGGCCAACAAAGGTGTTAGCCACTTTCCATAAGTGACCCTAACCCCTTTAGGACAACCCTAGCCGCCCCACTCACTAGCCCAAAGTGGCAAACCTTCATTCTACTTTCTTGTCCCCCTTACCACTTTTGGTAACCCTAGCCGCCCACTACCATTCCCAATTCGGTAAACCTTAATTCTACTTTCTTGTCCCCTTTACCACTTTTGGTAACCCTAGCCGCCCACTCACCATTCCATTTCGGCAAACCCTAGCCTACCCAACATTCCCATTTCCACTTTAGGCAAACCCTAGCCATCACTTACCTTTCCCATTTCGGACAACCCTAAGTTCATACTAGTGCCGTGCTTCCCAACTCACTCCCAAGCCGTGCACTTCCTTCACATATTCCCTACATCCCAACACTCATACTAGCCGAAATATTTAACCTCACATTAACATATTGGTCACCTTGACCATCATTGGACGTGGACCAAGCAAGAGAAGAACCAAGACTCGGTCATATCAAGACTAGCTTTGGATTGGCAAGGCAAGTGTTTGGGGAATATTTTACCATCATAAGATAAAATGAGAAGAACATCATCCACAAAAACATTTTTGAAACTCAAAAAACATAAATGGTTAGCCAGATAACTAGAAGTAGAGCAAAATACCATTTTATTTACTATTTCAATACACACACACACACACACACAGACACACACATATATATATTGTGTTTGTGTGTCAGCACAACGATATATACAAATATCAGTTATGGGAGGGTTGGTGCTTTAGACAACTAGGGATGAAACACATACCTCTCTTCCAGGTGCAATCTCGACAAAAACTCCATAAGGAGCTATTGATTTGATCTCACAGTCCCTAAAAAGTGTGAGGAAAGAAGTCAAATACCTCTTCACTTTGTAAACTAAAGTCCAGCAAATTAAGCACAAAAAATTGATGGAGCCCCTGGATCCCATTCAACACTGGACTAAGAACATTAGAGAATTATTTTGTGTGCCTTTGTTATGCATACCTTTATCTTAAGGACCATGGATTGTCCAATCACAAATACAATAAAGAAAAAACCATAGCATCTATATATTCTTTCATTTCCCAATTAACCAAAAGAGTACCTATAGACATCACCAACCGATGGAACCATTGTCAGATTACTAATAATATCTCTTGTCTTCTCCAAACTAGACAAGTCCTTTGCAGTAATTTTCACCTGCAAAAGCCACAAATATCTAAAACTGCAGTAATAGTTGAATTATAATACCAACATAAAAAAAAAAAAAAAAAAATCCTATAGATGAGATCATAATCTGATCTTACTATTCCGTCATCTTGGGTATCAATTGACTCTACCCCAGTTTCTTCAATAATACTCTTCACCTTCTTTCCGCCAGAACCAATAATAGCATTTACCTTTTCAGGTTTGACCTGTAAAACAACAACATTGTAAGGGAGGAGTACATCAGATGTTGCAGGAATTAGTTTTAGTTGGCCAAGCAATGTATAAGTTCTACAAGTAGCAAACAAACCTTCATGATGAGAATTAATGGCGCATACTTAGAAAGCCTTTTAGAGGGCGGAGGCAAACATTTCAACATTTCATCTGAATTATCAAACATGAAATAGCATTAATTTCACTTCAAATAGATAGGACAAACTAACACTCAAATGTTATTTTTGAGTATAAAAAGACTTGTAAACCTCAACTCAAGCCACCAATTATTTGGTTCTATATATCCCAGGAGAAAGTGTAGACAGAAAGTACCCAAAAATGATAGAGTTATTTTTCAAGTAGACATGGCTGAGTTGATCATGATTAATTCCATGACAGTTGCTGAAACAGGTTCATTATGAATCAAATCTAATCCTATATTTTGATAAATATAAAGGTATGAAAATGTGTAACATTGGCAGTGAAAAATAGGAGTTGCAGATAAAGTGATGTCACACGTGCCATTCTCAAACAATTATCTCAGATGTCCATCATAGTCTTCTTCCATTCTCCCTTTGTGTCTATTTTGGATGAGTGAAAGTGGCCAGACAGCTTAGATTTCCTATTACCTTAAAACCGGTCCGAACCCTTCTCTCAGTTTGACACGAGTCACAGACCACTCTTAAAAGAAAATTTATCATTCATTTTTTTATAGGTAAAAAGAAACTTCTAAGTTTTAATCATTCATTTAAAACTTTATAACTTTCTCAGTATTCTAGTTCTTTTTAGATATTGGATGTAATGTTACCAAGTGGTTCTTTAGATTATCAAAAAAGAGTCTTATTCTTTGTTTGTAACACTACTTTCCAAACACTTCAATAAAATATGTTCACAAGCATATTTGCAGTCACCAGAGTACTATGCTACTCCCCATGGTAGTATGTGTTTCTCCATGACAAGTATACGGAATTAAAGATGCCAAAAGGAGTCGGAACCCAAGTAATTCTTCTTTTTTTAATGAGTTTTGACTTTTAAAAACTACAAATCAAGGGAGTGGGGGGCTGGGGTGAACAGCCCAAACATAGAGGATGCTGAATGCTATAGTTTTTAACTCGGTTTCACCATCCTCTCAGGGTTTTTCACTCTTGCCAAAAGCAGCATATTAAGCACTAAGTAACCTTCTTTCAAGCTTCTGAGGAATGGTCCACTCAATCCCATAAAATCTTTAGCAAAATGACAATGTAGAAAGAGGTGGTCAATCCCATTTTGCTTGCACATAGAACACATTGCTATTATCACAATATGCCTCTTTCTCAAATTATCCATTCTTAAGATCTTCCCCAAAACAGTCACCCGAACAAAAGCTACCCTTGCCTTGTTTTCCAAATACATTCCCAAAGAACTCATGAACTGACTGGAGGGATCAGCGGATTGAAAGATCTAACATCGAAGATCCGTATTTTGAATTGGAACCAACAAATTTAATCATCCCCACCTCTACTTTACCTAAAGGAATACAACTTATCAAAGAGGCAAGAGAAAAACTCCATCCCCCAAACCATGGGCAGATCTAATAAAAGTAACATTCCATTAAGGCATATCATCAGAGATTGGCAAGTGTTCTACAACCAAAGCCTCCTTCATTTGAGATAGATGAAATAATTCCATGGAGACAGTCCTCAAAGGCTGGTCCCGCACCACACAGTACAAAAATTTGTTTTTCGACCCATCCCCCACCTAATATCTAGCAATACGTTGAAAAATCAACTCACCCGCTCCTAATGTTCTTTCACACCTCAATCCCATAAGACCCTCTGGCCCATTTGAACAGCATTTACCCCACACGCTACCATATTTTACTTCCACCGCAAACAGCATTATTTATCATCCCCCTCAAGAAACCTGGTAAGAGTCCCTTGTTCACAGCAGGTGGTAGATTCTACTCTGCCTCCATTACCAGTACACACAGTTCTGGGGATAATGGATGCCTCTGTCATAATTACCGAGAGCTGTTAAAGAAACCTGAGGTGGTACCGTCTATAAAACTGAGAAACACATCATAAAAATGAAGTGTGTTATCCACTCGCACCATCTCCCTCCGAAGCCAAATCTCCTATGTAAACACAGCAAGAAGCCGAATTCATGTGGTCATACACCTTCTCCAAGTCTAGTTTACATTGCACACCTGGAAACCCCTTATGATTATGCTATTGAGGCATTCATTAGCTATACGTGTTGAGCAAAGATTAGTAGTCTCGTGATGAAAGCGTTCTGTTAGGTGAAAATAATTTTCACTAGCATGATATTCAGCTGGTTAGCATGGACTTTGGATATGATTTTATAATTAAGCTCATCGGACAAAGTCCTTAGTCTCCACTGCCTCTACTACCTATGGAAAATTGCGATGAAAGTAGCATTCAGCCTCTTCTCAAACTTCCCATGAGCATAAAATTTATGGAATACATTCATCAAATCTACTTTGATAATCTCCCAATACTTCTGCAAAAAGACTAATGAGAATCCAACAAGGCCAGGAGCTTTATCACCATTCAATGCCTTCACCACCTCAAAAACTGGAAATGAAAACTCTCTAGGATGACAAAACTCCCTTTGAATTCAGAAGGGGTTTTGTTTGCCAAACACCCTCTTAGTCTCCTAAAAGGCTCTTTCTAGAATAACCACATATTGTTCATCAATGGTATTGAAGTTAAGACAATCCAACTGAAGCCTCCAGGAAAATTGTTCAGAATGTGTTGAACTGCAATATATTCTCACCACCTTTCCCCATCAACAACTAGAGAGTCAGTCATGTGGTTTCTACAGTATGTGTTAGAGGACATGGTTGTAATTAGTATAGTTTATGAGTATACAATGGTCATATTTATGTAGTATGTATAGGATGTTGAATGTTAATGAAAATACAAATTCATTCTCTCTGTGTATGTTCGACTACATGGTATCAGAGCAAAAGTGTAGTCAGTTAGTGGTGGTTGTGTGACGGAGCTAGTGGTGGTTGTGGTTGTGGTTGTGAGACGAAGTTAGTGGTGGTTGTGTGACGACGCTGTGGTATCACCGTCGTTGTCTGTGGTAGCTAGTGGCCATTGTCCTCTTCGTCGTTGGGGGCCGGTATCTGTTTCAAGGTGTTTCGGTGACCTCAGGTGTCGTCTCCGATACTGGACACCAGAATCGAGATCGCCAGCATTTTCTATGCACACCGGTGTGTCTCTCATAGTCATCGGCTGCCGGAAGCCCTGTTTATCTCTGACGCCGGCGATGTCAACGTCTCGGAGTGTTTGGTGGCAGGTCTCTACTATCTTGTCCTCAACTACGTCTGCCCCCAATCCGGTGTAAGGTCTTGTTTCTATTCAGGATAACGTATGTTTGGTAACACACATACGGTAAACTTATTCCTGTTTAGGATAAGTTATCCTCATTTGGGATAACCTATTCCAGTTTAGGGTTAGTTTTTGAAGCCGGTACCTGCGATACCCGATACATACTGGTTCAGAACCGAAACAGAGCGGTTCAGAACTGAAACAGAGCGGTTCAGACCAGATATAGGCCAATTCAGACCCGATACAGGCCGGTTCAAAACCGATACTTGCTTGTTTCAGCCGGTACAGGCTTGTTTTGACCAATACAGATCCGAAATTTGGGTTTTTAATCTGGGTTTCTACTTTTCCAGATTGTGTCTCCCAGTTTTTCATCCATATTTCATATTTTGTGTGTATTCTTGACTCCAAGTTGAATTGTTGTGATACTTTTCTCCATTACAACTAAATTTGAGTCAATGTCTCTTGCACCAAACATTAGTATGCCTATGACTTCGATAAAGTTGAATGGAAAAAACTATCTGTTGTGGTCAAAATTTGTTGAAATTTTTTTGAAAGGCAAGAGCCTTTGTTGTACTCACTTGATTGATCCAATGCTTGACTCAGCTAGTTCTACATTTGCTCAATGGGAGCAAGAAGATGCTCAAATATTGTCTCTAATGTTGACCAGTATTGAGCCTAATATTTGCACCAGCTTAATACATTTTGACACCGCTCAAGAGGTGTGGAAGCATCTCAAACAGATGTATTCGGGTGCTAGGAACATAACCCGTATTTTTGAGTTGTGTCAACAATTCTTTGGGTTAGAACAGGATGCTTTGGGCTTGGAAGAATATTATTCTCAAGTGATAAGCATATGTGAAGAGCTCAAAATGTATCAACCTATCACTTCTGATGTTTCAAGTATGCTAAAACAACGGGAAGATTTTAATATTGTTCGGTTTCATGTTGGCTTAAAACCTGAGTATGAGTCAGTGCGTTCTCAAATTCTAGCAAGTCCACAACTTCCCTCATTTCCTGATGTGTTCTCCCGACTTCAGCGAGCCACATTATCTGGACAAGGATCTCAGTTTTCTTCATATCAGAGTAATGAGATATCCGCTTTAGCTGCCTCCAATGTTGCTCTCGGTGGGCGTGGAGGCCGGAGTGGTAGAGGTGCATGTGGGGGGCGTGATGTCAGAGGTAATCGCACTCGAGGTCGTGAATCCCGTAAGTGCACTCATTGTGGTCGCACTAACCACTCAGTGGACTATTGTTGGGATCTCCATGGTAGACCATCTGGATTTGCTAATCAAGCTATTTGCCAAAATGCCACATCACCGTCAACGAATTCCGACCCAACTCTAGAGATGATTAGCATATCAAAGGATGAGTATGATCAGTTTTTGGCTCGCACACGAGCGACTTCATCTTCCATAGCTACTCATGCCCATTTAGGTACAGCGTCCGCCTGTCTTGTCTCATCTACTCAAGATCCATGGATCATCGATTCAGGAGCTAATGAACATTTGATCGGTTTGTCTTATTCCTTATCTAAGTTAGATACTTTGACATCTCCAAAGAGCGTTACTCTTGCTAATGGTTCTCTTGCTAAAGTTACAGGCATTGGATCCATTAAGCTTACCAATTCTATATCCTTGTCATTTATTCTATATGCTCATAGTTTTCCCTTTAGTTTGTTGTCCATTAGTCAAATTACTCAAACTCTTCAATGTTTTGTGACCTTTTATCCCTCTGTATGTATCTTTTAGGATCTCAAGACGGGGAAGAAGATTAGTTCGGGGCATGAAGCTGGTGGTCTGTATTACCTTGATGTCAGACAGTCACCCACTCGAGCCCTCACATCCTCATCATCTGCTTTTGAATGGCATTGTCGCCTTGGACACCCATCTCTTTCTCTTTTGAAACGTCAAGTTAGGAATCTTGAAAATGCATCTTCCTTTCCTTGTGAAGCATGTCAGCTTAGCAAACACCATCATGTGTCTTTTGTACCTCGAGTTGATAATCGAGCATCTAGTTCTTTTGAATTGGTTCACTCTGATAAATGGGGACCAATCAACATTGTATCAAACAAGTTTCAGTATTTTGTTACATTTGTTGATGACTATTCTCGTATGACATGGTTGTTTCTAATGAAGGCACGATCTGAACTTCTTTCCATATTCAAAGTCTTTCGGAAAGAAATTAAAACTCAATTTAGACAAAAAGTTCAAATTTTGCGTTTTGACAATGCTAGAGAATACAAATCTAGTGCCTTTGCTACTTACTTAAGTAATAAAGAAATTGTTCATCAAACTTCATGCTCTTATACACCCCAACAAAATGGGGTGACTGAACGCAAAAATCGCCATTTATTAGATGTAACCAGAGCACTTTTATTGCACATGCATGTTCCTAAACATTTTTGGAGTGATGGTGGTCTTACTGCATGTCACCTTATTAACTGTATGCCTTCATCAGTCATCGATGGTTTCTCTCCATTCTCCATCTTGTTCCCTTTGTCTCTACCTTTTTCTCTCCCTCCAAAAATCTTTGGGTGTGTTTGCTATGTTCATAACCTTGGCCCAAGTTTTGATAAGCTTGATCCACGTGCTACCAAGTGTTTCTTTGTTGGTTATTCTCGGACTCAAAAAGGATATCGTGCTCTTAGACGTTACTTCACTAGTGCTGATGTCACATTCTTTGAGTCCATACCCTATTTCACGACAACTTCTTTAGTTGTTGAGTGTGATCCTCTACCATTACCTACTTTTACCCTTTCTCCTGCACACTCACCCACTTTTACCCAATCCTCCTCAGTTCCTTCCCTTGTTCCTTTACAGGTGTACTCGCGTCGTGTGAGGCCCCCGGCTCCCATGCCTCCACCAATCTTGCATCTATCTTCAGATCCTGAGTTACCTAGTGCTTCAGACTCTCCACCTATTGCTCTCCGAAAATGTACTTGTTCTTGCGTTACTCAACATCCGATTGCCTAATATGTCTCCTGTCATGCCTTATCTCCATCTTTTTCATGCTTTACTTCTCAACTTTCAAAACTTTCTGTTCCTAAGACAGTTCATGATGCTTTATCTGATTTGAAATGGAGGACAACTATGAAAAATGAAATGGATGCTCTTCACCATAATGGGACATAGGATCTTGTTCCTCTACCACCTGGTAAACACCTTGTTAGTTGTAGATGGGTATATACAATCAAATTTCATCCTGATGGGTCTGTTGAACGTCTGAAAGCCCGCTTGGTTGCTAAGGGTTACACTCAAACTGCATTGATTATGATGAGACTTTGTCCCCATTTGCCAAAATTTCTTCTATTGGGGTATTGATATCTCTTGCTGCCAACTTGGATTGGCCTTTATTTCAGTTGGATGTTAAAAATGTATTCCTACATGGCGACTTAAATGAGGAAATGTATATGGAGCAACCACCTGAGTTGTTGCTCAGGGGGAGTATCGAGGTACTGTGTGCAAGTTAAAAAATGCATTATATGGTTTGAAACAATCTCCTCGAGCATGGTTTGGGAGGTTCTCTGATGTTGTATTATCATTTGGTCTTCATAGATGCCAAACAGACCACTCGGTATTTCACCTACACAGTGATGCAGGTCATAACTTTTTGGTTGTATATGTTGATAACATTGTAATTACTGGGAGTGACTCAGCTAGAATTGCTAGGCTGAAACAATTTTTACATGATCAGTTTCAAACAAAAGACTTGGGCAAACTTAGGTACTTTGTTGGAATTGAAGTCGGTAGATCTAAAAAAGCCATTAACCTATCTCAGAGAAAATATGTACTTGATCTTCTGGAAGAAATTGGCATGTTAGGTGCACGACCTATTGACACTCCTATGGACCCAAATCGTAAACTCTTGAAAGATGAGATCTAGGTCGGTATCAAAGACTTGTTGGAAAATTGAATTATCTTACTATCACTAAACCCGATATCTCTTATGCAGTGAGTGTAGTGAGCCAATTTCTACAAACGCCCAGGGTCTCACATTGTGATGCTGTAATCCATATTCTTCGTTAACTTAAGCGAGCTCCTGGCCTTGGACTATTGTATAGACCAAATGGACACCTTAGAATTAAAGCTTTTTCGGATGCTGATTGAGCTGGATCTCCTTCAGATAGAAGATCGACTACTGGATATTGTACCTTTGTGGGAAGTAACTTGGTTACATGGAAGAGTAAGAAGCAAACAATAGTAGCTCGGTCTAGTGCAGAAGCCGAATACAGAGCAACGCTCACACTACTAGTGAGCTGACATGATTGCAACACTTTCTTCAAGAGATTGGGTTTCTAGCTCCTGTCCCTCTTCAGTTACTTTGTGATAACCAAGCTGCAGTGCATATTGCGTCTAATCCTGTATTCCATGAGAGGACTAAACACATTGAGATTGATTGTCACTTCATTCGGAATAAGATATTAAGTGGTGACATTTCTACACCCTTTGTGAAGTCTGCTGATCAACTTGCAGATATGTTTACCAAACCATTGTATTGTAGTCGGTTAAAGCTTATTTGTTTCAAGCTAGGTTTATATGATATATATGCCCCAGCTTGAGGGGGAGTGTTAGAGGACATGGTTGTAATTAGTATAGTTTATGAGTATACAATGGTCATTTGTATGTAGTATGTATAGGATGTTGAATTTTAATGAAAATACGAATTCATTCTCTCTGTCTATGTTCGACTATAGAACTGGATGTCCAAAAGTTTTTTCTATTCCCGTCTCTTTTGAGTCAAAGAGCTCTTGGCTTCTATCTCCTACAGTTTACAGAAGCATTACTCCTGCCATCAGGATATAATTTAGCAGCCCTATGCATATGATATGTTAATTTGAAAAGTATTCTAGATGATTTACATCCTTGCTAAAAACAGTAACACCTCCAGACAATAGAAGAGAAAAATTTCTATGATTTCTAGTCCTGTGTACTATATAGTTTTGTCACAATGTGCTTTTAATAAAACTACGTTACTTGCAAAAAAAATTTATTTCCAGGAGTTCTAGTAATCCTCATTAGTGAGCATACCGAGAATAAGCTTTCGGCCATCTCTTGCTTGTAGGAGTGCCTTTCTCATAATGGGTACAGTAATTCCTCCCACCTATCATAAAAGAATGGTCAATTCCAACAAATGCCCAGTAGAATACAGCTAAATTGGATTCCCTTTTTTTTTAGTCAAATACTAAAGTAGTTCCTGTGGTTTGGTCTTTAGACGGATTACTCCGACTTTTAAAAATGAACTTTTTCATCTTTATAACTTTCAACTGTGGTCGTTTTGATCCTTCCATTACATTTCTGTTAGATACACTTTGGAACCCCACCACCTAGCTCGCAACTTACATCACCACCAATAAAAATGTGCCACATGTCAAAACAAAAAAAAAATTAATATTTAATAAAAAAATATTTAAAAAAATCTAAAAACAAAATTAATAAATTAAAAAAAAAAAATAGGAGGGGGAGGGCCACTCCCATTTTATCTTAGTTTTTTAAGTTTATTTTATTTTTTAACTTTTAAATATTTTAATTTTTTTGTTTTAATTTTTTATTTGTTATGGCACTTGATGCGGCTTAGGAGTCATGTGGAGGGGTTAAATTAATTTCTAACGGATTTGTAACGGAAAGATCAAAATGACTGCAATTGAGAGTATAAGGATAAAAAGTTCATTTTAAAAGTCAGAAGTAATCTGTCTAATGGCTATTTTTTTTTTTTTTTATAAGTTGTCGAATGGTCAAATTATAGGAACTATTTTATTATTCAACCTTTTTTATAATAAAAGTTATTATTATTATTATTATTATTATTTTTACGTCAGGGAACCTCTCCAAGGCAGGGCCCTTCGGACCCACCCCTGCAGAGTAAACCCCGATCCCGTGCACCGCACCATCGGAAGTTTCCCTATACAGAACTAATAAAAATTATTGTTATATATATATATCATACTAGGAAGGAAGAGAAATTTAGAAGAACACAGAATGATGTATTCATGGACAAATGGAAGTTACTACTAACCAAGCAATGGAAGAAACAGAGACAATGTGATGAACATATAAAAAATAGATGCTATCTCACCTTTATGTCCATCTGAAAAGCAGTTATTCCTTCTTCATTTCCAGCAACCTACAATCATTAAGTTATTTAACTACACGTGTTATTCTTTTCATCTACGTTGTGTGGCATGGAATCATTTCTGAAATTCACATCGAGTTCAAGTATTTTCAGACCTTATAGAGAGCATGAAACCAAAAGAACACACAAAAATGCAATTAATTCTGTGTGAAATAACCTTAAAATCCATATCTCCAGAGGCATCTTCGGATCCAGTTATGTCTGATAAAATAAGTGGAGTCCCATCTCCCCCACATTCCTCAGTGTCCAGAACCATACCCATTGCTATCCCAGCAATAGAACACTTAACTGGGACCCCAGCATCTTGCAATGCTAAGGAACCTCCACAAATGGATGCCATGCTGTTACATAGCAGATCTTGAAGTTAGTAAACCTTCATATCTAAATTACATAGTGAAGGGCACAATATTCATTTGTTATAAGAAAATGAGCAGCATACCCAGTACAAATATTAAAGACATATTTGCAAATGCCGTTAAAATTTGAGACAACAATTAAAATAACATAAATTGAGAAAATTAAATTTTTAAAACTTTGCTGATCAACTCAAAAACTGATCTACCTTGAGGAGCCATTGCTTTCCATGATGGTACTCTCGACACGTATGGTGTAAGGAAAATCATCATCAGAAGGCAGGATTGGTTCAAGAGCTCTCTCTGCAAGCATTCCATGACCAATTTCTCTTCTACTAGGTGCCCCAATCCGCCCAACTTCCCCAACGCATGAAGGAGGAAATGAATACTGAAAAGTTAACAAGTTCTTAACATTCAGCTAGGTTCTGAATGTTTCCAGGAATATTATATTGAAGTTATAAATAAGATATAAAGTTATAATTAGCTGATTCATCAGCATGTCAAGAAGTTCTGTAAGATAAAGAGAAAAAAACTGAAAAAAAAAAGAAAATGAAAGAACATCTACTAAATTATCATAAGAGGTGCCTCTTATTACTTATCATGACTAGTCATTCAAGCAGTAAAACATTCAAGCAGGAGCAGAATACAAGGAAGAGCACCAAATAATTACAAAGATTATTCAAACTCCACTTATTAGCGTTGCATGTAACTAACTAGAGAGCCATAGAGCTAGGAATATCGAAAGAGTTGTAGGAAGAGGAACAGAATAAAAAGTTTACATAAACTGTATCCACAAAAAAGTTGGAAATAAACTGTAACCTATCATCAGTGCATTGGTTCTTCCATCATGACATTCTATTTCATATTTAATTGTAATGGAAAAAAAGCCTGAGTATGATCTCATGATTTTCAAACAGGAAACTTCACCTTTTGAAACAACAGCATATGGTCAACAGTAGCAAGTGAGAACTCAAGAAATAGTTCTAAAATGAAAACAGAACGAAAATCCAGAAGTGACCTAGGATTGCTCAAACAGAGGTTTTGTCAATCAACAGACCTTTCAGGACATTAATGTTTATAGGGAAATGATGAAGTGACAAAGATTAAGTGGATGAAACACCAATTTACTTCCATAATAAGGGGCCATGAAGGGATCAATTTAAAAAAACTGCTGGCGAAAATAGACTCACAAAGCATCATTATAGCTGCAATTGACAGTGAGTGAGACTATATTTTGCCCACAAGAAAGGTTCTCCGGATATTATTCAACAGGACCAGAGTTAGATTTAGAGACCTGAAGATAGAAACTCTTCAATTCATCTGCACCCTCAAGGTTGTCTATTCTTTGTGCCATCTGTCTATCACCAAGTGTAACCACTGCCAACGACTGTTTCACCCAAAATAAGAAGTAAATGAATGATAAAGTTATAGAGACATTAAATAAGAAACATTAACAATAGGGGCATAAAACTGCATTCATGTTTACTGCTGTGCATCTTATTATGAAAAAAGGACATCCAACATAGTCAACACCCAGAATAGGACTCACCGGTCTTACTTCTAATGCTGATTAAATGATGAAGACAGTCAACAAAAAAAACAATCACATTATTAAAATCCAGTTATTTGCAGTGAGCCATGGATGCACAGGACAAAGGTATAAGGCTCGCTCACACAAAATGTAAAAGATCCTGGAACAGTAGAAGTAGAATGACAGAAGATATTGCAATGAATTTGTGTTATACATCTGATGGGTACAAATTCTAACAAATATATGGATTATTAGGTAGCCAACAAGTTCTGCTTAAATCAATTTCTGATATTACAATCATGGTCATTACCATAATAAATGAATGACACATACATGCATCCATCAAATGCTAAAAGACATTCAAAGAACAAGCCAGGGTACTGCACCCAATTGAAGATGTATTCTAAAATTGGGCACACTATCGTGAAGTTTTGAAAACATAATCACAGAGTACAATTGACAGCATTCAACACTGATGCCATAAAATTTGGGCCCCTAGTTGAAACATCTATCAGACCAGTCGCACTGTATTGTAAAAATAAAAAAAACGTAATGTTGGGCATGTGAAATTTCCATAAAATGATCAGTTCTAAGGCATCAACGAGCACAATCAAAACGCATCACTTGCATAGGATGGATAACTAATATTTATGATTATTGATTGATAAAACTAGAAAATAAAATAAAGGATCAACATAGAAGTGTCAAATGCGACTGGGCAATTGATATTGTAACTGAGAGTCACAGAATATGCTACATAACAATTGAACTTTAGCGCACATTATCAAACAGCACTAGGGGAGGTAATTAGATTTGAGGATAGCTGATAGATAGGCAGGCTGGTTTAGAATAAACATGCTACAGAATGCATAGAGACATACAAAAACTCCACCCCTTTAAAAGTTCTATAGAAAGTTTCTCTGCTGCCCTGACACCTATACCTCCCATGGGCTGAATGTGGAATCTCTCCCAAACAATGCATGGACCATATAGACCTCAAAGCAATCATAAACCTCATCAATCTCTTATGAAGGACAAGAGTTACCACTTAGCAAATGTATATTTTTTTTTTCTGTTAATTTGTGTAACAGAATTGGAATACTTATTACATTAATGATAGTTTGTATTCATAATTTTCAAATAGCCATTTATCCCAAATGCTTAAATTGATAAAAAAAAAAAGGTAAATCTAATCATTTAGTTATATTCTAACACTCTAGTTCCATGTATGGGTCATACTTCCCCTCACTATATGTCCATGAAAATCATTATGGTTTATTCCACATGGTTTGTTTTCAAAGTAAATAAATCCTCCATACATAATAATTGTGAAATTCTTCACATTATAAATATTAAAAAATAACCATGAAGATTTAGAAGTGAAAGAGATGGGAGGGGAACTGATGATGAGGACAGAGGAGGAGGCGACATTGCAACCCATGAGTAGTTGAAGAAGATACCAGGAATTCAGTGGGGTAACTGGGTAAAAAGGCGCATGTCGAAGTGAGAGGGTTAGGTCCAATCAGAGAGAGAAAGAGGAGGCAATGGGTGGGATCAAGGTTTTTTCTTTTGGGGGGAGGGGGCTGGTGGGGATGGGTGGGGGAATCAGGTTTGGAATATGATAAAAAAGAGAAAAGAGAGAGCAGAAGGGAGGCACCAACCCACACTGTTTGTTGCTTTAAGGCTGCCATGGTCAGTTTGATATCACTATTCCTCTATGCCTGCCATGATTAGAGGTTACTGCACATATAGCACTTTTTGACTATCTTTTTTTAAGAACTTATTACACAGGCCACAAAAAAGCTATTTCCACCCTTTTGAGAAGTAATAGTTATTCCTAAAAGAGAAGTTGGGTATAACTACACTTGTAATCAAGTGCAACCAAAATAGAATGACCAAACCTATGGTTAGCTATTCCATTACAACACTCCAATTGCATACCAAACCTGTATGAACTTAATCATTTGGACATGCTTCTGCAACAAACTTGTAACCTAGATAAAAACAGCAGTTGCATGTACAGATGCAGAAAACCAATCATCGGTGTGTAGTCATCACATCATGCACTCAAAATCAAAATTACATGCATCATACCTGAGTTTCCCCTCGGGTGAAAAGAGCACTTCCATGTGCCCTCGGAAGCAATCCACATCTCGAGTTAATTGGACGTATTTCATCTGGGGTTCGTCCATCACTTCTTCTTCCACCCTGCAACAAGTGCAGCAAAAAAGAAGTGTCAAAGATGACTTGGTTGTCATCAATCATGTTCAGTTGACAAAGTGATTTGCTTGTCTGGCATAGCCCCAATCCCAAGCAAAAGGGATCCCAGGTTTCCAATGTTCATCCATCTTCTAATCAATCAATTTGTTTCAATTAAGTACTCTACACAATGCTCCTTCCACTCTCCTAAATAAGCCTAAAAACAGTTTTTTTCATTGTTGTTGCAATGCTGGTGAATCTTCTCCAGTCTTACTTTTTTCCATCTATACAAGCTTACATTCAAGAATAGATCACTACAATTTAATCAAACAAAGTACACATTTAAAAACATTCAGAATAGCAGAACCTTTGAAGTATGGGCTGGAAAATCGTTACAGGTTTATATGTTTGGAACTGCTAAGAAGGATAGCATTCTTACCTCCACAATGCGCTTTCGCAAAAACTTCGATGTAACTTCCTTAAAAACCAGCTTCACATCGACCTCAGAGAAAAACTGGAAAAAGGACAATGATTGTAATTTATTGGAGTCTTGCACCACAACATGCAATTGGTAAAATTAACATAGAAGATAAATGGTGGTAAGGCATTTATCAAATTAAAAGTTCCAAAAACCTTAAAAGAATAAGAGATGGATCTGATTCGCCAAATGAACTGTACATATTATTTTTGCCTGTAGTTTTGAACCCATAAAGTCAAAATAGGATTGCAAAAATACATTAATTTATGGATACTTAAATATTTGTAACAAAATCAAGATTAATGCAGGTGCTATATAAACTCAAAGGGTATTAACCAAACTATATATGCAGCAGGCAACCTAGCTGTAGCAGATCATAGCTGCAGGTTAAATGTCAGCTGCAGTCTGCGTTCCCTAGTCATAATGGTTAACTTTATCTCTTGCTAAGAAAAGTAATTAATTAAAAAGCAGAAAGAAACTAGATATGCACCCAAAAATAAAAGGAAGACAGTCTCAAGCTATCACTAAACTGCTCCAAGAAGTCAAGAAAAGTTGAGAAAGTAACAAGTCCCAATCAATCAACCATACAGTAGATCAACACCAAAAAGAGGGAACACAAGCGACAGTTCTCTAGCTTTGAAACAAAGAAGGGTAAATGGTTCACTGATTCCCCACTACTCTCAAACATAATACCAATTCAGGAAATTTATTGGTAGTTTAGCAACACTTGTTGAAATATTATGTCATGTGTCAGGACCCTAGCAAAGCACCTTTTATTCTAGTCTTAAAGACTGGACTATACCATAGGCAGCACAACTCGGGAACTATCTCACATAAATGAAATCCTTCATGTGCTTAGGGTTATCAATGTATTGACTCAAACTTTGAAACTTTTTTTTTTTTTTTGATAAGTAATCAAAGATATTATATTCATAGAACTAGGCAAGGCCCAGGTACACAGGAAGTATACATGAAAAAGCCTAGCTAGAGGTTACAATAGAAAGGAGAAGGTCATGGATACTAGATCCGTTACAAACTATAGCCCCCGCCCATAGGAACAATGACTTAAAAAAGAAAGCTTTAAGCTCAGCCAAAGTTCTCTCATGATCATCAAAACATCTAGCATTTCTCTCATTCCAGATACACCAACACAAACATATTGGTACCAATCTCCAAATTGCCGCAACCTGAGAGTCACCATGGAGGCCTCTCCAACTTGCTAGAAAGTCCACCAATCTACTAGGCATAACCCAAGACAGACCAACTCTGAAGAAGACATCATCCCATATAGCCTTGACCACCTCGCAGTGTAGAAGCAAGTGATCAACTGACTCACCATTCTTTTTACACATGTAACACCAATCTAAGACAACAACCCGACGTTTCCTCAAATTATCAGTAGTGAGAATCTTGTCCAAAGAAGCTGTCCAGACAAAGAAAGCTGCTTTTGAAGGAGCTTTCGTCTTCCATATGCTCTTCCACGGAAACATCGACAAACCGGGGTTCGTGAGCTTGTGGTAAAAAGAACTGACAGAGAAAGTACCTTTCTTAGAAAGATTCCAAAGCATCTTGTCTCCGAAACCGCCTGAAATACTTACGGAATATAAAGCCGCAAAGAACTCTGTAAAAGACTCCAGTTCCCAATCATGAGCTGCCCTAATGAAATCCACATTCCACTGAGGGGCGCCATTCGAAAAGATCAAGATATCGGCAATCGAAGCCTCCTTAACTCTAGCAAGAGCAAAGATGGCAGGGAAGGTATCTCGTAAACAGTGGTTGCCACACCATATATCAAGCCAAAAACGAACACGCGAACCATCACCTACCACAAAATGCTCATGGTCCCGGAAGGTCCCCCAACTGCTTCTGATGTTTTTCCACAAACCCACTCCGTGAGAACCTCGTACCTCATTCGAGCACCAGCCTCCCCAAGCTTCCCCAAACTGAGAATCTATAACGGACTTCCAAAGTGCCTCCCTTTCATTTTGGTACCTCCACAACCACTTTCCCAAAAGAGCTTGATTGAATTTCATCAAGTGGCGAATCCCCAACCCTCCCCCCGAAATTGGGTTACAAATAGTAGACCAGTTAACCAGGTGGAATTTGAACTCTTCCCCCAAGCCACTCCATAAGAAATCCCTTTGAATCTTCTCAATGCGATTAGCCACCTTTACAGGAAGCGGGAACAAAGACAAAAAATAGGTGGGTAAGTTAGAGAGAGTACTTTTAATCAAAGTCAACCTACCACCTTTCGACAAGTAAAGCCTCTTCCAAGCAGCCAATCTGCATTCCACCCTTTCGACTACATCGTTCCAAATCCTTTCAGATTTAAAAGACGCACCCAACGGTAAGCCGAGATACTTCAACGGGAGTGAAGATATCTTACAACCCAAGGTGGAAGCTAGAATTTCCACATCAAGGGCAGCCCCCACTGGCACTATTTCCGACTTTGCAAGGTTAATTCTCAAACCTGACACAGCAGCAAAGCAAAGGAGAAGCGCCCTCAAGTCTTGGACTTGTCCAAGATGAGCACCACAAAAGATGAGCGTGTCATCTGCAAATAATAAATGAGAAATATGGAGATTGCCATTCCCCACCGAGAAACCATGGAGCAACCCACCATCCACCAGGCCCTCAATCATCTTACTGAGTGCTTCCATAACGAAAAGGAAGAGAAGAGGAGAAAGCGGATCTCCTTGTCTCAGACCACGAGAGGAGTTGAAGAAACCCACCGGCGATCCATTAACCAAAACAGAGAAACGAGCTGAAGAGATACAAAATTCTATCCATTTCTGCCATTTCCCCCCAAAACCGCATCTTTCTAGAATGTAAAGGAGGAACTTCCAATTTACATGGTCATAAGCTTTCTCCATGTCTAACTTGCATAACAGCCCAGGTTCTCTAGACTTCAATCGACCATCCAAAACTTCATTTGCAATAAGAACCGAGTCAAGAATTTGTCTACCCTTGACAAACGCATTTTGCGGTTTTGAAATAAGTCTTTCCACTACCGAGGTTAGTCTATTAGCTAACACTTTGGAAAGAATCTTATACACCCCATTCACAAGACTAATGGGGCGAAAGTCTCTCACATCCGTAGACCCCACCTTTTTAGGAATGAGGGCTAAAAAAGTGGCATTGAGACTCTTTTCAAATCTAGCATTAGAATGAAAATCAGTAAAGACTTGCATAATATCCTCCTTGACCACCTCCCAACAAACTTGAAAGAAACCCAAAGTAAAGCCATCCGGACCAGGAGCCTTATCACTTGCCATACCTTTGATAACATTGCCCACTTCCTCTTCTGTAAAAGGCCTTTCTAGCCACCCTGCGCACTGCTGGTCTAATGTGGCAAAAGACAAACCATCCACTCTCGGTCTCCAATTATGCTCTTCAGATAATAGTTGATGAAAGTAATGCTCAATATGATTTTTGATAACCATCTGATCCGAAGAAGCTACCCCATCTACCATCAGTGTGTCAATAGCGTTGTTCCTCCTGTGAGAATTAGCCATCCTATGAAAGAATTTCGTGCATTTATCCCCTTCCTTGAGCCAAAGAACCCTTGATTTTTGCCTCCAAGAAATCTCCTCCATCAAAGTGACCCTTTCAAGATCAGCAACTACCTGGCTTTTACGCAATTTCTCAGGTTCAGAGAGGATTCTAGCCTCCTCCTCACCTTCCAGACCCCGTAATTCCTCAATAAGAGAGCGCTTTTGCTGAAAGACATTGCCAAAAACTTGCTCGTTCCACTGCTTCAGGTCCTGTTTCAGAGCTTTTAACTTTTTAGCCAAAATAAAGCTTGGAGAGCCTTGGAAACTGTATGAAGTCCACCAATGTCTGACCCTATCTACAAAGCCATCAGTTATAAGCCACATATGTTCAAATTTGAAATACCTTCTACTCCCTTGGATACCTCCACAATCTAAGATGATGGGGAAGTGATCGGAACATAAACGGGGTAATCTTCTTTGAGCAACATCCGGAAAATGAGACTCCCAATCGGAGGAAAGTAGAAATCTATCGATCCTCGACCAAGAAGGAACATCACGGTTATTTGACCAGGTAAACGTGCCTCCTGATAGAGGAATATCCATGAGTTCCTGTTCTGAAATGAAATCAGAAAACTCCCTCATAGCAGCAGTGATGTGGGAAGCTCCCGACCTTTCGCTAGGAAAGCGTGACGTGTTAAAGTCCCCCCCAATGCAACTAGGTAGGTTCCACCAACTAATGATCCCCGCCAGTTCTTCCCACAGAAATCTTCTCTCAGAATCTAAATTTGGGCCGTACACACCTGCAAAGGCCCATTTGAAATCGTCTTCAAGATCAACAAAGGAGCATGCAATCGAGAAATCACCCACGCATTCTTCCACCCTTTCCACCACCCTTGTATCAAACATAATGAGAACTCCCCCGGAAGCTCCTCTTGAAGGTAGGTAAGACCACCCAACATGTTGCCTTCTCCATAAGCTTCGAACTACTTGTCTAGAGATAACTTCCAACTTAGTCTCCTGAAGGCAAATAATATCCCCTTTCCATTGGCGCAGTAAGTTTCTGACTTGGAGACGCTTATTAGGATCTTGTAATCCCCTCACATTCCATGATATGATTTTCGGCTTCATGGGACAACCGATTTCCCCCTCCCCTTACTACGCTCCCGAGTAGAGCTCTTTTCACCCCCATCCTCTTTCATAGCCCAATCAAGCCTTCTGAGCTCTCTATCCCTTTTTTTTACCGACGCCACAAATTGAACAGACTTGGATTGGGCGTTTGCAGCCTCTGTAGCTGTAAGAAGGGCCAAAAATTCAGCTTCAAAAACCCCATAAGAAATTCCTACCATCTGCTTAATGTCCATTGCTCTCTGAACAACCCAGTCAGATACATTGGGATGAATAGAGAAAATTGGAGTTGGTTCAACCTCCCCCTCCCTGTTGTCAGAAAACAAAACCATGGTACCAGCATCTTCTACCAATTTCAAACCTGAAGTACCTGCCAACTCCGGTGTAGAAACCTCCACCAAAGATTCAGGTATAGTGACAGGGAGAACCGGAATCTGAGCCACCACAAAAGGTGGAGGCGCCTCCGAGAGCAGCCCAAGTTCCAATAACCTATGCACCGGGTAGTTGACAACGTCGGGAGTTGCCGAACCCTGAGAAAGCAACTCTATGGTTGCCGTCAACCCCACAGAGTCCACAGAGGGTGCCGGCGGCGTTGTCTGTGCCACCACAAAGGGTAGTGGCCCATCAGATAACTCCTCGGGAACATCCAACGAATGCGCAGGGCCAAAGGCGACCGCGGGGGAAGACTCTTCTTGGGGAGTCGAAACTGATACTGTCTTCGCCTGAGTCTCCAGCGTCAGGGAGACCGAAGAATTCTGCTTCAAGGAAGGATCCGGCGAAGGAGCGACTCTGAACAACTTCTGCGGGGTATTTTCCTCCTCCTCCGACGCTAACTCCATCGCCCCCGACTTCTCTGACAGACCCACTGCCACCTCCGACGTGCTCTCCACCCTCGCCGTCGACCCCTGACCCGCCGCCGAATCAGAAACTTTGGAGGGGGCGTCGCTGCAAGGAGCCCTGCGTCTCCATGCAGTCGACGGGTCCTGGCCCTGAAGACAGGGCTGACCCGAAACGGAAGGCCGAAAGGCCACTGGGCCACGGGTCTGCACATGAGGCCCAACAGGAAGCCTCTGGGTCTCAGGGATGAAGGCCCGCGAGGAAGACCCAACAGCTTGCTTCTGGGCCCCTTTGGAAAAGGCCTGCGAGAGTGGCCCAACAGAAGCCACTCCTTTCCCCTTAGGCCCATCAGATTGAGACGGCCCAACAGAGGGCCCTTTTCCCTGGCCTGATGCGCTAGCCCTCTCCCTCTGAAGTGTCTCCTCAACACAACGTTTTATCATTTCCATATTAAGGAGTAGACCCCCCACTTGCATCTCCATTTCAGCCATGGCATGCTGCAGAGTTGACAAACTAGACCCCGACAGAAACCTGCCCACAGACACCTCCTCACTGTGCCACACCTTCTCAAGACTTGACCCCTCTGCAGGAATAGGAGCACGAGACAAGGCCTCTTTGTACGAAGAGAGACCGAGATGACCCTGGGAAGGAGAAGGAATTGGCAGCCATGAAAGACTCCCTCTGTTTTTTCTACCCATTACAGAGGATGTTGCAGACACCTCCTTCAACAACCCTCCAAAGTTCCTCCAACCAGTCCCTTCCCTCCCTTCCGGGATCACTAAATAACCACGCCGTTTCTCTTGGCCAAACTCCGACAAAGAGAAAAATCTACCGTGGAAGTTACGATGTCTCTGAAAAACCAAAACTTGAGAGCCATTTCTACGTGATCTGATAAACTCAGAGAAGCCCTCACAAGCTACCCCTTCCTCCAGCATGGCAGCCAACCATCTCAAAGAGTCTTCAACAAGGGAAATGTGGTTCACAGCACGACAACTGCTCTCAGTGATTCTCCACCACCTAGTGTTCAACTTTTTGAACTCGAAGCACTTTTGATCAATGACAACATTCCTACACGACCCCATCAAAAGCTAACCAACACAATAACTCAACGAGGACTAGTACACTAACCACCACAATACGATTATTCCATTAACACAATACTGCTTCCATTAACACTACCAAAAGCAAGCAGAAAAAACGCAGAGGGAAAAGTTCTGTACGGAGAGAAAAACACTCTATACGGATAAGGATAACTAATTTAAACTCATCCCCTAGTCCACTCCACAAAAAGTCTCGTTGGAGTTTCTCAATTCTGGATGCAATGCTTACCAGGAGGGGAAATAAAGACAAGAAATATGTGAGAAGGTTAGATAGCATGCTCTTGATAAGTGTGAGCTTCCCCCCTTTCGATAAGTATAACCTTTTCCACCCGGCCAGCCTTCTCTCTAATTTCTCTAACACCTCTTCTCAAATTGTCTTGGCTTTGAAATTTTCAAAACAAACTTTGAAACTTGATGAACCATAAGTAAATAATGGATGATAATCTCTCCAAAATGGAAGGACTCTTTTATTTGTCTTTTGTTTTTTTCAATTTTTCCCTAAACGTGATATTCTGCACATATTACCCTTCTCCTACTCCTTGTTGAATAGAATGTTCATCTTAGTGGATATGAACCTGCTTCGCTAAGGAAATATGGGAAACTGTTTGTCAGTTTAGTTCTCACAGTTTAATGGCTCATGTCCTACATGGTTTAGGAGAATTCCCACAAAAATAGCCAAACACAAAAAAAAAATTGAAACCATTCTCAAAACTATTTTTACAAAAAGGAAAATCCACACCTTTCACATAAAAAATAAAAATTCACCAAACTGAGAGTCAGTGCCAGAAGTAATTGGACATGTTCCTCTACCTCCATCCACCACTGTGTAACAGAGAGAAACATCACTCACAACATAGCAGCAAGGTAAAATCCTCCTTCCACAGTGCAAGCATAGTGGCGGATTTTCCCCAATTTGCCCTTGCTTCACACATGGAGAGGGGACATCCCCCCCATGACGCGATGGGAAAGATCCCTCGACCGTCCGGGGTGGGCAAATATCCCCCTTCACCCTCCAGTTCTTTTTCAAGATTTACCAAATTAGAAAGATATTTCACTAAAATAAAAAATGCAACCACGACACTTTTTAGGGTGCTACAGTACTAAAACAAGAAAACATTTCTTGAAAATAGTTATCAAATGTAGTCTTATTGTTTCCAACGAAAGCACATAGAAGTTCAAAAAACTTGTACAAAGAGCAGCAAGCCAGTATGATAATATATTCGCCAACCTGCATAAAAAAACCCCTATTATGATCTAATTTCTGATTGCCGCACATATCAACACATTGTATGCAGCCACATGTCAATTATTTCCCCCTATAAATAGACCTCCCATGCCCATGACGCTCTAATCCCAACTTCTCCCCTCTTCTCATCTCTGTGTCCTCCCCATATATATGTGTGTGTGTGAAAAATCAAGTTAGAACTTGAAAGAGAGCATACTAAGGGAATGCTCTCTCCAAAGGAATACTTGCGAAATTAAACTTCAAAGTATATTAGACGGAAGATGAAGCTTTTACTTGGTGGGAATTATTGAAAGTGACGCAAGTGAAAGACATGGAAAACTAGATAAGAAAAAGAAAAACGGAAGCAAAGTAGTGTTGGAGAAATTAACTCTAGCAAAGGCTTTTTAAGATTTATTCATTAATAACCACATATATAAATGGAAGTACAAATATATTAATTTATTATCATCTTGTGAAGGCTGAAGTGTCTAATAATGTGCCAAATTGTCATTCATAATGTTTCTACAGAAACAAGACGATAAATTCTCCCAATGATTAGAAGAAACCCTTGGAAATGAGAGTGCGTTTAAGTTTGTACTAGGGTTTGGAAAAGTCTAGATTTGAAAAGGCATAACATTCCAGATCCTCCAAAGCCATTTTCCAAAACTGGAGAACTTTCCATCAAACCAGATCAAGAAAAAGGTATATATATAAATAGCATCATCTACCTAAACATAGGAGCAACTACAGTAGAAGAATTTAAATTTACCAAGGGGGTGGCTTTTCGTGAGGTTGGCTTTATATGAACATCACCTTCATCCACTTCACCATCCAGAACCACTTCCTCATCCTCATCCTCATCCTCCAATAAATCTGGTACTGTTTCAGCAGGTCCTGAAGCTACATCTGGTTTGACATACCCCTCTTCTGTGAGTATAGTCAGAACATTTTCTTCTAATGAGGAGAGAGCCTTTCTTCTAGGTATTTTGTTCCTGATTTGCAAGACCTTCACCAACTCATCTCCAGCAATCTCCTGCACAGGGTTAACCAACCATTACAATTCGCATTCGAATCACAATTATTATACAAAGTAACACGTACGAACAATGGAGAACGGAGAAATATCAAGGATGCAGTGCATATGAAATCCCAGATTATAAGATGGCAAGTGTGGATAATTCAGTTCATCTAACACCCTAGACTCTTCTTTAATCAAAATTCAGTTGAATGATTAGCATGTGCATAATATAAAAGTGGTTTTAGGTGATGTATAAGAGGGAATATATGTTAAAAAGTTTAAATGAAAATAGGGATGAGAGAATTCCAAAAATCGTCAAGATTTTTTTTTTTTTTTTTAAATAATCTTGGTGGATCCAATAAGGATGAGGAAATTATAAAAGATGCGCTAATAGAAAAAAAATTGGATTAGTATGTGCAATAAGCATAAGATTGCATGTGAATGATTTTGTGTGAGGTTTACAGCTTGTGAGGTTACTGGATATGGCTTTGATGGATTATACCCCATCAAAATTAGCAGCAAGAGAGAAGATGCCAAAAGGAACAAGTGGAAGGGCATTCAATAGATTCAGTCACTAAAGAAAACTAACAATTCAATTATTTGACACATGCCTCTGCCAAGTACTCTAAAACAAGAGGTGTGGTTCTTGTACTGATAAAAAAAATTCCTATTTACTGATAAAAAAAAAGTACTCTAAAACATATCATATAAATCTTTACCATAAATAAAGGCAAGAACTCCATAAGTGAATTTTGAGAGATCAAAAGCCCTTAAAGAGGTAGAAGTTTTAAGACTTTTAATGAGGGATGATTGCTATGTAAATGAGAGATGGACCAATTAAAAGAGAGAAGAAACTTTTTTTTAACCACTATTATAACTATGTACCAGGAAAAACATATTTACTTTGTAATAGTTATCTATACAGAGAAATATACAAAGAGTTGAGTTCTTTAAAGAAAAAAATAGGAATCATAAAACGATGGGATCTACAAACTACTTGATTTATATGTATACAAAAATCAAGATAATATATGTTCTACAGCAAATAATTATTTGATTAACTTCTAATATATTTTTTTTAATGGGTAAAAGTAAATTTTATTGATAAAAGAGGTATTGCCCGAGTACACTAGTAGTATACAATGAACATGCCTAATTACATCTAAGCACTAATAAGAGTTACAAACAAATCATGAAGGCTGTCCGTATTACAAATAATGGCCAAAGCCCAAGAAAGAAGTGTATTGAAAAATGCGTATGATCATGTGATTTGGGAGTTCCTTTTCTACTTGCTTGGCAGATGTGGTTCCGGGGAGAGGTGGTGCATGTGGATTAGACATTCTCTACTACCCAGTTTTCAATGTTGGTTAATGGTAATCCATGTGGTTTTTTGCATAGTTATCGTGGTTTGAGACAGGGAGACCCTTCATCCCCTTTCCTTTTTGTTATTATCATGGAGGTGTTTGGTTGGATGGTGGAGGCTACTCTTAAGGGGGGGTTTCCTCCAAGGTTTTTCAGTGGGAAATGCCAACAATGGATCTATCACACTTTCTCATCTTCTTTTTGCAGATGAATCTTATCTTTTATGATGTGGATTGTGGTCAGATTCAAGCCTTAAGGGCTGTGTTATTATGTTTTGAAGCTATCTCGGGCCTTAAGGTGAATCTTGGTAAGTCGGAGAAGGTTCCAGTGGGGGGAGGTACACAATATTAGAGCACTCTCATTGGATTAGCTAAAGCTAAAGAACATTTTTGATTAATGTAAGATGAATTTAGCTTTTAGCTATTTCATTTACACAAGTCTTCACATTGGAATAACTATTTTTTCATTATATGACAATAAAATACTATAAGATGAATTTGACTTTGGCTATTCACATCAAATCTCCACATTGGATTATCCATTTATTCATTATATAGTAATGAGTAATTAATAATTTCAAAAAGATTTTAATTTTTTTAATTATGAATTTATTTTATTTTATCATATTTTACTATTCATAATATTATATATTAATTAGTAATCATATTCTAATTATATTTTTTCAATTGTCATTTAAAAGGGAGAGAGAAATAATTGATATAAAAGGGAGAGAGAAATAATTAATATAAAATCTATTTGATGAATGAATAGTTCCTTTCAAATTTGGAAATAATTTTAGAAGTGACTGTAGCTAAATTTCAATTATTTGAAATTTAGCTATTCCAATGTGATCACATTTTATGATTTAATAGCTAAATTTTCAATGGATTTAGCTTTTAGCTAATCCAATGAGAGTGCTCTTAATTGTTTGGCAAGCTTTTTGGGCTGTAAAGTTGCTGCTCTAGCAATGAAATATTTCAGCCTTCCATTGGGGGCATTCTTTAAGGCTAATGCTATTTGGGATGTGGTGGTTGAGATAATTGAGAAGGTTGGCTGGCTGGAAGCGGCTGTATTTATCAAAAGGGGGCAGAATCACTTTAACAAGATTACTTTCCAACCTCCCAACTTACTTGGTATCTTTATTTCCATTGTCTGCAGAGGTGGCTAACCAGATTGAGAAGTTATTTCATGCATTTTTGTGTGGTGGAATGGGAGAGGAAACTAAATTCCACCTTGTAAGTTGGAATAAAGTTTGTTCTCCTATTTCGAATGGAGGTTTGGGGGTTCCTATATGAGAATTTTCAATAATGCTTTGTTGGGAAAATGTTTATGGAGATATCAATCGGAAGGGGAGTTGATATGCAGGGAGGTTATTGATTGGAAATGATTTTTTTATTTTTATTTTTATTTTTTTTTGGGGGGGGGGGGGGGGTTTGGAGCTCTAAGGAGGTTAGGGGGCTTATGGTGTGAGTCTTTGGAAGTTCAATGGAACGGGGTGGGAGAGTTTTGCTAAACATGTTAGCTATGATGTTGGAGAAGGGATCCATTTTTGGTTTGATATTTGGAGTGGTGATTGGGCCCTTAATAGGGTGTTTCCAGCTATCTTCCATCTGGTATCTGTTTCTGATTTGTTAGTCTGTTCTAACAGCTCCTTGCAGTGGGATGTTTGTTTTACTAGAGCTATACAGGATTGGGAAATTGATGATGCTTCAGCTTTATATATTCCTTGAAACTTTGGGGTAATGATGGGGATAGGATGTTGTGGAAGTCCAAGGGAAGTAAAAGATTTACAGCTCGTTCATATTATAAGTTGTTGACTGTTCAGCATAGTCCACCTTTTCCTTGGAAGCGTATTTCCAGGTCTCATGCGCCTTCCAAAGTTGCTTTTTTTTATATGGACTGCCTCGCTTGGAAATATTCTGACGATGGATAATTTGAGGAAGTGCGGCCTCATTGTTATGGATTGGTTTTTCATACGTAAGAAGCGTGGGGAATCTATGAATCATTTACTTTTAGATTGTGAGGTGGCGAGGGCTTTGTGGGATGGAGTTTTAGTAGAACTGGGTTGGCTTGAGTTATGCCTTTGAGAGTGGTTGATCTTCTTGCATGTTGGAATGGGCTATATGGTTGCTCTCAAGTGGCTGCGAAATTTTAGTGATAAGTAGCGTACCCTGGAGGAAATTCAGAATTTTGTTGTGTACTCTTTATTGCATTGGTTCTCTGCTTTAGTGATTAATGGAGCTTCAGCTCATGACTTTTTGTTGTCGTTTTCAGCTTCTTATAATGTATTATTTTGTATACGTCTTGTGTACATGGGCTTCACCATTTCATTCGTCTTAATAAAAACACTTTTAATTTTAGAAAACAAATAGTGAAAAAAAACCTTGGTAAGGTTCCATGTGTGAAGCATGTGCTATAATACTAGTGATATAAAAACCATAAAGCTCCAGTGATTTATAAAATTAGTGAGCAGGAAAAAAGAAAAAACGTACTGTATAGAAGCCAACATAGAAGTCTATATATGTGAAAAGCTCGATCCTTTGGTTTACAGTTCCTAACACTTTGACCTTGTGTTAACAATTGATCCATGTGGCTGATTACAAGGCTAATGAATATAGACACACACACGGACACCACACCAGGGAAGGTATAAAAACATACTTCAACATGCTTATATAGCTCAGGAGGAGGTAATTTGATTGCGTCGATCATTTTAGGTTTCCCACACTTCTTAACCAAAGCCTCCACCTCATTGCAAATTACTCGTACTGCATCCTGAAATTAGCAAATAGGCAAAGGTTTATCCATCTATTCATTTTCTGGTTGGGATACATCTAACAAACACCCAAACGAAGAATTGCCAATCAAAACTCTTGCTGAAGAACACTTACAAAAATCCCAGAAATGACAAGTTTTTTATCAAAAGGTTTTTCAGTTTAACAAATACAGCAGCTGAAAAGTACCTTAGCTATTTATGTGACTCAAAGCCCAATCATCCAAAGGACCTCTCATACACCACTCCCTCTTTAATTACACAATAGAAAGATTTCAAAACATATGAGGCAGGGAACATGTACAGGAGAAAGACAAGCACCTTTAAACACAAAGCAAAAATAATACCAAATAGCCATGTAGCATTTACTTCTTTAAATTAGAAAAAAGAACTAATAAGAAACGCATATTTTAAATGAATAACACAACCTGCCCAACTTCTACAGCTCGCAGCAACTTTTCCTCTTGGAGAAAATTACAGTAACCCTGCAATGAACAAGTTCACACACACTGAGATTGAGAGTCGGCATGAAAGTGAGCAAGCACAGTAATCTCATAAGATCATACTGAACCCAGAGCTAGGAGAAGACAAACAATACATTCTTCCAAGAAATTTCTCTATATCGCTAATATGGTAAGGTGTGATGTATTGTTTTTAAAGTTGATAAAACAAATAACAAGTATCTCAGCATCACAGCATAGTTATTTCCTTTTCAGAATGCCATTTACTATATTATTTAATATAATTTACAGTTGTAGATATTTCCAATGAGATCTGATCCAATAGAGAGAATCATATGCTCAAAACCACTGATTTAACTTATCAATATCAATGAAAAAACTCAGGTTTTTGGTGTAGACACAAAACCCTACAGAAAATGAGAAGAGGGAAAAAAAATACCTAAAATCATGAAGGGATTAGAACTTGTGATGGTCTCACAGACGACAGGAGTGAAGGAGAAAGGGGCTTTTAAATCATGTGGTGGTAGGAGGGAGAACATGGTGGTTAGTTAGGTTCCGTTGTTTACGTTGATAGCGGTTGGGATGGGATTTGCAAGGGAGCTTGTGATTGAATCAAAGCTCGTCACAGTGGTGAGAGAAGGTGGACTGATTCGTATCTTTGAGAGAGTTAGGAGGTTCAAACAAGAGCTGTTACTGGGGCTGGGCACTGCAAAATGGCTCGGAAGAGCTCTGGAGGATTGCACGATAAGCGAAAGGAGGGACTTTTATACGTCTATAAGAGAGGGCCATCGAAGTGTCATAGCTCAGAGATGCTTGAATAACTGTGGAAGATTCATGGAAGTGGCAGCGTATGGTGAAGGGAATCGCAGAAGTGGTATTATTATTCCTGAAGGTGAGGGGGCAAGGGGTTGGAGAAGAATGAAGGAGGTATTATTGGAGGCTACCATGGAGGATAGAGATAACGTAGGGTTTGAGGGTGGTTTGCAGAGGAAGCCATGGAAAGAAACTGAGGGGGTTTCGAAGTCTTACAAAGATGCTTTATTTCCAGCAGGAAGTCATGGCGGCCTAAGAACTGGGGCTGGTGGGGGAGGAATTAATTGGGAAGGTACTGGTGGTGGGCACTTTGAGGGCAACGCGCATCGAGCCCATCACGTTTTCTCTCGGGAGCGTGATTATGGCAGAGACGTGTACTACATGGTGAGGGAGGTGCAGGAGCAGTTGAGGTACCTGCAGAGGGAGTTGGATAAAGTGGTGAGGAGTGTTGGGGTGTTTAAGGAAAACGATGAAACGGTGCGTGCAGGGGGGGAAAACGGTGAGTTTCTGGGGTTTGTTATGCATAAAAGAAAGGGCTTTCAGGCCCGTAACTCTGATGGTTTTGGGCAGGGCCACCAGGCCCGTAACACTTCTGGTTTTAAGAATAGCCATATGGGCCGTACCGAGAAGCATGGGTTTAAGCCCAATAAGCCCACCAAGTGGAGGGTTCGGGCAAGAGAAGTGTTGAGGCCCTCACTGCCGCAAACGTTGCCGCAATGCCACCAGAGGGTGGTGGACATGCCGGAAACTTCGTCGCATCGGCATCAGAAGACGCCGACGAAGGTGGTGACCTCGTCGGAGATTGGGCTGGTACTCCAGGTGAAGCCGACAGAGTTGGTGGAGTCTCCTCCAACACAACCAAGATGCGGGGGTGGAGAGGAAGGGTCGGGGAATGGATAGAAAATGCCGATGATGCATGGGGGTGAAGCCGAGGGTCCGGCGAGGCCTTCCGAGACAGGGAATGGACAGATTCAGTCGACGGGGGGTGAGGGTGGAGATATAGTTCAAGTGAGGCCTCTCGTGTTGCCGTGTGACTCCACTGTTGGGGCAGAATATTCTTCCTCTGGGGAATGGGTCGTCGGGGTGTGAAAAAATGGGAGTAGTGGACTCAGCCAGTGAAGATCTCTTTCTCTCAGACGAAGAGAACCTGGGAGGAGAAGTGGGTTTCGTACTCGGGGATGAGGTTTTGGAGGAACAATTTGAGTTTAGAACTCAAAGTCCTATCCCTTTGAATTGTTTGTTTCCAGACCAATCTAGTGTCTCAGATTGGGTTTTTAACACAGTAAAGGATATACAGGATTTTGTGGGTTTGAAATGTGAGGGATATGAGGAGCAATTCATGGCGCTGCTTACTCTGCCATTGAAGTTGGGCATCAACAACAAAAAAAAGCTGGCTCTAAGAGACAACGTGAACTTTGAAGGCTAACCTGATCCATGAACTCTGAAGGTAGTTCTAGTAGGGATAGGTCTAAGGGAAAGGGTCTGGCCCATCCCAAATGAAACCAAAAATTGTCTCGTGGAATGTCCATGGTCTAAATGAGGCCAGTAAGCATCTTCAAATAAGAAACTTACTGCGAGGGTGGAAGGCGGACATTGTTTGTTTACAAGAGACGAAGCTGAAAGTCATTAATACTAAAATGGTAAGAAGTATATGGAGCTATGTTCATGTGAATTGGGTATATCTAGTAGCTGATGGGGCCTCAGGAGGTGTGTTGGTGATGTGGGATCGAAGGGTGGTGGAGAAAAGGGAGGAGTTCATAGGGTTATTCACGGTAGCATGCTCTTTTAGGAGTATGTCAGATGGTTTTTTGTGGGCCTTTGCAGGTGTGTATGGTCCTAATACAGCTATTGATTGTAGATTATTGTGGGATGAACTAGTTGGAGTTCATAGCGTGTGGGATCTTCCATGGTGCATTGGAGGAGATTTCAACGTAATCAGATTTCCCAGTGAGAGCTATGGTAATAGAAGGATGCGTCCAGCAATGTTAGACTTCTCGGAATGTATTTTTGAGTTGAATTTAGTGGATCTACCAATGGCGGGGGGTACATGCATGTGGGTGAATAATCAGACGTGGTCTCAATTAGATCGATTCCTAATTTCCCCAGAATGGGAAATCCATTATCCGGAGGTTTGGCAAAAGAGATTGCCTCGTATGTGTTCAGACCATTGGCCTATTATGTTGAATTGTGGGGGGATTCAAAGAAGACGGTATTTCAAGTTCAAAAACATGTGGCTGAAATCGTAAGGTTTTGTGGATAGGGTTAGATTGTGGTGGTCATCTTATCAGATACGGGGTACTCCTAGCTTCATGTTTGCAGGTAAATTGAAAGTTTTAAAACAAGATTTGAAACTTTGGAATTTACAGTCTTTTGGCAACATTGGGGAGCACAAGGAAAGTAAGATTAAGGAAATCCATGAGTTAGAAAGGTTACAAGAGTCTAGGACCTTAACTCAGGAGGAATTAGCCCAAAAACTAGTGCTGGCTGCAGATCTTGAGAGGATCATTCTACTAGAAGAGATTTCATGGCGGCAAAAGTCTAGAGCATTATGGTTGAAGGAAGAAGACTGAAGCACTAAGTTTTTTCACAGGGTCGCCAACTCTCACAAGAGATCCAATAATATTGAGATGCTGAAAATTGATGGGGTTATCAGTAAGGATGAGCAGGTGATTAATAATCATGTGGTTGGTTTTTATGAACAGCTACTAACTGAGCAGGAGGTTTGGCGACCTAAGCCTGATGGTTTGATCTTTGACTCTATTGGACCCATGGATGGTAGCCGTTTGGAGAGGCCTTTCGAGGAAGTAGAGGTGTTTGATGTGGTAAGGAAAATAGCTAAAGACAAGGCGCCGGGTCCTGATGGGTTTTCTGGGTTTCTTTCAAACATGTTGGGATGTTTTGAAGGGAGATCTTATGAAGGTGTTCCAGGAATTCCATTCGGTCGGTAAATTCGAGAAGAGCTTTAATGTCACTTTTCTTGCTTTGATACCAAAGAAGGTTGGGGCTGCGGAGATTAGGGAGTTCCGACTCATTAGTTTGGTAAATGGGGTATACAAGATTCTTTCTAAGGTACTGGCAAATCGCCTTAGTGAGGTGGTGGGACAGATAATCTCAAAGCCCCAAAATGCTTTTGTAAAAGATAGACAGATCTTAGATGCGGTTCTCATTGCAAATGAATGTCTGGATAGTAGACTGAAAGATGGTAAGGCAATGATCATTTGCAAGTTGGACATGGAGAAAGCATATGATCATGTTAACTGGGATTTCCTTCTTGACCTTCTTGGGAGGTGTGGTTTTGAGGAGAAATGGCGATCTTGGATCCGTTGGTGTATATCTACGGTGAAATTTTCAGTCTTGATTAATGGTAGTCCAACAGGTTATTTCAATTGTTCACGAGGCCTAAGACAAGGAGATCCGCTGTCCCCTTTACTCTTTGTTATTGCGATGCAGGCTTTGAGTAGGATGACCACAGCCTTGGTCACCAATGGGCGTGTGACTGGTTACTCGATCGAATCCTCGGGAGGGGGAGTTATTAATATTTCTCATTTATTGTTTGCAGATGATACTCTTATATTTTGTGAGGCATACAATAATTAGGTGCGAGTATTGAAGGCTCTCTTATTGTGTTTTGAAGCAACTTCGGGGTTGAAAGTGAACTTAGACAAGTCAGAGATGGTGCCTATTGGAGGGGTCTAGCATATCAGACAGCTAGCTAACACTCTGGGGTGTAATATTGCCTTACTCCCTATGATATACCTTGGCTTTCCGTTGGGGGCTGCCTCGAGAGCGGCTTCTGTATGGGATACAGTCATTGAGAAAGTAGAGCGTCATCTAGCAGGCTGGAAGAGAATGTACCTATCAAAAGGTGGTAGAATTACCTTGATAAAGAGTACATTATGTAATCTATCAATCTATTTCTTGTCCTTGTTCCCCATTCCAGCAAGTGTGGCGCTTCGAATTGAGAAATTACAGAGGGATTTCTTGTGGGGCGGAATTGATGAGGAATTTAAATTCCACCTAGTCAGGTGGGAGAAGGTTTGTTGTCCTCTCCCTAATGGTGGTTTAGGCATTTGAAATCTGAGGATTTTTAATCGGGCGTTGCTTGGTAAATGGTTGTGGAGATACCATAAAGAATTAGAAGCTCTATGGAGATTGGTGATTGAGAGCAAATATGGTGGTTTATGGGGGGGGGGGGGGGGGGTGTACCAGTGAAGTGAGGGGGGCATATGGAGTGGGGTTGTGGAAACACATAAGAAAATGATGGGGGGTCTTCTCTTGTCACTCACTATTATGCTTAGGAGACGGGGCCAGGATCAAATTCTGGTATGATGCTTGGTGTGATAATGGTGTCCTAAAGGATCTATTTCCTGATCTCTTCAGGGGTGCTAATAATACAGAGGTTTCAGTGGCGGATGTCATGGTGTTAGTAGGGGAACAAATCCAGTGGAACATCAATTTTAGCCGGGCAGCAAATGATTGGGAAGTGGACAGCTTTGCAGCCTTTTTCAGACTTTTGTATTCTCTTAAACCAAATAACCAACATGCCGACTCGTTGTTGTGGATATCTTCGGGTGGTGCGTTCTCGGTTTGCTCGTTCTATAAATCCCTTTCACATGAGCTCCCTATTCAGTTTCCTTGGAAAATAATTTGGAGAAACAAGGCGCCTCTCCAAGCAGCTTTTTTTGTATGGACAGCTTCCTTGGGTAAGATCCTCATAACGGATAATTTGAGGAATCGAGGGGTGATCATCGCAGATTGGTGTTGCATGTCTAGGAATGGGGGTGAATCCGTGGACCATCTTCTACTACATTGTGAAGTAGTTATGGAACGAGGTTTTTAGAAGACTAGACTTGGGTTGGGTAATGCCCGAGTCAGTAATGGCGGTTTTGGCTAGCTGGAGAGATCTAAGAGGAAATCGGTAGATCAAGGCTGTCTGGAAGTTGATTCCTATTTGCATCATGTAGAGTTTATGGCAAGAGCGAAATGAACGGACGTTCGAGGACAAAGAGAGATTGATGGAGGAACTCATTGCTTTGTTTTTTAGAACCCTCTATACTTGGGCCTCTTCCGTTAATTTTAATGGACAAGATTTCCATGATTTCCTTGTATCTAATGTCCCTACATAGTTAGGGCTCTTTATACTACACATGGCTTTGCCTATTCTTTTATTAATACAATTTGATTACTTACAAAAAAAAATATATAAAAAAAAAGGAGGGAGAACATAACGGATGATGGTGGTGAGAAGGGATCTTGATGAACTTCTTTGAGATGAAGTCACTCCCAAGTCCTGTTTGAGATCCAATTATATCTTCAAAATTGTCCACACTAACAACCCATCCCTCTCCGCCAAAGGGAGATTTTAGTAAATAATCAAATATACCACTAGGGCTAAGGGTCAAGTTGGTAATTTTCTTACATCTCCCCTTCCTGGAGCCCAAGTATCTTATATACCTCCAAAACAAAAAGCCCTGAATACTAAAACAAAATCACCCATAACTAACAAAACTAAGTGATTACCAACAACAACATCAATATATCTTCATCAAAGTGTCCAACATTTTTTAGCAGGTCATCTACAAATTTCAAACAATTTTGAGCATTTGGAAACTATTCAAGCCCTTTTAATCCTTGGATTTATCAAGCATATATAACATATATATGTAACTATGTTTGATAATATTCATAGAAATTCTAATAATCCTAGATAGGTGTTACCTCTTGTATACCATCTTGTGTACTTGGGCTATGCCTATTCTTATTAATAGAATAGTTTACTTATATATAAAATAAATAAATTCTAATAATATTACATGAATATTATTTTCTTCAAGATCCAGACAAAAAAATATTGTACACATACAAACACATACGTATCACCAACTCCAAGTTAAGCTGAAATAGAATTCGAGTAGATTAAATTGTCTTCAAGATCCAGATGTTGTGTGGGTGTGTGTGTGTGTGTGTGTGCGTGGAATTGGAAAATATTTTTTTTGTCAAGCATGATACCATAGAACTTAAACGATTTGAAAGTAAATAGTGCATTCAAAGACTGAAAACTAAACTATGGATTCTATGAAATCTGAGAAGAGTTTTTGGTTCAAAAGTGCTCAAAATAGTTATTTGGGCCATTAGAAATTTATTCTGTTCTATATTTGGCTCTTCTTTAGCCTAATGAGCCAATAAAAAATTTTATTTAATACATGGGTTGTTGCCAAGGTCCCTGCCAGGTACATTATCGGCATGCAAGTCTTATTGAATCAACAAGCCCTTTCTTTTTGTCTAGCCTTTAATTTACTATTAATATCTGGAGTATTAGCCAGGGAGCGAGGGAAAACTGAGGCCCCATATCTTCTCCTCTTTCTACATTTATATATCCTCATGATATTGTTCATGTTGCAAGAGGAGCCCCATAGCCTTTCCTTTTCTCAACTCTTATTCGACTCCATAACAAAATCCTTATCTTCCACCCATTGAAACCCTGATATATAAGTTTTCTCCAACCATTAAGCCATTAAATAGCACATTGAAACAAGCCATACAATGCCATCTGTGAGGCTCCCAGGAAAAAACCTCCAACCTTTTCTTCAAGAACATCCCTTCTCTCCCAAAAAACAGGAACATCCCTTCTTCACAACTCTATATCGTATCATTTCCAAACCATCTGAAAATTCAATCCCTAAATTACAATCTTCCTTCACCTTATTCCACCCACCAAGCACAAATAATATATTTTTTTTTTTATTGGCACCGGGAGCCCAGTAATAGCGTCCTAACTAATCCCGGGGGTGCATAGGCCCACTAAGCACAAATAAATAGGTTTCCAAATCAATCCAAGTCAAAGCCGTATGCACCCCCACTAAGCACAAATAAATATGTTGCCAAATCAATCCGAAGCCAAACTTTAACTGCTCCTATAGAGTATCTTAATCATACTTTTACCTAAGCGATGGTTAAGAGGGATGTAGAATATAATAAGAACTAGAACTTATCATGAAGAACTACGGCTACAAGAATAGACACATCCAACGCAAGTTATCAGGCAAAATTAAAAGAATTTTGATTAAGAAAAAACTTGCATACTTCTTATGTACTTGGGTTGCACCTTTCGCTATTACTTACAGAAATAAATAAATAGACATGTCCTGCTAAGCCTAACTACTATATTTATCTTCTATATATCAAATCCTTGAAAAATTGAACAAAACTTATAGAAACCTCAGGAACTTCCTAGACGATAGACCAATGAAAAGTTCCGATGAAAGCCGAGCCACATCTAGGAATTTACTCAAAGAAAACTAGTCAAGGTTTATCCCACAGGAAAAAAAATATATAGCTTCAGAAATAACCAGATGAGATGCCAAAACATCCTAGAACTGTGGTCTAGTTTCCATATGGGCTATAAGTCTCACCATTTGGGCTAATTTAGTTACTATTGATTCTTAGTTTTAAGTTTTTTTATGTGAGAGAGCTGCTGGATCAGTATATTTGGTAGTTTGTTGTGGTTTGATTAAACAAGCTAGAGGCAATCTAGTAGTTTCATGAGTTGCTGGAATAGGCTGTACGGCCTGAGTCCTATTTTAAATTTCACATTCTTTTTCTATTTTCATCCAATAGTTTCTACTTGGTTTAGTACTTTTAATATATATATATATATATATATATATATATCTAGAAATTCTAGTCTTTGTCAGTATAGAAGATGTAACATATAGCTTGTATGAAAGCCTTTATGTAATCCATTAAAATTTGTTGAAGAATATTATTTTTTTTTTAAGTAAATGATTGTATTAATGATGATAGGCATAGCCCAAGTACACAAGATGGTATACAAGAGATAAGAATATTATTTTTTTAAATAAGGATGCAATAAAATTCCATCAACTTTTGAAGCTTTTAATGTGTAATTGACTTCACCTTGGTGAAATTACTTAGGAAATTGTGATTTCCTCTCAGTTTTATTTTTCTTCTTTTGTACTCTGCATTCTGTACATCAAACAGCAGTCATATTCCATCAAGATTCAACGTAACCATCCTCTATATCCTCAAACATCGAGTTTCCTCCAAGAAGTCCATCAACAACCTAGAAAGGGGACTAATCTTGTGCTGAATTTATAAAGGTTCTGCATGTGAGTTGGTATCAGAGCTTAATTCTCCTCCTGCCCTGCAACCATTGGTATCAAACTCACTACTACTACCCAGCATCATTTAACCGACATTTTGGATTCAGTGCAGAGACTGCATCAGAGCCATGGTTCTTTTCTTTCTTCTCATATGGAACGCAGGAGGGGGATGTAAAGCATGCTTGAGTTGCGATAATTAGAGATACTGCTTGAGGAAATGAAACCTCGTGAAGAGGCTTATGAACTTAAACTATGGTGTTAAAGCTGCTATAGGTTTTGGATTTAATGCTCACAAAGGGAATGCACTTGTAAAGAATAAAGATTAGTTATCATTTGTTCAAAAAGAGAGAGAAGAAACTAAAACGGACATATATGCACATTCATCCACGAATGCTCAGTAAGAATAGAGAATAAACGTGAAAAACAGAGAACAGAAAACAGAGAGAAAGGTGTAAGAGTTTACCTCAATCATCAATATTGCATTGTCTGTACCAGCTATCAACAAGTCCAACTCAGATTCTTCCATCTCCTTCATTGTTGGATTCACAATATATTTATCACCAACAAGACCGATTCGAACTCCTGCAACCGTTTCTGAATTGGGAACTTCTGAAAGAGCTCTGTGGTTTGTAAATGTGTCTTAAATACAATCACATATATCCTAAATCCTCATAGAATAGGGACAATATGAAATTTGATCAGGCTTACACTGCTATTCCAGCTGCTGTGACTGCCAAAGAATCGGGGGAGTGCAAACCATCATAACTCAAAACCTGTAAGCGTGATTTGGGAGTTGAGCTTCTAGGCAAGATGAAATAGAATGCTAGCAAGATATTAGCTCTCATGTTTGATACAGACTGCTTGCACTGTGTTTTTGAGTTGATAATTATGCTCTTTCTAAAGTACTTGCATTTTGTAAACAACCAAAAAATTAATAAAAAAAGGATACTGTTCATGTTAGCTACCAAGATCAGATTAAAAAGACCTTTCATTGATATAACTTAGGGACTAAAATGGGACTAGTTTTCTTTAATTGGTAAGATCTGAGAATGTTCTGATTAATTTTTGTGCTGTTCAGAAAACACATCAGTAAAAAAAAATCTTAATGCACCAGAATGAGCGACGGTTGGAAAATAAATTAATAAGTTCAGAAATTCAATTTCAAAGTGAACATCAACTAATCAATCAATTGTTTCCAAAGGTCAGAGCACACAGGCATCTGATTTCTAAACGAAGCAAAGTTGACTATTTGGGAGCTTTCTTTGAAATTTTAACCCAAATAGCATGAGTGCTCATACTTTCATGAGCGTACCATGAGGAAAAAAGAAGAAGAAAAGATCAGTTTTTGCAAAGATATTATCAGGACAAAAGGTAAAAATGAAATTTTTTATAGCAGAGCATCTTGGTGAAGAACTGGTTATGGAGTAATTGGTTGCCTTTAAAAGTTGCATTACCATCATGGCTTGTAAATTCAAGGCACTGAAAAAGGATTTAGAGGTTTGGAACAAACAGGCATTTGGCAACGTGGAATGTCAGAAGAACTCTCTTACATAGGAGTTATAAGGCCTAGAGGGTATAGAGGAGGTGAGAACTTTTTCTGATGATGAGAGATTACGCAAAGCCCAAGTGATATCTGATCTTGTGTGGGTCATCTTCATGGAGGAGATTTCAAGGAGACAAAAATCGAGGGCTTTATGGTTGAGGGAAGGGGAAAAATGCACCAAGTTCTTCTGTTGTGTGGTAACTCACAGAAGAGGAACAATACAATTGAGATGAGGGTGGATGGTGCTGTTTCATCAAATCCTATGGAGAGATAGAGGAACACATTGTGCAATACTATAAGTCCTGGTTGAGCAATTTGCATGGCGACCAAAGCTTGATAAGCTTGCATTTGGGACTTTAGACCAACAAGGAGCAGAGTGGCTAGAGCGGCCATTGAAGAAACAGTTACTTTCGCTGGTTAGGCTAATCATATAAAAGCTACGATGGATAGATACGGTATTCTAGAATCCTAGTGAACATGGTATACAGTACTACTTGATGGTGGTACTTGTATACGGCTCGCACATCAAATAGGTATCATGTGTCGTATAAAAATAGTTCAGGAAGGTATCTCTGCAGTGCACTATGGTACTGAGGGTTTGCTTTGTCAATGATATCTATATATGGCAGTAAATATATATGGCTGTAAATAGCAGTAGTTGTATATATGTGTATAGGCGCCAACTTAAGTTTTATTTCCTTTCTTGTATTGCTTTATTCTTTCCTATTTTACAGATGATTAGTAGGTTGTAATTAGGGCTTGGCAGTTTATATAATATATGGAAACTCTCATTTGACGGGTATTCAAGCAAACTTGACATGCTTGTCTTACACACTCACTAGCGGTGATTAGAAAAGTGCTAAAAGGAATTACTAGTGATAAAGCGCCAAGCCCCGACAGTTTTACCATGGCTTTATTTCAAACTTGTTGGGATGCAGTTAATGACGATATTATTGGAGTATTTCAGGAGTTTCACTCAAGTCGGCAGTTTGAAAAATCCCCAATTTTTTTGCACTTATTACTAAAACACCAGATCAAGTGGATGTCAATGATTGCCGGCCTATTAACCTTATGAATGGGTATATAAAATCATATCCAAAGTCTTGGCCAACAAAATGAGCAAAGTAATGTAGAAGATTATTTCGAAGTCCCAAATGCATTTGTAAGAGGGAGGTAAATCTTGGATTCGGTGCTTATAGCCATTGAGTGCTTGGATAGTAAGCTCGAGCCAGGAGAACCAGGGATACCATGCAATCTGGACATGGAGAAAGCCTACAATCATGTAAATTGGAAAACCTTGTTGTACTAGGGAGATGTGGCTTTGGGGAGAAATGTTGTTCTTGAATAGAGCATTTGTATTTCCATAGGCGCTCCTCTGTATTGGTGAATGTCACATTGAGAGGTTTCTTGGATACAAGGCCATCTTATATCTCCATTGTTTTTTTGTCATTGTTATGGAAGCTTTCAGCTTTGGAGGGAGACTTCTTTATGAGATTTTCAGTGGGAGGCTTAACTAGCCACTCCGACCTTTTTTGTTTTTGATAAGAAGAAAATTTTATTATTAAGAACGAAATAGGCGAAGTTGTACACAAGACGTATACAAAAGAAAACACCTAAATACATTCTAGGAAGCAGAAAATGATAACAAAAAGTCGCGAATGGAAGCTCCATTAATCGCTAAAGCAGAAAACAATTGCAATAAAGACTAACAAAAAATTCCGAATTTCCTCCAAAGTGCGCTCCTTATCAATAAAAAACCATTCCTTCATTTCCAACCAAATATACCACATAAGACACAAAGGAACCATCTTCCACACAGCAGCCACTTGAGAGCAACCATATATCCCGTTCCAACACGCAAGAAGATCCACCACTCTCAAAAGCATCACCCAAGCCAACCCAACTCTACTAAAAACTCCATATCCCACAAAGCCTTTGCGACCTCAGAACGCAAAAGTAAATGATCCATGGATTCCCCTTGCTTCTTGCACATGAAGCACCACTCCATAACAATAAGGCCATGCCTCCTCAAATTATCCATTGTCAAAATGTTCCCAACTGAGGCTGTCCATATAAAGAAAGCGACTTTAGAAGGCACATGAGACTTCCAAATATGCTTCCAAGGAAAAGGGGGGCTATGTTGAACAGTCAACACCTTATAATATGAACAAACTGTGAACTTTTTTCTTCCCCCAGGGAACATGAGAAGCTGAAAAAATCAGAAACATCATCAAGTTCCCAATCTTGTGCATCTCTAATAAAACAAACATGCCACTGCAAAGAATCATTCGAATGAACTAACAAATCAGAAACAGAAGCTTGCCGATCAGAAACCATACAGAAAATAGCCGGAAACACCGTATTAAGGGCCCGATCTCCAAACCAAACATCAAACCAAAAACGGATCCTAGAATCCTCTCCAACATCATAGCTAACATGGTTAACAAACTCTCCCACCCCTTTCTAATGAAATTCCAAAGACTCACACCATAAGCCCCCTAGCCTCCTTAGAGCACCAACCCCCCCAATCACACCCATATTTCCAATCAATCACCTCCCTCCATAACAACTCATCTTCTGATTGATATCTCCACAACTATTTCCTCAACAAAGCCTAATTGAACATTCTCAAATTACGAAACCCCAGCCCTCCATTCGAAATAGGAGCACAAACTTTATTCCAACTAACAAGACAGAATTTAATTTGCACGCCCATGCCACCCCACAGAAATGCACGAAATAACTTCTCAATCTAGTTTGCCATCCCTACAGGCAATGGAATTAAAGAGAGAAAGTAAGTTGAAAGATTGGAAAGTGTACTTTTGATTAAGGTAATTCTACCCCTTTTGATAAATACAACCGCTTCCAACCAGTCAACCTTTTCTCGATCTTCTCAACCACCTCATCCCAAATAGCCTTAGCCTTGAAATTTGTCCCCACTGGAATGCCTAAGTATTCATAGGTAGAGAAGCAACTTTACAGCCCAAAAAGTTCGCCCAATAATTTATATCCCCCCACCCCACCGGAACCAACTCCGACTTACCCAGATTCACTCAAGGCCCAAAACAGCTTCAAAACATAACAACAGTCCTTACGGTTTGAACTTGATCACAATCCGCATTACAAAAAATAAGAGTATCATCTACAAGAACAAGGCGAGAAAGTGTGATAGTCCCACTATTGACATTTCCCACCGAAAAACCGGAAAGAAACCCCCCCCCCCCCTACAGTAGCCTCCATCATTCTACTCAACTTCATGATAATAACATATAGGAAAAGAGATAAAGGGTACCCTTGTCCCAATCCACGAGAACTATGAAAGAAACCACACGGATTGCCATTACCTAGCACTGAAAACCAAGAAGTAGAAACACAATGTCTAATCCACATGCACCACCTCTCCCCAAAACCACATCTCCCAAGCATATAGAAAAGAAAATCTCAATTCACATGATCAAATGGCTTTCCCAAATCAAGCTTACAAAGAACACTAGGAACACCCTCCCTCAATCAATTGTCTAAACATTCTTTAGCAACAAGGACACAATCAAGTATTTCCCTACCCTAAACAAAAGCATTTTGGGGCTTAGAGATAATTTGCTCCATTATTGTACTCATATGATCAGTAAGCACCTTCGAAATTATCTTGTAAACCCCACTTTTAAGGCTAATAGGGCGGAAATCCTTCAACTCTGAAGTCCCATATTTCTTTAAAACGAGAGCAATGAAGGTGACATTAAGAGATTTTTCAAACTTATGGAAGGAAAAGAATTCCTGGAAGACTCACAACACATCTTCTTTCATGACATCCGAACAAACTTGAAAAAAGGCCATGGAAAAGCCAGCCAGACCCGGGGCTTTATCTTTGGCCATCCCACTAACCACATTAAAAACCTCATTTTCATCAAACGGTCTCTCCAACCAACTCACACAATGAGGATCTAGAGAGCCAAAGACTAGACCATCAAGTTTAGGCCTCCAAGAAGCTGATTCGGTTAAAAGCGATTCATAAAACTGCACTATATGATCTTGGATCTCAGGTGGAGATGAAAACACATTGTTATTAGAATGGAGTAATTCTATGACATTACTATGCCTATGAGAGTTAGCCGTTCTATGAAAAAATTTAGTGCATTTATCTCCCTCCATTTTTTTTTTATAAGTATAAATATATTAATTTCAATAGGTGTAACCAAGTACACTGAGTGTATACAAGAGAGAACACCTAGCCCATAATAGAGAGCCCCTAAATGAATATCACCCAAAGAGGGAGAAATCAGAAACCTATCCAATATACACTAAGCCCTATTGGGACAAAACACGGCTTCCCAAAACAAAGCAAGTCACTATAACTACCCCAACCCTTTGTCTCCCACACAATGAATACTTCACCCGGATTATCTTACGAGGACTGAGGAAGGCTTTATGCCTTCCCTCTAGTCCTCCCTCGACTTGTACTACCTCCTTTTGTGTCGTAGTTGATTGCCCAAATAAGATGCTTTAACTCCTTGCTCTTCTTAAATCTTGATTTTGTTTCAAGCAAGTGACCTGCCTCAATTGCAGTGAGTAGTGCTATGAATTGGTCGTCAAATCCTTCACAAGTAATCCCCACAGACTATTGTATCTCATTAATCTTTTGCAAAACCCAATCCGATGATGATCCAACTATATTGTTTAATGGAGGAAGAGATAACAAGGGGACAACATCTTCCCCAAACAGTTCCCAACTGAACACTAGGTCCTAAATATTCATCCTCCCAAGGCACCAACGACAAACCCATATTTAAATCCCGTAACTCCTCAACAACTCCATTGGTTCTCTCCAATGGTAAAGTCATGGTCACCATTGGCAATTCTGGGTTGGTAGCAAGTCCCTTCATCTCTGGCGACCCTTTATGTGCAACTTCAACAGACCCTACATCTCCTTCAGACCTTGGCATTACACCATTTTCCTTCAACTTCGACGTGGGCGCCATAGTTTTTTCGGGGAGAGCACTGACCAAGGGTGTAACACACACCGACTATCGGTCTTTCCTGTGGCGAAGGGCATTCGATTACAAATGTCTCTACACCGATACCTAGAACCCACTTCAAATAACCCGGTTTTCCTTTTGACCCGCCATACTCTCCTAGATCTGGTTATAAGGACAGGGCCTAATCCGATTTTCTGTTCTCCTTTATTAGAGTTTAAAGGATTCGGGCCTATCTTACGCTTGTTTCTTACGACCCTATTGCCTTCAGCTGAAAGCAAGTCTATTTTTCATAGACAAGAAAGCGATGGTTGCCTTCAACTCGACAAGCTGGGTTTCCATCTCCTTTAATGTATTGTGCATCACGACAAGCTAGTTCTGAGCTTGTGTGATCTGCAGGCCACTTTCACAGTTCCCCTCACTCTGAGTCACCGAAGCATGACCCGTCTTTAGAGCTGCCGCATATGATCGCCTCGCCACCGTGGTTGTGCCTGGGTCTTTTTGTTTCAACTCCAGGTTGATGTTCTCATGATCGGATGTCCTCTTCTGGCTTTCCTTGACCCATCAGCATGAAAAGAAAAAAACATATCTAAGGCCCTGCGTAATTCAACAACAAACTTCTCCCAACCCAAACCTTCATACCTTTCAGGAATGACTACAACACTCTGCCGGCCTCCTCCACCATATTCGGTGACAGTTAGATACCTCCCATGCACATTGGAGCTTTGTTGAGCAACGAATGCTCTGTTTCCATCGTGCAAATGTTTTGTAAAATCCAAATCTCCCCGCCTGTAATACTGCTTCCACTCTAGCCACTAGTCATCCTATACCACTCCGACCCATAGCTACAGACCTCCAAACCCATCTACTCCTCTCCTCAATTTTTAATGAGGACCTCCATGCTTCTGGTAAAAACTTAAAAGCCTTTGATTCCACCCAAAAGCGCACCGACTGACCCATATTAAGTTCAAACCTTCGATTTCAGATGTAGGGGCTTCCCAAGCTAAAGAGCTCTCCAAGCTTCATTCCTTTTGAATGTTTATGCAAAGATACGAGCACAAGCTTCGATGCAGATATGAGCACAAGCTGCGAGAGGGACATGACTAAAGAGCTACGGAGCCCAGCTGCGGATAGGGCTTACGGGACCAGATCTTGACAACAGAGTACTCTCAGCAGACTCGCTGGAAGCCAGCGACTCTTTCTGTGTCGACAGCACAGCCAACAAAGTCGTCGGTAGTAAGCGCCACTACACACGGGCTCACTTTGAAAGATGACAGAGAGAGAAACTTGCAAAAGTCTAGGTCGCCGGAGGGAGGACTGACGCCGGACAGCCCTCAACGAAGTCGTCGGGGCCTGTTGACCTTGTCTGTGACGGTGGTATGGTGTCACATGCCAGCTAGGGTGGCCTTAGGGTGGCGGCGAGTTTGGGTGCCCTAGGGTTTTCTCTCTCTATGCTCTATTAGGGCCTTTCCGCATTAATCTCCCTCTTTCAACCAAAGGGCTCTGTACTTCTTTTTTCCTTAACAATGCCTCCTTGGAGATAACCTCATTTTCCTCCACAACCTCCAAAACATGCAACTCCTACAAAAGAGAATTTTTCTAGTTGTCAATATTGCCAAAAACTTTAACGTTCCACTTCTTTAAATCAGAATTCAAAACTTTAAGTTTACCAGCAAGAATAAAACTAGGAGTGCCTGAAAACTGATAAGAAGACCACCAACTCCTAACCCTATCAACAAAACCATCAGCTTCTAGCCACATGTTTTCGAACTTAAAATACCTTTCACCCCCATGAATACCTTCACAATCCAGCAAAATGGAGAAATGATCTAAAAAAACACGAGTAGGTGAATACGGTACTGTCCGATTGGTCCAGAGGGGTTTTTGGGACCGAACCAAACCCCTTTGGTCCAGGATTTTCCCACCCTGGACTGGATTGAACACCCATAGGGACCGGACCAGACCAAGTGCATACACCCCTTACAAGGGATAGATCCAAGAGCTCCAAATCAAAAATAAACTTCGAAAAATCCTCCATCACCGAAGACATGCTAGGTTGTCTAGAACGCTCACTAGGGAACCGAATAACGTTGAAGTCCCCACTCATACACCACGGCATATCCCAAAGATAAAACTGCCAATTCCTCCAACAAGAGACTCCTTTCCCTATCCGAATTTGGCACATACACTCCTGTATAAGCCCACTTCCACAAATCCTCAACATTTGTAAAAGAACACGCCACAGAAAAATTCCCTACACTCATCCACCAACTCCACCACTCTATTGTCCCACATCAAGAGAACACCTCCAGAAGCGCCCGAAAATGCCACATAAGCCCAACCCACAAACGAACACCCCCATAAAATACAAATTATACTTCTATCAATAAAACATAACTTGGTTTCCTATAGACAAACGATATCAACCTTCCAACTACAAAGTAATGACCTAATACGAAGACGCTTGTTGGAGTCATTGATCCCCCTCACATTCCAAGAGATAATTTTAGGCTTCATGTGAAAAATAAGGTGTCCTCCCTTTCAATCTGTCCCTCCCAACAATTCCATATTTAATGTTATAATTAATGGAACATTTTAATCTTCTTAATTCCCTTTCCTTCTTAGAAGACGACTTCAAAGCCAAGGAGCGACCAGATTCGACGGCAACAAGAAGAGCCTTAAATTGCTCTTCATAACCATCACAAGATATCCCCACACAAGCATGTAATTCCTCAACCTTCTTTAGTACCCAATCAGAAGCAATACTGGATAGAGATTGAGGTGGGAAAGTGTACAAGGATCGGACCACCCACCTCCTCATCAAAGTTGTCCCTCCCACAAGGACCATCTGTAAATTGGACTCATCCACCTCCCCTCCAGACGAGACATCCTACTGCACTGCTTCAAAATTAGACAAATCTAAAATAGAAACCCTATTGTCCATCTTTGGTTGCCGAAAGACCTCAACAAGAAAAATAGGTGTGACAAACAGAGGAATAGACTCCAAAGGACTCAAACCCTTAGCCAAAGGAACTAGAGACAGTATCGAGCTTAAATCCCCTCTATTGGGAAAATCATTTTGATATCAACAAGTGAGGGAGGCTTTGTGGATGGTGATAATAGACTCGAAGTTTGGTGTGGCTTGGGGCAAATGGTGCTCAAAGGAGGTGTAAGGGCGGGCCACATGGGGTGGGGTTGTCGAAGCATATTCATAGATGTTGGCGGTATATTCTCCCGTTACACTCATCTTGAGGTGGGTGATAGGTCAAGAATCAGATTTTGGCTTGATCTATGGTGTGGAGATAGACTCCTTAAGGAAGCTTTTCATGGTGTGCACAAGATGGCAAGGGAGCAGGAAGCTTCCAAAGCTGATCTTTTCGAGCAGTCCAACGGAGTTGTGCATTGGAACGCCAGGCTTTTTAGAGCAGCACATGACTGGGAAGTAGATGCTTTCATAAAGTTCTATAATCTGCTAAACTCTAATGCTTTTCCTTGGAGGAGTATCTGGAAACGCATTTAAAAGTAGCTTTCTTTGTATGGCTTTGATCCGCCGCTGCCCTTCCCACCTTCTCTATTGCTTATAGACATGGTCACTTTCCATGAGGTAGTCTCGGGTTAGAGGTAATAAACAGAATAGGTTATCGCCTCGAGATGGTATGCTCTAGACTGAATATAACATAGAAATCTTCGTGATAAGGGGCTTTGCGTGTTATGGATTGCTTCATGGAGATAGGATGTTTATTTTGGGTATGGTTCAGATAGGATTTTTCTGACTATTGGCTCCTATAAGATGATTTATTATGAGATTGATCCTTAGACTATTAAGTATGTATTATGGGAAGTTACCTGTTATACTTTTGATCATGGGCTATGTTAATTTTTAATATTAATAGGTGTTACCGGCTAATAAGGAAAGTGAACGACAAGTTAAGACATTATGCACAATTCATTTACATGTTTAATTACGTATAAACATTTTTCAAGAGAACCCTACATTTATAACATGTTTACTATATAATGTGTTACTTATTGAGTATTCGACTCATTTTTGTGTGTTTTTATGTTGTAACCACCCAGATGAGGGTCAATATGAGGATGGAGCTACATGACAGGACTTGGATCAAGTAGACGATGCAAAGGCCTAGACAATCGTTAAATCTTTAGTTTTAAGTTATTTTGTTAAGCACACGAGGCTTGGATGATTTTAAGAAGTGCTTCTGCAGACTCTTTCTTAATTATAGTTTTTTACTAAAGGAGGATTTTGTTTTATTTTATGAAATATTTTATACCAAGCTTCTACAGTATAGTGTTTTAAAAAGGTTAGTAGTATTCTGGGTCTCCAATATTTCTAAAAATGACATTAATCTTAAGCCAAGGGGGATGAGGTGGTACAAATTAGAGACTTTTGCAAACATGGTTGCAAGTCAATCTTCAAATTTCACAAATGGTAACGATTCAAGCAAAAATCTTGTCTTGGACAAACTGACAATCAACCTGAATATGTTTGGTCATGGAAAATGGGTTGGAGGCAATATGCAAGGCGTGTTGATGACCACAATATAATGGAATAAGAGTTGAATCCAGGAAACCAATTTCCTAAAGCAAACGCTGTAACCCAGTTAGCTACCTAAAAGGGTGCATCATTGCCCTCTATCCAGCTTCTGCGATGGATTGTTCTACCACTGGTTGTTTCCTACTCCTCTATGTGACCAACTTATCGCCTAGAAAAATAAAAGACCCAGCAGTAGTTTTTCACACTAGTGTGACATAAATGTGGAAATATATAATCCAGCCGAATTAAATTCCGGTCAAACACAAGTATGATATTGTGAATACTGCTGTTAAGGAAGTCCTCCTATAGCAATTAGAATGCAAATCAGCAGAAAGGCTTAAAATAAGACACATTTGAAGCATAGTAGAACAATTTAAAGGCAACATATAAAAAGGGAATATTGCAATTCTTTAGGAGAAATAATCAAGGAGCGTACCCAAGATAGTATCTGAGTTTCATGGTAGAAGCCCTTAAGCATAGTTGGACGCAAAGGCCTATCAATTAATCTACAAATAAGAACCTGCAGACAGTAGAAAGTGCAAAAATTTAATAACAAAGCAGTTTAAAGACAAAAAGGCTTGAGTTATAGCATACAGATGCCACTGGTTTTTGCAAAGAAAGAACCACTATTCCTTTTCTTTTATCTTTCGCATTTTCACTACATATACCTAACTAGAGCTGTAAATGAACAAGACTACTCAACAGGCACGTTGAAGTCAGCTTGATTAAACTCGAATTAGACTCAATTATTAAATGATACAAACTCGTCTAAAACTCACCAGGCTTGATTAATGTTCGTGACTAAACTCATAAAGCTTGACCGACTCGGTACCTCGCTCATATATTAACACGCAGATGCATATTTGCTCACTCATATATTAACACATATATATTAATATATAAAACTACATTATAATATATGTGTATACAGTTCACTATAAATATGGTATGTGTACTAGTTATGATAAATACAGGTGTAATATATCTAGGATAAATATTGTTATATAAACAGCTCACTATTTTATGAGTATAAATATATAAATGTTATTTTTTTTATAAGTGGATCTATAAATGTTATAAATATGCTAATATCTTATACAAGTATAATTGATTAGAGTTGGATATGAGCCAAGTAAACATTTAAATGTATTGGTAAATAATTATGTATAATTGTGATTGTGGGAACAAATTTGTGTCTAATTGTATCCTGTGAGTAAGTCTATTCTGTTTTTTTTTTTATAAATTATTGTTTTTTTAAAAAAAATTGATACCGATTAGAGTCGAGCTTTTAACCACTTGGCCTGACTTTTAGTTTGAGTCTCGAGTCAAATCTGAACTTGAGAATATCTTTCTCGAGTCGTGTTCAAACATCCAAAACAGCTTGAGCCCAATCTTTTAATAATCAAGCTGAGTTTTTCACACTGAGTTTTAATAATCAAGCTGAAATGGTTCTTGAATTATTATTACAACCCTAGATTAGAAAAATAAAAGAGGTAAAATGCCCTTTGCTTTGTCACCCTTTCTGCGATATGGTGCTCAAACAACCACTTTCGGCATATTGTACCTCAAAACTACCACTTATTATCATATGCAAGGCACCTACTTCAGAAACTGTCCACCCCGCAAAGGGGGTGGAGAGCAGTGAAACCAATTCCATGCAGGTGTTTTTCCCCTTCCCATTCATTTGAACCAATCAATTTCAAAATATTTCTTTAGCAGAGAGATATTGCCGAGACAGAGGGACCAAAGGAGTAAAAGGAAGAGAAAAATAGAGGAACCATAAAACAAAATCAAAAAACCAAAACCCTTATTAGAGCCCAAGAAACAGAACAAGAAAGAGAGAAGGCTACACTAACTCATGCACCCTTATATCTGCAACGAAATGCAATCAACTTCATTTTGGTTTGAGAAGGAGAAGTTGCGACGGAAATGGAGAGTGAGAGATGGAGAGACCAATTTCACGTCATTATGGTAACTAGAGGAGTGGAACTATTGTCCAGCATAATGACTCTTTTATGGTAGTGGGTTGAACATAATGAATCTTAATTCTGGCACTCTCCTTTAACAATCTTTGCAGACTTGGGCACTACATTCCCACTATATATTTTCTTTTTTTATCGGTAGACAAATTTTTATTGATCAAAAGAGTAGGCAAATAACTTAAGCATACGGGGAAATATACAAGAGCAACGCCTAAGCATGCTAGTTTAGTGAACACAATCCCACCATATACACTGCGTCAAACAAAAAGGGGCCATCTTCCAAATTTAATCCAAACCTCTAAGTTGTCATGACTTCTCAATCGGTTGTGCCGGAAAGCCATAAAATCCACCACCCATACGGGCATGACACACTTAATACAAGAAGTACTAAATTTGATTCCCAAAATCCCAAGCCACCTTGTAGTGAAACTAAAGATGCTTGATGCTTTCTTCACCATTAAGATCTGTCCAAAGTTGCCAACCACACAGAATGGTATACTTAGCGATGCCTTAAATGAGGGTCTTCTAGGCAATCAGTGTGTGGTCAAAGGATGACCCCCAAGGTCCATATTTGAATGAATTCCAACAGATTGTATCAGCTCCACCTCTTCTAAGATCATGTTTAGGAACAAAAAGTTTTTGAAATTTTCTTACTCTAAATCAAAACATCTTTAAACCAAAACAATCTAAGGCCACGTTTGGATTCAGAAAGTGTTTAATCTCATCTCATCATTACAACTTTCTCAAATTTCCATACAAAATATAATAAACGATTCAACTTTTTCAAATCCCAATTCAACTTTTTTAAATTCCAAAATAATAATAATATTAAAAAATAATATTCTAACAATATTGTTTTCAACTTTCATCTTTCATTTAAAACATCTCATCTCTGAATTCAAACCAGCAATCATCCCAGCAATCATCAAAACATTTTATCTTGATTTTGGCAACAAACAAAAACCAAAATAATTTTCACAAAACCAAGGAAAAAAACTACGTACTAAAATTTTATCCCAAACATATTTTCTAAAACACCCTGTCCCCTATGGTTAATAATAATGCCATTTTTAGAAAAACAAGGGACCCGGGATGCTACTAACATTTAAAATATTTATTAGAACCCGGTATAAAGATTCCATAAGGTAAATTAACAAAAATCATGCTTTATCAGTATTAAGACTTAATTATGTGGGTACATATGATCCAAACCTTAATTTATATGTCGGATTTGTAGGAGATAAATTAGGAAGTTCTATTTTAAATAAAATCTGAAATAACTATTTCAGATTTTAGATATTTCTGTTTCCTGTTTTCTAGCCTAGAAATTTGTTGATTTGATTTGCTGATTTTGTGGCCTTCCTGATTTGGTGGCATTCCTCTTCTATTTATATTGTAATCGTTTCTCTTGGAAATTAAAAAGAATGATTATTCTTCTTCTCAAAAACTACATGGTATCAAAGCTTCGTGCTCTTTTTCTATTTCCTTCTTTCTTCTGATGATGTCGTATAAGTCGGCGATGACCAGTGCCCAAAGAACTTCTACCGTCTCTTCAGACTCTTCTGGTATTTCTAAAACCATTCCACCCAATCCCACTATTCCTCCCATGTCTGTATCTGTTGATTCCTATTCCCAGAATTCAACCCTTTATCTCACAGCTACAAAACACAATGGGCACAACCATCTTGAGTGGACTCAGTCCGTAAAATTGGCAATCGATGGCAGAGGCAAATTTGGGCACTTAAGTGGCAAAATATCAAAACCTGCTGCTGGTGATCCTAATCTGAAAAAATGGCAGTCAGAAAATTCTCTTGTTATTGCTTGGTTCATCAATTCCATGGAACCTGCCATTGGAAAACCTCACCTATTTCTTCCCACTTCTCAAGATGTCTAGGAGGCAATTCGAGATCTTTATTCAGACCTGGAGAATTCTTCTCAAATCTTTGAGTTGGAAACTAAACTCTGGAAATCCAAACAAAATGATCGCAGTGTTAGTACTTATTATAACAAATTGGTAACGTTATGGCAGGAACTTGATCAGTGTTATGAGGATGTTTGGGAAAATTCGAACGACTATGCTCATCACAAAAAGAGAGAGGAAAACGATAGGGTTTACATGTTTTTAGCCGGCCTTAATCAAATTTTGGACAAGGTCCGAGGCCGCATTCTCGGCCGGCAACCATTGCCCTCTATTCAGAAAGTTTTTTCTGAAGTTAGACGTGAGGAGTACAGGAGAAAGATCATGTTGTGCAATACCAAAACTGGTTTAAACCTGGAACCTGAAAAGTCTACTTAGTGTCAAGAAGTGTTGATTCTAACAATGATGGGCATAATAAACCGTGGTGCGAGCATTGCAAGAAACCGTGGCATAGGAAGGAAACGTGTTGGAAGCTTCATGGTAAACCTGCAAATTGGAAGCCAAAATCCAAACGTGATGGTCGCGCCTACCAAGCCACTGCTGAAGAGACTCAGGAGCCTTCTAGCAACTCAGATGCAGTACCTTTTACCAAGGAGCAATTAGAGCACCTGTACAAATTATTTCAGTCTCCAAAATTGTCCTTAACTTCGTCTTGTTCTTTGGTACAGAAGGGTAACCCTCTTCCTCATGCGTTTTTAGGTGTTATTCCTAACTCTGTTCATTCTTGGACAATTGATTCCGGCGCAACTGATCATATGCCTGGTTCCTCCAATTTGTTCTCATCCTATAGGCCATGTGCAGGCAATAAAAGGGTCAAAATCGCAGATGGTACACTCTCGGTAATTGCCGGGATGGGAACTATCAAACTCACTCTGTTGTTAATGATGTGCTCCACGTTCACAATTTGTCTTGCAATTTGTTGTCTGTCAGTAAACTTACCTCTAATCATCAGGTGTCAAGCTAATTTCTATTCTCCTTAGTGTGAATTTCAGGACTTGACTACGGGGAGGATGATTGGCAGTGCTAAGGAAAAAGATGGACTCTATTATTTTGAAGATGGACCTAACTCGAGTAGACGATGTCAAAGTACTTGCTTAAATTCTGTTTCTGTTTCCAAGGATAATGATATTCTGTTATGGCATTATAGGTTAGGCCATCCTAGTTTTCAGTATTTAAAATACTTGTTTCCCAATTTATTTCGGAATAAAAGTCCAACTTCTTTTCAATGTGATGTCAGCTTGCCAAACATCATCGTGCATCTTTTTCCACCCAACCCTACAAACCAACTACTCCATTTACTGTGATAAATAGTGACATCTGGGGCCCATGTAAAACATCTACGCATTCCGGAAAAAAATGGTTTGTGACCTATATTGATGATCACATGAGATTAAGTTGGCTTTATTTGATGATGGAAAAATCTGAAGTGGAAACAATTTTCAAAAATTTTTAGACCATGGTACAAACACAATTTCAAAAAAATATTCAAATATTGCGGAGTGATAATGGTCGAAAATATTTCAAAAACATTTTGGGCCAAGTTTTCCTTGAAAAATGAATTGTTCATCAAAGCTCTTGTGTCGACACTCCGCAAAAAAATGGTTTGGCTGAAAGAAAAAACAAACACTTATTGGAAGTTGCTCGAGCATTGCTTTTTACCAGTTAGGTACCTAAATATCTTTGGGGAGAAGCTGTTCTTACTGCTACATATCTCATTAATAGAACACCTGAAGCTATTCTTACTGCTACATATCTCATTAATAGAACTCCTAACAAGGTTTTAAGCTATGCAACACCTTTTAATATTTTTCACAAGTGTTATCCAACAAATCGACTTTCTTCCTCTTTACCACTAAAGATGTTTGGTTGTACCACTTTTGTTCATATTCATAGTCATAATCGAGGAAAACTCAAACCCCGGGCAACAAAATGTGTGTTTGTTGGTTATGCTCCCACTCAAAAGGGATATAAATGTTTTGAACCTATTTTAAAAAATGTTTGTTACCATGGATGTTACATTTTTTGAATTACATCCATATTTTACGTCTCATCTTCAGGGGGGAACCAAAACAAAGATTCGGCTGGTTTTCATGATTTTTTCCAAATTGAAGACTTGCAAAATGATCCTTCTCCAGCTTTGATTATTCAACCTGAAAACCCAAGCTTTATTATACCAGGGGAAAGTGAGCCAAGTTGTTTAGATACTAAAAAGGCAGGTCTCCATGCAGTGCCATCTCATGATGTTTACAAAGGAGAAGCAGAAACGGAAAACACAGCGTTGGTACCATTTGATATTGTCTACTTGCGACAGAAGACAACTCGAAAGAAAGGGTCTCCCAATCCTTCGCACTACCCAGAATCCATAAACCCTCCAGCTAATGTCCTCACCGAGCCCTTACCTCATGTTCAGCCTATTTCATCTTCTAGTTCCAAACACAAGTCTGGGCCTAATTCTGAGTTCGATGATTCTGAACTTCCCATTGCTGTCCAGAAGGGTGTGAGATCTTGCACCCAACATCCATTATCCAATTATGCGTCATATGAAAATCTCTCACCTGTTTTTCGTGGTTTTACCTCACAATTGTCTTGTATGGAGATTCCTAATACTGTGCAGGATGCTCTAAAAGTTTCTGAGTGGAAGGAGGCTATCTTCGAGGAGATGAAAGATCTTGAAAAAAATAGCAAGTGGGAGTTAATTGATCTACCAAGAGGAAAAACAAATGTAGGGAGCAAATGGGTATTTACAGTCAAGTATAAATCTGATGGCTCTCTAGAATGGTATAAAGCTCAATTGGTTGCCAAGGGATTTACTCAGACCTATGGCATTGATTACTTAGAGACATTTGCCCCAGTCGCAAAGCTAAACACTGTAAGAGTTCTTTTGTCACTTGTGGCTAATCATGGCTAGCCTCTGCAATAGTTGGACGTAAAAAATACATTTCTCAATAGAGATCTGGAGGAAAAAGTGTACATGGATGCACCTTCAGGATTTGGTGAAAAGTTTGGCACAAAGGTGTGTAAACTAAAGAAGTCCTTATATGGGTTAAAACAGTCATCAAGAGCCTGGTTTGAGAAATTCACTCAATTTGTTAAAAGTTAGGGGTATACTCAAGGGCAAGGTGATCATACGATGTTTACAAGACATTCACAGGATGTGAAAATAGCAATACTGATTGTGTATGTAGACGATATAATTCTCACTGGAGATTAGAGTTGTAATCGAGCAGAGCCGGTCTTTGGCTTGCCGAGCTCAGCTCGACTTAAAATACTCAAGTCCGAGCTCAAGATTTTTTTTTTTTATTCTTTATTCGAGCTGGACTCGATAAGCTAAACTCTCAACTCGAACTCGAACTCGAGCTCGAGCTCGTCCCACAAAAGGGTTCGAGTTGAGCCGAGCTCGAGCTCGAACTCGAATTGTTATTTTTTTATTTTTTGAATAAGATTTAATAATTAATAAATTAAATAAATAAAAAAATAAAAGATCTAATATTGAATTTATACAACTAACAAATAGAACCTCTATTGAATTATAAAATTTTAAAAAAATTATAAATAATTAATATCTAACTAGTTGATATTTATCCAAAATATCAATATATTATATGCCTACATATATTATTAATACATACACTCAATATGATAGCATATATTTATTTTATATATGGTTCTCACATACTAATATATGAAATTATTAAATTTTATTGATTAATTATTATACAAATTATAAAATATACCTATGAAGTATATTCACTATATAGACATAAGTAATTAGATTACATATTATATATTTAATTATAAAAGTGATATGTATATATTTATCAATATATGAATAAGTTTTAATCGAGTCAAACTAATGAGTCAACTCGAGCATAAACGAGCGGGCCTTAACAATTCTTAGCCAAGTCGAATCGAGTTTTGTCGGGTATATGTCATTTACAAATCGAGCGAGTATCTGCTTTCACGAATGAGCTTTTTCTTTCACGAGTCGAGTTCAATTCAAATTTAACTGAGCGAGTACCGAACGGGCTATCAAACAGATTGGTTCATTTACAGCCCTACTGAAGATGATGTACTTGAGATGAACCAATTGAAGACTTCCCTCTCATCAACATTTGAGATAAAGGACTAAGGATATCTGAGGTATTTCCTTGGAATGGAGGTTGCTAGGTCGAAGAACGGGATTGCTGTCTCCCAACAAAAGTATGTCCTTGACCTCCTTAAGGAAACTGGAATGAGCGATTGTAGGCCAACAAACACTCCAATTCATCCAAATCAAAAACTTGGAGATGACAAGGAAGGTGATCTAGTGAATACAACTCGGTACCAAAAGTTGGTGGGAAAGTTAATTTCCTCATCACATACACGGCCCGATATTGCTTTTGCTATGAGTTTGGTAAGTCAGTTATGCACTCACCCTACGAGAAACATCTTGAAGCAGTTATCGGATTCTCTAATACTTGAAAAGTACACCAGGCAAGGGTTTACTCTTCCAGAAAACCACACAGCAGAACATAAAGGCATACATTGATGCAGATTGGGCAGGCTCAGTTATTGACAGGAGATCCACATCAGGGTACTATGCTTATGTCTAGGGAAATATGGTCACAAGGCGAAGCAAGAAACAGAATGTGGTTGCAAGGAGCAGTGCCGAGGCAGAATATAGGGCTATGGCTAACGGAGTTTGTGAGATGCTATGGCTGAAGAGAATTCTTGGAAGAGCTACGGATGCCGATGAACATGCCAATGAAGTTGTATTGTGACAACAAAGCTGCCATAAGTATTGCTCAAAATCCAGTACAACATGATCGCACTAAGCATGTAGAGATTGACAGACACTTCATAAGGGAGAAGATTGATAGTAGCGCTGTTTGCATGCCTTTTGTTCCTACTAAACAAATAGCCGATACCTTCACCAAAGGACTTTTCAGACCTAGTTTTGAGCTCTTTGAAAACAAGTTGGCCATGATAGATATCTACGCTCCAACTTTAGGGGGGGGGGGGGGGGGGGGGGGGTTGGATTTCTAAGTGATAAATTAGGAAGTTCTATTTTAAATAAAATCTGAAATAACTATGTTATTTCAGATTTTAAATATTTCCGTAACCTGTTTTCTAACCTAGAAATTTGCTTATTTGATTTGCTGATTTTGTGGCCTTCTTGATTTGGTGGCCTTCCTTTGGGTTGGAGTACAAGGCTAGACTAAGTGATTTGGGTCTTAATCTTGTTGCTTAGGGTGTGAGCATCGTAGCAAGGGATATGAGGATTAGGGATTTTGGTTTTGACAAAATATGGGGGGAATTTCATGGTCTTGGAGGAGGGCATACTTGGGGCTCATGTGATGATATGTAGGTTCTCATATAGGTCTATAAATAGAGTTTGAAGGGTGTAGAGTCCAAGGGGTGTGGTAGTAAGACTGTTCATCTGGGTCTGGACCTGGGTTTCAAATCCAATCTGGGTACTGGCCCAAATTAACCCGGGTTAGGGCCCAGGCCGATAACCAGAATAATCTGGGTTTTTGAAACCTGGAATCCGAGTACCCGGGCTGTACTCAGATTTTGGTAAACCAAAACAACAATAAGTTAAATCATGGAACAAATAAAAAAGAACTTCCACTTTTGTCCATTAAAATTGTAGAAAGAAGAAAAACAAGCCCCATTATCAATCATTCTAAGCATGAGTATGGGAAGAAAAGGAACAATACAAAAGGGAGGCGCAAGATGCCAAGATCTGCCCTAGTCTTGCAATAATTAAAGTCGTAAGGAAAGGGACTAAAAGTAAAAGGGGTGTTCATTTATAACATACCTTTAAATGAAAGCATTGTTCCTAGTGGTAACTGGTAAGGGAGGGACATATGGGAGTTGAGCTCTAAGGCGGTGACGGAGTAAGGGAGATGATTATCCAGTGTCTCGTTTGAGCTTGACGAAGACGCTTCTATGCCTAAAGTACCAATTCTTGTTTGGTTGTTGAGTGAACAATTCTGAAGAGACCTCTCTAAAGAAGCAATGATGGTCGCCATGTTAGGAACTATCATTCCTTTTTTTCTGTGGAACAACAAATTCCAGGATATTATAGACAAAAGATAAGAGAGAGATCTAGAGAAAGAGTAAATTGCTTAAGCAGAAGGACGGGGTGTTTCCTGTGAGGAATTTTGTAGGGCCAGTTGAATGATGCGATTTTCGGCCGCCGGAAAAGAATCCGGCCTGGATCAACAATCTTATGTGGCAATCCTAGTATTGTGGGTTTAGTGGAATGTTTAAATGTGATTTGGAGTCCTAGTTACCATAGGAAGTGGGGGTTGCCTTAGGAGTTGTGGTTGGAGTAGGAATAGGTGACTTGTAGTAGGGGTTGATTTAGACTTGTGGCTACCTTGGGGCATTGTAGTTGGAGTAGGACTAGACTTGTGCATGCAACTAGAAGTACAAGGCAAGTACATTTATGGTATGACATATGTGGGCTGAATTTCATGGGTTATCTATGGGCTGGGCAAGGGTGATACTTGGGCCTAGTGAGTTTGGGCCTAGTGGGCTTGGGCCTAATGAGCTTGGTGGGATTTTTTCATAAAACTAATCCTCCATAATCCGAGGGTCTAATTCTAGGTCCCCAATAATTATCCTCAAGGAATGAACACGGGCTCAAAGGCCTAATTTTAAATCTAACCCTAATTCACTCTCTAAATATAAAAACCCTAATTATAGTGTAAACCCTAACTTTCCTAGATTAGGAACCTCAAAAGCTCAAGGTGTTACATTTTCAATGGGCCCCACTATTTTTTCAAATCCCAATAAAAACTTTCTTTGTCTAATTATATTTTCAATGGGTTCAACCATTTTCAAAAAAAAAATCTCTAACCTCATCTTTAAAAGTTTTCTAAAAAGTACTGAAATTTTCAAGAAAAATCTAGCATCCAATCATTCCTCTTGGCATAAAGGAGTATAGACACTTAAAGAACGAAGAAGTCATCCTCATCTTGAAACTATGTGCAACAATAATAAAAGTGACATTCCAATGAGATCAATTCTCAGAAATTTGCAAGAGTTCTACTACAGAATTCAAAATAATGTTAGGAAAATTTTCTTCAAAGGCTTATCCACGAATCATAAATCATACTACAATCTGATCATAGACCCATGCCTAATCACATATTCAATACAAAAAGAGAAGACTCCCCACCCTCTAAAAAGAATTCAAAAACCAAATAATACAAAAAAATCACCCTTTTGCAGCACCCACTAGGGGGGAGATCCTCTCCCTTTGATACCCACGAAAAGGGAGGAGGGGAAACCCTCCCCAACCCTCAAAACACCCTTCCACATATAAGCCTTTGAATGCCTACTGGAAGAGGAAGAGCAACATTAACAAGTGGGCAAATTCAACAAACTGCTCTTAATCAAAGTGATCCTTCCCTCCTCGGACAAATAAATATCTACCATCTTGCCAAGCATCACTCCATCTACTCAATAATGTATCCACAAATCTTGGCCAAAAAAAAGCTCCCAAAGGGAGACCTAAGTACATCATAAGCAATGAAGTGACCCCACACCCAAGGATGGTAGCTGAGCCATAAACATTATCTATGGAACCAACGAACCAACTCAGATTTAGCCAAGCTGATCTTCAAACCAGACATCAATTCAAAACATAGAAACGACAACCCTGAATTGCATCATAAAAATTTAGTGCAAAAACCTCTTATAGAGAAACTTAAACATTAAACTCAGGCCCCGTTTGTTTTTACAACCATTTTCATCTCATCTCATCTCATTTAATCATTACAACTTTCCCAAATTTACACACAAAATAAATAAATAAATCAACTTTTTTAAATCCCAAAACAAAAATAATATTAAAAATATATATTCTAACAATATTTTATTCAACTTTCAACTTTTATCTCAACTCATCTCATCTCATATGCGAAAACAAACAAGGCCTTAGTCTTCGATACGAAAATAGCATATTAAATATGAAGTTTCTACTTTTTTAAAACCTTTAGAATGTTGAATTATGATGGTGCATTCCTGTATGACGTGAAGTTGACACATGTATTTTGCAAGTAGCAGTGTATGCTAGAACTTAATAAGTGTCATCATGTGAGGTGACCCTTTAGTTTATTAGCCATTAATTAACCAAATTGGGATTCAACGTTGAGTTCTGGTGGGGATTTAGCGGTGAGATCACGGTTGAGCAGTGAGTTGTAGGGGACATAGAGAAGGATGGGGTTCATAAAAAAAATTAGTTATAGAATCGAAAGCATTTGTTTTGATAAAGGATGGAAGTTCCTTGCTCATAACAAAGAGAAGTTGGAAGATAGAGAAGGAATTGAGACTTGGAATGGTATTGGTGCAATGGTTTGCAAAAGCATTAAGAGGAGTGTTTGAAAGGGGGGAACGAAGGATTTTTATACTACATCAAGAAAGGGTGCTAGAAGTTTATTGCACAAAGGTGCTCAAATGCTAATGGCCGATTCATGGCGTTAATAGAGTATGGTGGGGTGGAAAGACGAAATTTTACGTTGAGGAAGCAGGGCGCGGGGTGGTGATGTTTCGTAACACTAGTGGAGTATCACAAACATCATTGGGGGTGGGGACCTAAACACAAAGTAGGTCGTACAGGGAGGCCCTGGTGCAAACGGCAGTGTTGGTGCAATCCCGAGAGCAATATATGCATGGAGTGGCCGGCGGTGGTACAACCCAACAGCAACCCACCGTGCGACACATTCACGGTCAGGGGACTAAAATAGCCCTTCAAACCACTGGTACAGTACGTGCACACTGAAAGGGTTGTGGTGGCAAGCCCGTTCTCACTCTGGCAGGCGATGATGCGCACAGTACCTTGAAGGACATGAAATCCCAACTAATAGCTCTACAGGAAAAATTGGATGCTCTAATACGCTGCGTTGAGGAGGATAAGGCTATGCGCTTGGGCTATGCAGTTAGAAGTTATATTGAGCCTAATAAGAATATGGATGTGGGCCGTCACTCTGGGTTTCAACCCGTGGGACTTAATAAGGACTCAATGGACCTAGACAATCCTCTAGGCCTCGGTCTGTAGGGTCGTTGAAAGAGAGTGGAATGGAAGGTTATATTCTGGGCCAATCATTTGGGCTTCAGCCTGTGGGGCCTAACAGAGGGCAGGCTAACGTTGGTATTCAGCCCATGTGGAGCATTAGAGGAGGGGACGTGGCTAGGCCTTCCACCAACGAGACTCAGCTGTCCTTGCCGGAATAGGTCCCGACAGACATGACCCTGGTCGCGGAACCTTCAATGGTGGCCCAAACAACGGAATTGATATAGGGGGAGTTGATGGCAATAGTACTAGAATTGGATCTCGTTGATGCCAGGATCCCAGGCCCAACAAGGACAAACAAGGCCGACAGGGAGAATCCTCACTTGAGATCCAGGTGGTTTCCTCTCCAACGAAGGTTGCGCAGCATCTTGACGTGGCCCGTGTTTTGTTTGCAAAGGCTGGGAGTACATATGAAGTCACAGTGGAGCCATCTTAGATGCTTAGTGCCTATAATCAACCCCTCTGAGTTGGATGGTATGTTCAACTATGCCAAGGAAGAGATGGGGTTGCATTGAAGTCACAGTGGACACTAAAGGATGAGATAGACATGGTTACGGAGCCCGTACCCCTCAACTGTCTTCTGCCAGGATAGTAAGTGTCTCCAATTGGATTTTACACGAGGTGAAGGAAATCCAATACTATGTGGGAATAGAATGCAAGGGTTTTGAGGAACAATTCATGGCTTTGCTTACAACCATTGAAGTTGGACATGTTCAGCAAAAGAAATCAGGTTCTAAAAACAAAGGGAGCTCAAGAGATTAACTTTGTCTCTGAACTATGAGGGTGGCTCAAGCAAAGAAAGATTCAAAGGGAAGGGGATAGCATCATCTTTATGAAGCCCAAAATTATTTCTTAGAATGTCTGAGGGCTTAACTTGCTTCGTGAGTGGAAGACAAACATTGTGTGTGTAAGGCAAACATCATGTGTTTGGATAAAAAACTTGTTTCGTGAGTGGAAGGCGAGCATTGTGTGTTTGCAAGAAACTAAGCTGAAATATATTACAAAAAGAATCGTGTGAAATTTATGGAGCTGTACATATGTGGATTGGGCTTATTTAGCATCTAATGGGGCTTCAGGAGGTATATTAGTTATATGGGATAGAAGGGTGGTAGAGAAAATAGAGGAATTCATTGGGAAGTACACAGTGGCATGTTCTTTTAAGAATGTGGAAGACAATTTTTTGTGGGCGTTTGGTAGTATTAATGGGCCGAACTTAGATAGCAATAAAAGACTTCTATAGGAAGAAATAGCAGGAGTTCATCGTTGCTGGGAACCCACCCGTTGGTAGCTCAAGTGGTAAGGGCAAACTTGTGTGAATGAGCCCCATGTCACAAGTTTGATTCACCCTGGGATCAAACTGCAATCTAAGCAGGAGGCCATGGCGGTGGGTTGTTGTGCTAGTCTCCCCAAGGGTTTCAGGTTCCATGGGTGAGTCCTAAGGACTCTGCCGTGCGGTGGTTCCCCCATCATAAAAATAAAAAAAATAAAAAAAAAAGTTGGTGGGACATACCATGGTGCATAGGTTGTGACTTTAATGTTACAAGGTTCCCTTGTGAACGGTCAAGAGAGAGTAGGTTGCAACCTGCAATGATGGAATTTTAGTCTCGTCGGAGAGGTTGCCTCACCTTTGTTCGGATTACTTTCCTATCTTGCTAGAGTGTGGTGGTATTCAAGGAGAGCGTCAATATTTTAAATTCGAAAATATGTGGCTGAAAATTGAAGGCTTTGTGGATAGGGTTAGGCAATGGTGGTCCTCATATCAGATTCATGGCACTACAAGTTTCATTTTTGTAGGCAAGCTGAAAGTTTTGAAACAAGATCTAAAACTTTGGAATGTTCAATCCTTTAGTGATAAAGGGGACTGTAAGAAGTCTACATTGGAGGAGATATAGGAGCTAGAAAGGATACAGGAGGGTCGGGTCCTTTCCTTGGAAGAGTTATCTCAGAAGGCAGGATTAGTGTCAGAATTAGAGAGGGTTATCTTATTGGAGGAGATCTCTTGGCATAAAAAATCAAGAGCATTGTGGTTAAAAAAAAGAAATCAAAGTACGAACTTCTTTCATAGAATGGCCAACTCTCAAAGAAAATGGCCATTGACGTGCTAAATATAGATGGTGTGGCTTGTACGAAGGCCCCTGTAATTCGAGAGCATGTTGCTGATTTTTTCAAACACTTACTAAACAGGTGGGATGGCGGCCAAAGCTCAATGGACTAACCTTTGAGTCCACACAGTCGCAGAATGTTTCTTGGTTAGAGAGACCCTTTGAGGGGATGGAGATTCATGGCATGGTGAGGAAAATGGTTAAAGATAAAGCACCTGGTCCTGATGGATTCTCTATGAGATTTTTCCAAACATGTTGGGACATGGTGAAGGAGGATTTAATTAAGGTGTTTCAGAAATTTTTTTTGGTTGGAAAATTTGAGAAAAGCCTAAATGTCACATTTATTGCACTTATTCCTAAGAAGATTGGGGCAATGGAAGTGAAAGATTATCGACCCATTAGTCTAGTGAATAAGGTGTATTAGATCATATACAAGGTGGTTGCAAATTGCCTGGGGGAGGTGTTGGGAAAGATCATTTCGAAATCCCAAAATGCATTTGTAAGGGGTAGGCAAATTCTGGACTTAGTTCTCATCACCAGTGAATGCCTAAACAGAAGATTAAAATCTGGCGTTAAGGGAATCTTATGTAATAAGTTGGATATGTAAAGGGCTTATGATCATGTGAATTGGAAATTTTTAATTCACTTGCTTGGGAGGTGTCGATTTGGGGAGAGATGGTGCTCGTGGATCAGATGGTGCATCTCAACAGTGAAGTTTTCAGTGTTGGTAAATGGCAGTCTAGTTGGCTTCTTTAACAACTCGCTAGGCCTAAGACAAGGGGATCCTTTGTCCACACTCCTGTTTGTCATTATTCTAGAGACGCGTAGCAGAATGATCTCAGCCTTGGTTAATAGTGGTTGTGGCTGCATTCTCGGTGGGTGACCCAATAGGGGTATTCTTAACAATTATCACTAATTGTTTGCAGATGCTACATTGATTTTTTGTGAGGCAGAACAAAACCAGATGCGGGCATTGAGGGCTCTCTTACTTTATTTTGAAGCAACATTAGGTCTAAAAGTGAACTTTTACAAATCAAAGTTGGTGCTAGTGCAGTTGGCTAACATTCTTGGGTGTGAGGTTTTCTCTCTTCCCATGAATTACCTTGCTCTTCCGTTGGGGGCAGCATCAAGGGCTAAATCGATTTGGGATACAATGATTGAGAAGAATGAACATAGATTGGCTAGTTGGAAGAGAATGTACTTGTTGAAAGCATGTAGGATCACCTTAATCTTTGACATTCACCATAGCTTGATTTTGTCATCCCCCCCCCCGGGTGTGGGTGGGAGACACGACCTTGAAGGATGTTTATCCCACGATTTTTCAGTATTGCAAGGGAGAAGGAAGCTATGGTGATTGATTTGCGGGTAATCAATCAAGGTTCACAGGAGTGGAATATTAACCTTACTCGAGATGCACATGATTGGGAAATGACTGTTTTGGTGGAGTTTCTGAACTTGCTGTACAGCACTCTTATTGCGGCCACAACTGAAGATTCGCTGGAATGGAGACCCTCTAAGGAAAGGGAAGTTCTTGATACGCTCCTTCTATGACTCTATTACTATGCAACAAAGGCACAATTTCCCTTGGAAGAACATATGGAGTAAAGCACCAACCAAGGCCGCATTTTTTGTCAGGACAGCAGCTCTAGGGAAGATTATGATCATAGATAATCTAAGACAATGTGGCCTTATAATCACGGATTGGTGTTGTCTGTGCAGAAATAGTGGTGAAATGGCAGACCATCTACTTTTACATTGTGATTTTATTTGAGATATTTGGAATTACTTCTTCAGCAGAATGGGAATAGCTTGGGTAATGTCGGGTAGGGTGGTGAAACTGTTAGCAAGCTGGAAAGGGATTATTGGGACACCATAAATCGCGGCTGTGTGGAAGATGGCTCCCATATGTATTTTTCGGTGTATTTGGTGTGAAAGAAATGAGAGGCTTTTTGAGGATCATGAGCGCTCCTTGGAAGAGTTTAGGAGTTTTTTCTAGGAGACTTTGTTTTTGTGGGTCATTGCTCTAGATTTGAATGGCCTTAGCTTCCATGATTTCCTAGTAACTATTTCTAGTTCTTAAATAGGTGTGTATTCACATATATATTTCCAGTGTACCTAGACTATGCCTATCTTCTTATCAATGAAATTATAAAAAAAAAAATGAATTCTTATACATTATGTCATGAGTAACTGTCATACATATGCCATGAAGTACATTATGTCATGAATACATGTCACGAGGCATGGGACTCCTCCTTGCATGGGGGATTATGCCATGAAGTACATACTCAATGGATCGGGGATTATCCTAGTGGAACTCCTTTGTCCACTTTTGAGTGATTAAAAATGAAGTGGAATCCCATGGGTTTATGTAGAACAGTCAACAACTTCAAATGGGATCATGAGGCCCCGAAGCGAAGGTAAGAACACTTCAGCTAGTGGGTGCGCAAGAATGCTCATGGTGAAGGACGTTTATGTGAAGCCTGAGTATCTCTCAAGACGTAACCCCAAACAGGCAAAACCTATTGTGGTGCGGAAACTAGTAGGTACACATGGTCTTAATGGGGGAACCATAAGGTACCACAAGTATGATGACACATGGTGTCTTATGAAAGAAGTATGGTATAAAGTTTTATGAAAAGAAAAGTTTGTTATGATGTTTTCTATAAGATGATGAGGAATCTGGATGGGAGAAAAATATAGTTTTTGCATATCAAGTTCACGTTCATACATATATGCTCATGTTTATGATTAGTCATGTTTATTTTATTTATGTGTGGGTTTGTTGTATAACTTACTAAGATTTCAATGAATATCACCTTGATAGTCCCAACTACCATTCCCACAGGAATGGTAGAAATTTTAGCAGGACCAAAAGTAGCTAGTCAGGATGATGAACAAAGCCAACTGAAAGAAGTTGATTGAGGATGAGCTTGATCCAGAAAAGAGAATGGAGTTAGCCATGATTTTCTTGGAGATTATTCTGCTTCTGATAGCAGAAATTAGAGAAATGAATTGATGATTTCTTTTTATGTTATTGGTATTTGAAGAAAATATATGATATGCTGGTGGGTATTAAGGAGTTTGATACTCCATTACTATGCTTCATGATTCGGTTTATGCCTACTTGATGGATGTTGAACAAGGTCTGCTTTTAGGTTATTTATTATGGGATGGTAATGGGGAGGAAAGAAAATTTAATTTGGTGAGTTGGAACAAGGTTTGTCAACCGGTTTCATGTGGAGGTTTGGGTGTGAGAAATTTAAAACTTTTCAATGCTCTACTTGGGAAATGGCTTTGGAGGTACCATTTTGAGAGTAATGCATTATGGAGACAAATTGTGGATATTAAATATGGGAGGATGTAAGGGAGCTCGTGCACAAATGAAGTTAAAGGGGTGTATGGGGTGGGCTTGTGGAAGTCCATCCGGTTAGTATGGGGGATTTTGTTAAAAACATAAAATTTAAAGTGGGGGGATGGGGCAAATATTTATTTTTGGCATGATACGTGGTGCAGGGATTCAGCTCTTAAGTACATTTATCCTAATTTATTTAGGATTGCTAGAGATTAAAGGGGCTGCAGTGGCTAAGTCTTATAAGATTTCTAATAACATGCTTTAGTGGAATGTGGATTTCAACAGAGATGTGCAGGGCTGGGAAGTGGGTGAGGTATCTGATTTTTTGGGAAGATTAAGGCCTAGTTTGGGTACTAAGAATACCTCAGGTATTTTACTACTATTTATTATTTTATTATTACTTTTTACATACTTTTCACTACTATTTAATATTCTATCATTACTCTTTCACTACTATTCACAAAATACCTGAGAATACCTCACTGCTCGGACGCAACCTATATGATATGAAAATTAATCAGAATAGAGAGGATAGCCTGTTGTGGTTGCAAACAAACAACTCCAGATTTATTGTAACGGAAGGCATTGCTTGGGTGATGCCTATGCATGTGGTGGATTTTTTTGGCTTGCTGGCAAGATTCAATGGGATGTAGAGGCAGTGCAGCAGTGTGGAGGATGATTCCCTTATGTTTGTTTTGGTGCTTATGGCTAGAAAGAAATGGGAGGTGTTTTGAAGATTGTGAACATTCTATGGGGGAGTTTAGGGGTTTTTTCTTTATCACTTTAAGTTTTTGGGTGAAGAATCTTGTAAGAGATGGGAATATTTGTAATGTTTTATTTTAGTACTTTTTTTTTTAGCTTGTATTTAGTTGTACTCATTTGTATACATCATGTGTACTTGGGCTATGCCTATTTACTTGGAATAAAATTTCTTATTAACTATCAAAAAGTTATTTATAAAATTAGTATATTAGTTTATTATGTGGTACAATATTTTATGGAATCACTTATTCCACTGCCATTATTGCATATTACTAGAAGCATGCTACATGCATTGCATATTATCTGTCATGTACAGGAAGTAACCCAGTGTTGCATGTTCCGATACTTCGATCTCCACCAAATCCCAAGCGAGGGGTTGGGGGCGTCAAGATGAAGTTGAGGAGTAGGAAGTTTTCTTTACGGTCATTGTATAAGGTTTTTTCAATCCAAAATCATACTTCGTTCCCTTGGAAGCCTATTTGGAAAAGTAAGGCGCCACCTAACATTACCTTCTTTGGCTGGACAAAATCTCTTTGGAAAAAAGTTTTGACGTTGGATAATTTGAGAAAGAGGTGTCTCATCGTAATTGATTGGTGTTATATGTGTAAGAACAGTGGGAATCAATGGATCATCTTTTACTTCACTGTGAGGTGACAAGACTGTTATGGGTGGAGATCTTTTATAGAGCGGGCATTGCTTGGGTAATGCCCAAGCGGGTTTGATTTGTTTGCATGTTAGCAAAGATGTAGGGCCAATTCACATATTAAGGATGTATGTAGGATGATTCCTCTATGTATCATGTGGTGTTTATGGATTGAAAAGAATGGTCGAAACTTTGAAGATAAGGAGTGTTCTCCATATGAGCTAAGAAGCTTTTTCTTCCATACTTTATTTCTGTGGGCATCCTATTGTGTACTTAATGGAGCTTCCTTTAATGACTTTCTTGTATCTCTTTCTACCTCCTTTTTATGTAACTAGGTGTATGTTGTTTGTATACCTCTTGTGTACTTGAGCTATGCCTATTTACTTCTCTCAATAAAATGTTATTTTACTTATAAAACAACAAATAGTCAACTGATCAGCCCAATTTTGCAAATATAACACCGGCTAATAAATCGTGGGCTCTTCTTATATATTAATAAGGGTGTGTGAGTGCAAGATCATTTGTCACCGATAAGGGTGTACAGCATCGCCAATCAAAACCAGAGACAAAAACATTTAAGACCAAGTGCACCATGAAAAGCTCGAAACAACCAATATTCAAATAATAGTCACACCCTATTGAAATCTCAGGTGGAATATCCATATTTTATAAAGACAGCTTTAGCTGCCAGCTGGGATAAATGATTCTTCTTACTCAAAAGTCAAGGGCTAGTACCTCGTGATCTTTTGCCCTCCCTTCTCGTTTGAAAAACCCACCACTGAGAAAAAAGGAGACGCAAGATATAAAAAGACTCTTACTTCATGAAACAAGTAAAATAATAATTGAAATGTGGAATAAAAGGTTCAAGACACACCTAGTCCGACCTGCGGCTGAAAAACGCTCTTGATAATTAACATATAGAGGAAAAAAGTCTGAGGGCTCACTTGGAACATCGGCCAAACAAACAGATGTGTGCACAATCTGCATGAAAAAATATGAATCTGTTAGTTCTTCACAGGACATATGGTCACTGTTCTATTCTTATTAAGAATTATCTTCTGTTTACCCCAACGACCAAGCACTCCCACCCCCAAAAGCGGAGGCCAAACAACCACTGGGTTGTTGAGGATACGTCTGAAGAGGAATGCAGGCTCCATTTATAAAAAAAAAAAAACCAATTGGAAATATATCTATGATTACTACCTTTATCATATTCTATTTTTAATTTATAAACAGGAGTGATCTTAAACTGTTTAATCAATCAAGAAATATAATGAATACATCAGATATTTGGCAGAAGACAGGACATAACTAAATTGAAAAATAAAAAAGCCATATAAAAAAGACTTGGTATTGGGACATTTGTCCTATATGTCCAGTAGAACATAACTAAAATTGACTACAAAGGTAATTTTATGAATTAATTTCTTTTAATTTAGAATTGATCTAATTATTTAAATTATTTATGCATTCTAATTTTAAAGAATGTATAAATTAGAATCTAAGGATAGATACCTTTGGCAGCTAATCCAATAGTACGGTAGTTGCATCTAAATGTGCATATGTACTATACACGCTTTTCATGGTTAACCATATTATGCCATCATGTTAATAGCGATACTCAAATAGGCCTATCTTCAATGGATGTTTAGGATCCTTAAAAGCACTCTTAAAGCTTATGTTACTCTCAAAGATGCTTGCAGCAATTATCTGTTCATTCAGCCTCTTGGCCAAATAATACTACATGCCAAATGCAGGATTTCTAGCATGTGTATGCCATTATGCTGTGGCTTTAGCACTCCATTGTGGATGGAACTGTTATAGCTAGCTCAAAGGTCTTTTAGACACTCTAACGCACCCTAGTCAGGTCTGGTCTAGGTCCCAAAAGCAAGCTTTTAGGGGCTCAAACTTACTAAGTGTTTACGGGTGCATGCGGGTTGTGTAATTACCCTTGTTTTTGTGCAGTTTTGCTTGCTGTAACTCCATGATATGCCTTGACACTTACAAAACTTTGAGTCATTGGGGGTAAACATACAACCTTATAAGCTTAAAATATTTGTCTGGGGAGGTCTAAACAAAAGCCCTTTAAGACTGTCATAGTGATGCACTAAGCTGTAGTCTTATTACTCTTCACAAATCAATTCCAGTCTCGAAGCTAAGGCACAATTTATGCATAATCATGTTGGATAATATGGTCATCTTATAAATTATATTGTTGAAACAAATTCATAGAGAAATCAATTTCTTTTTCACTTCAAAAGCAAGCATGATATTTATTAAATGTTAAGCCTTGCTTCCAATGATCAATCTTTCATATGTCTATCATAGGATAATACTTTTTTTTTATAAGTAAACAATTGTATTAATAGAATAGGCATAGCCCAAGCACACATCATAGGATAATACTTACAAATCATAACAAAGCCAGAACAAGTTCTTACCTAGACTTAAATACCTGTCTACTACGGAGAAAGTCAAGTGGCAGAATCCCACTTTAGCTCTGATAAAAGTTCAGTTCCTTGCCCTTTATAGTCTTAAAATTCAGTGTATTGTCATATAGAAACAATGAGGGAAAATTTGGATTCACTATAGATAGAAAATTCGAAATATAGGGAGAGTACTCAATGAAACTTACTTTGAATTCAGTTTGAAGGCTGCAAAAAGGTGAACAGCATCTAGGAACCATTTAAGACTTGAAATATGTGTTGTTTGAGTGTAAAAGGAGTAGAAGACATAGGGTTAAATTTCTGTTCTGGCTGCTGGAACAAAACAATGGCTGTTTCACTCAAAATAGAAGAAACCTACTTTTCCATACCAAGTAGTGGTGGCAGCAAGAGGAAAAAGAAGTTGCAGCCTAGGATTTCGAATCTAGGAGACTTAGAGGCATCACGGGGAAAATCTCCGACTTCTTTTCCTCTTCTTTGGATTTTTTATGGGGAAAAGATTGAACTCAAAAAGTTTTTGCTCACCTATGGCTGTGGCAGAACTGGAGGAGACTTCCAGTGTCTTCTCCTTGAATTCTTGATGAAAAGGTTGAGAGGAAGTATGACTAAGAGGCGCAGCAGGTATTGGGGAGAATAGGGTTCATTTTTTAAAAGCAAAACTACTGTTTATATAGAGGAAAACCTTCTGAACCTAGATTTTAGGAGTGGGCCAGTGGCAGAAGATTCAAGCTTCATAGAAACTTCCGTATTCTGATTTCAGGTAAGGCACAAGTTCCTACATATAGTGGGAGGTCATGACAGTCCTGATTTGGGGCTTCTAAAGTCCTGAAACTCCTAGCATAAAATATGCCCCATTACTAAGGTGAAAGATCCAAAAATGGAAACCAAGTACTCAGGTACGACATTCTCAGCCACACCACCATGTCATCACCAATGCACCACCACGCTGTCACCCATGAACCATCAGGTCTCCCTAACTCTTTGAAACCTTTTCCTTTCTTCACCATAGCTGACACACCACAATGCCATAGTCCATTTCCCTTTATAATAGTCTCTTGATTTCTTGGTAGCCAAACAAGGTAAGTAGGCATGAATTTTTCCTCTATTAGGTGTTGCTTTAGTTTTTTTGTTTTTTTTTCCAAAATCAATGTAGCTCAAGGTTTCATGGACAGGATCCAGCAAAATGCCTGTCCACTAGGGATATGACCGGTGTTGGGCCCCATTGGATGCCAACCTCTGCTTAGGGGTGGATATGTGCTGATGGCTAATGTCAATATCTGCCCATAGGGCGTGGTGATCAGCCCTAGTAATGCATGTTCCCTCTATCTGATATCATATATTAATAGCTAAATCCTTACGTAGTACAACTTGGTCAAGTAATTTTCGTTTTGAGCTTGCAACACAGTGAACCACTGCTTATACGCGAAGGAGATAAGGCTCTGCCATGATATTGTCATTGATTCATTTTGTCTTTTATCTTAGCAATTTTGATTCAGCCTTCTTCATTCCAGATCCACATTAGAATAATTTTCCTCAGCTTCTTAAGTACAGCCAAAGTAAAGCAGTTCCAACTGCCTTACAATCCGAAACTACACTTCATTGTAACCAGAAAAAACAACAAAGAATTTATTTTAGCAGTAAAATTTAATCTAAAATGTGAAAATCTTAATAAAACTCCAATTAAATTATTAGCAAAGGAGAACATACAGTTTCTCCATCAGTTACTGTAACAGCACCACTAGCTTGTCTTCCCATATGGCCTGTCTCAACCAAAATCTGCAAAATGCAATAGGAAATTAGAAATATATCCAGACTACGTAATTTAGCACACCTTTCTTCATACACAGATATCTATAACAGAGTTCTAAGTAAAATGAAAGGTCTACATTGTGAATAAGGTTACATTTGTTTTGACCAGAAATCTCCACTGAAAAAATACTTCAACGTGAATTTAAATTCTGAAGGGTTGAGGAATACAAGTTCAGTACGTTGCACCCTCTCAAAGATCCAAGTGCTAGGCTAAAACTACAAGCAGCCCTATTTAAATATTTAAAAAAATGATCTCTGAGCTACCTTCCTAGAGACCAAAATTTGTTAATTTTATGCAGCATCTCTATCTACATTTCTAGGGTAGGTCTTAGACATTTTAGGAAATTATATGATTATTCCTACAAGACTAAGTAGACCATTTCTAAAATCCCAAAGACAGCCACCAAAGAAGTAATTGGTCGGGATATTGTTCTTGGACACCCGGCGCCAATCAAAAAAAAAAAAAAAACCAAAACCAAAATCCTTCAAAAGAGTGAGTCCTAACTGCACAGTGCAACCACATGGATAAACTTTTTTCTTTTTGTGAAATCACTACTTGTCAAAAGCTTAAACTGATGGTAATAAATAAATTTTATTATTTACATCATATTCTTAGCACTCCCCCTCATTGTGGGCCAATCTCTCCCTCGATGAGTAAGCCCAACGCATGTGGAATATTTAATTAAATTGGATGAAGTGTAGAGTCAAAGTTCGAACTCAATACCTCTGCTCTGATACCATGTGAAATCACCACTTGTCCCAAAAGCTTAAACTAATAGGAAGAGGTAGATTTTATTATTTATATCATATTCTTAATACTTTTGATAGGTAAAATAATATTTTATTTGATAGAAAAGTAGGCATAGTCCACGTACACAGGAGGCATACAAAAAGAAAACTTATCTACAGGCTAAGAACTAATAATGGATACTAGGATTTTTTGTTTTTTTTTTATAGGTGTAATGAATACAAGGAAATTATGAAAACTAGCCCCATTAAAATCAATTACAATAACCCATGAAAACAGAGTGGTAAAGAAAAGTCTCTTAAGCTTGTCCAAGGAATACTCCCAATCATCAAACCACCAATCATTTCTCTCCATCCAAATACACCACATAAGACAGAGAGAAATCATTCTCCACACAATGGCAATATGGGGGCTACCCAGAAGACCTCCCCAAAACCCAAAAAACCCACCACCCTTCTAGACTACCCATGCCACTCCAGTTTGGTTGAAGATGTCATCCCACAGAAACCTAGCTACTTCATAATGTAATAATAAATGATGCACTGATTCCCCATTTTTCATTCACATAAAATACTAGTTCATAACAATAAGGCCTCGTTTGTTTTCGCAAATAAGATGAGATGAGATGAGTTAAGATTAAAATTAAAAGTTGAATAAAATATTATTAGAATATATTTTTTTTAATATTATTTTTGTTTTGAGATTTGAAAATATTAAATTGTTTATTTTATTTTGTGTGAAAGTTTGGAAAAGTTGTAATGATTAGATGAGATGAGTTAAGAGGAGTTGTGAAAACAAATGAGGCCTAAGACTACGTTTCATCAGATTATCAGTGGTAAAGATTTACCCAAGGGGAAGCAATCCACCCAAAGAAAGCTATACCTTACTTCTATATAGGAATAAAGATTAAGTTTTGTCTTAATATTCATACCACATATGTTAATCAAGAAAAGAGCAACTGGAGAAAACTAAAAAAGTTGAATTTAAATTGATACTATAACATCCAGACCCATATTTTTAGGCTTTATAAGTATGGACTGCAGGCCCATTTTTTTAGGCTTTATTATTTGAGGATCTGGTATTGAGGAGTTAGGATTGGATATGAAATTATGGACCTAGATTCAAAATGGAGTAGGTTCGACCCATTAGGCCCATATATGGATGGTTAAACCCAAGTATTTACTAGCCAAAGCCCATCTGATTTTTGGCTGTTAGTTTCGTGATAATTGGAAATCAGCCCCATTTAAAAAAATAAAAGAATCAGCACTGCAGCTTCTTGATCTCTTGCAATCTAAAGAGGGAAAGAAAAACATTCTTAAGAGTCGTATCCCCACACAAAATATCAGGCCAAAAATTAATCCTTGTTCCACCACCCACCTTGAATTTAATATGATTAGCAAATTCCCCCCAACCAATCCGAATATACTTCCACAAACCCACACCATACCCTCCTCTAACTTCATGAGAACACCAACTCCCCCACATCCTCCAATTGAACATCAATAATATTCCTCCAATTTTATTTTACTTATCAAAAAAAAAAAATAATATTCCTCCATAACGCACCCCTCTCAAGATGATACCACCATAACCATTTTCCAAGAAGATCTTTGTTGAAAAGCCTCAAATTTTGAACCCCCAATCCTCTACAAAAAACCGGTGAACAAACCTTGTTCCTACTCACCAAGTGAAACTTTCTTCCCTCCCCATTACCACCCCACAAAAATTCCTCTCAATTCTATTAGCCACCCCTGCAAGCAAAAGAAAAAAAGAAAGGAAATATGTTGGAAGATTAGACAACATACTCCTAATCAAAGTAATTCTTCCCCCCTTTAGACAAATATATCATTTTCCTACCAAGCAGCCTCCTCTCAATTTTCTCAATCACACCATCCCATATCATCAAAGATTTGTGAGGAGCTCCAAAGGAAAATCAAGATATCTCATAGGTAACGATGAGACCTTACAACCCAAGATATTAGCCAAATCCAAAATATTCAGTACAGAACCCACAGGAACTATTTATGACTTAAATGGTTAACTCTTAAGGCTAGAAACAGCTTCAAAACAAAATAAGAGGGCTCTCAAAGAATGAAGATGATCCTGATTAATCTCATTGAAAAGTAAAGTATCATCATCGAAAAGAAGATGTGAGACTTTTATGCTACCCCGAGACATATATTTGTCGACCCAACACAATTACAAAAGTAGGTAACACTCCTAACCAATGGGAAGGGGGTGTTAGTGAAGGTTTTCGGCCTTCAGCTCAATTGATTTACTAATGAGTAGAACAAACCTAGAAGCTCAAGGGATAAAGAAAGATTTAGCAAACAAAGTATTCTATTTAAGTTGGAGGTGGCACAAGAACAATGGCAAGGCCAGGATAAAAGACATGATGATCTACAAAGAAAATTTATGTGGCCGTTTCAAGTGTAGTTGTTTGGCACTACACCTGTTTGTGATTAATTTGATAAGTGGCCAAGTGACCTACACCTGTTTGGCACTAGAAACATGGATAATCACTACCGGGTACAAGCTGAGGTCCTTTAAATAAAAAGAAAAATAAAAACTCTTCATGATAAAAGCTATTACCAGTGGGGACTTCGATAACTATATAAAGAATGAATGAAAATACGGCCAAAAATCTTTAACGAACGAGAGAGAAAGAGAGAGAGAGAAGAAAGTGGCACAATGTTAATGCAAATTCCTCCAACTTACATGCCTATCACCAACCGGGATTTTGACCGAGTACGACTGGGGGAAAAACAGCGCATCATCGCTGGCGACGGACTCCGAAACACGGGGTTCTTCAAGGGCTCTGATGCCAAAGAATCCTTTGCTCTGCTTTCTCCATAGAATGCAAGAAAAGGAACGGTGCTCGGTTTTCCTTGGGAAGCGATGGCAAGAGGGAGAGGAACCAAGTTTGGAATGTGGAAATGGAGAAAGGAGAGCGGAATTGGGAGTGTTGCAGAGGATGCTAGTGCAAGGGTTTACTAACATTTTTCGCACTACTCTTCCCTGCTGCTGCTGTTGCTGCTAGTGCTTCCGTAGTGAACGCTGGACGGTGAGCGGGAGAGCAGGGAGGCCGAGAGCGTTCGAGTCTGCCAGACTTATCCGCTTTTGGTTTACAGGCGCGCCAGGTTTTTATTTTTTAGTTATTATTATTATTATTATATCAAAAAACAAAATGTGGGCAATCCCGGGCCCCAAAATGAAACACTAGTATTTTAGAAGTGATTTAGATTTAAAAATGAGATAATTTTAAATAAAAGTTAAAAATTAAAAAAAATATTATTAAAATATTATTTTTAATATTATTACTATTTTAATATTTAAAAATTAAATTTAGATTTAAAAAAATTAAATTATTTTAAAAAAATTTTAAAAATTATAATCATGAAATAAAATAAGAAACTTTCTAAATATAAACGGGCCCTTAAGGTTAGCTAGGGCTCTTCCATCAGGCATATAGAATGCCATCTAGTTCACCCTCAAGCTTCACCCGTGGCCCTCTTTTTTAATTTTAAATCTATAATAACTAATCAAAACTCATTATATCTATTATAGATACATTTTTTTATTTTAAATATTTCTTCTAACTTACATTAAGTATATAATTTATAATCTCATATATTAATTTGATTGTAGTATCTCGTAAATTGAAATAAAAAAAAAAAACCCAAATTAAAAAAATTAAAAACAAAGTTGATAACGAAAAAAATGCCTATCCAATTTTTTGTAAGCTTTTTACCCTTTTCATGTTCTACTAAGTTTTTATCTTGAATATTTATCTCTTTATCATGGGCTTGACTATCCCATTAGTTAAAATTTGTCTAATATCATATCTTTTGTCTTTTATCTATTCCATTCAAAATCTAATTTCACATTGAGTTATCTATCTAAATTTTATATAATAAAATAAAATAAAAATTATTTTTTATTTTTTATCATTTTTATCTTAAATATTTTTTTTTCAGTCTATTTTTTTAATGCATTTATTAAATCTATCAAACTAACTTCATTTTCATTTTCATTATTTAAAAAAAAACAACCTTTACACTAATGTAACAGCCCACTTAAAATTAACTTAGGACTTGGACTTAGCACCTAATATCCTAGCTAGTCTAAGTAGTGATTTATTTTTTTAAAAAAAAAAAAATAGAGCTTAATTGGCATAAGAATTTATACCATTTGTTTAGTTGGAATTATTAGAGGATTTTAGTGTTTTAATAATTTTATGGATAAATGCCATGAGGCCAATAGTTGTATGACGCATGGCATATTAATGGACGAAGTGTTGGATGGATTTAGAGAAGCCCAAGAGTAATTTATTTAGGGTCTAATTCGCTAAGGATGAGATGGACTAAGGATAAATGGAAATGGTTGCATATGTCACTCGGCTCGGCTGAACCACCATCACTTTTGCTTCCTTTCACTTTCTGCCCATATATGATCACTTGGCAGCCAATCAACCCTCATATCCTCACTTGAAAAGCTACCAAATGAAGTCATTATACCTGCAAAACAAAGCCACAAGGCTGAGACAAACAGATGAACAAAAACTTATCAGCATGGAAGAATCAAACTCGTCGGCCTCTAGCATGATTTCCTCTTGGAAATCATTTTTGTTTTGTTTTAAATTTTGAACCAAGGCAGCCCCTGCACCCATAGACTCATTGCAGCACTTGGCCAAGAAGGAATCATGAAGTTATTTGGCACTATTCAGTTGACCAAGCATGACAAAATCTGTAATTTCGCACTCATCACTCCACCACTCACAAGGTTCACCCTTTAGCCAAACCAATGCCTCTCACCCTCCATGGAGTCCTATAAATACTCCATTCACCCCACTCCCTCACACCACTCTTCAAAGCATTCCTTTAGTGTTCTTGAGAGTCATTCACTCTTAGTGTAAGAAAAGTGAGAAAACAAGTGAGTTGAGAGTTGTTCTTGAAGTAAGTTGATTTTTGGAGCTCAAGGGCCATGTTTTCTGTAAATAATCTTGCCTTATATTTTGTTAAGTGTTAGAATGACATGTTAGGTTTTGAGTTATGGCATGAGAATGGGAATTTAATTGAGTTTAGATGAGGTTTAACTTGAATAATGCAAATCATGTCAAATTCGAAGTATTGGTTGAATAATTTTTTTTTGGGATGAAATTTTAGCCATGGCATGTCTTTATATCATTTTGTGTCAATCATTTTACTGCTAGATGAAAGAGATAGACTCGCATGACATGGTTTGCACGTCCTTATTTCCTGCCTCCATGTCTTCAGTCTCTCCTCGACTAAGGGTCTCTCACGTGGTGTTGGACCATGCCTTTGGTTTAGATGATATGATCTGTCGAGTCCTAATCTTTTTTGCAAACTCACTCTGGATGTGATTCTTTAGATAGAGTGTTGGCTTCTGTGTACGACAATGACACCTTTTGAGCATTTTCATGTTGTTCCAGAAGCTCCCATATCTGCTTCAGTCCTTCCTTGACCATTGCTTGCCTTGATCGGGTAACTTTCTTTCTCGCCCGAGCTACCAGCCTCTTCTGCTCCTCATTCTTACCTTCAAACATTAAGCGGCTTTTCTAGCCCTTCTACCATAAGGTGAAAAGTCATTTTTCACCTTGCGCTAGGATGCGATTGTCCAACTTTCTACAAAGTGTTTGCTCACCCATATGCTGGACTAGGTCACTAGCTGCATCCTTAACTATTTTTCTCACCAAATCAATAAAATGTTTCTCATCTTTCCATTCCACTCACACTCGATTGGTGATCTATCCTTTTGCACTGGCGCGGTCCTCATATTTTCCCCTCCTTACAAGGAATTTTATTCTTGAAATTTAGTGAGAGTTCTCCCTTGATCTGGCTTTCCAAGGGAGGGGATCTAGACAGGAATCCATTAATGCCTCTGATTGTCTTTGAATGAAGAGTAGACTTGCCCTCATCTGGGTCAGCAGGCTGACCTTCACCGTCTAAGACCAAGACCTGGGATGACTCCTCATGTCTCCTCCATCTACTCCATTGGCATTGGTTGCTAGTTGTGCTCTCTCGTATCCTATCTCCTTCGCTAGATTCGACTTTATAGGATATTGATGACTCCTTACTCTTGTCCTCATCTTGCTAGTCACATTCTGGCACCGCTTGCTTCTCACCTCGTTGGGACACGACCGTTCCGTCGTAGTTAAGCATTTCCAGTATTAGGGCTCTAGCCCTCCATGTACTTTCTTCCTCTTGGAGGCATTTTTCCCCCATTCTTCTTCTTTCGGCTTCAAATCTAGCAGTCTCCCATGCCAGATGAGTAACCAATATATCATGTATCTAAGAGTGCATACATGCACAACTATTAAAACGCTTTTCTTACATCTGTCATGGTTGCATTAGTTTTTGTTTTTCTTCTTTGCTTATTTCGAAGGGCAAAGAAAAAAGAGTCATTACAATGAATTAGATTTTTTTTGGGAAGAATTGAAATTTGTCCCAAAAAGTCATCTTTAGGGATAAAATTAATGTTCCATCTGAGTAGTCCAATGCATGTTCGAACAACTGTTTTTTTGATCAAATGGTTTTATTTGGGATGAAAATAGATCATCCCCAATTAGGTTATTTATTCGAACAGTTGCTTACCTATTTGAATGAATAAAAGCTTCCATTCGAACTTTTAATAGTAGCCAGAATGGAAATGTTGACAGGATAATTGCGTAGTTCATCGAGAATATAGTAGCCCAAATAGTAGCCCGAATGGACATGGACATGTTGACGGGACAATTGCATACGTCTAATAGTAGCCGAAATCAAATAAAAAAAAACTTTGTTCGAACATAAATTAAGTAGTTGAAAAGAGAATATATTGAGATTTTGAATGAAAATCAAGTAGTTCGAACAGAGCATCAATGTCGTTCGAACTAATGCTTGGAGTAATGATTTTCATTACTTATTTTATGTTTGTGTTTCTTGACAATGTAATAAAATATGTTACTACAAAATTATATTATAAATATTGTGTAGGTTAGTAATTTCTAATTTCAACAAATATGAAAATATTACTCATACAAGATAATTATTAAAAAAAAAATAACCGGTCTATCTTTTTTTAAAAAAAAAAACATGTATTTTATTAATTTAGGACTTGACTAGTTTGATAAAATGTCAATGAAAATAAATTAAAAAATATGACAACTTCGCTCACCAAACAACTTTTAAAATCATAAGGACACTGATTGAACAAAATGTAAGATATTTTATATTATATTTATCTTAATGGACATATATGATGAAATATGATTTATGTTTGATTTGTATTAATGGGATAAAACGATGATTAAAAAGTTGTTTTGGATAATTGTGAATACATCATACTAAGGGCAAGCAAGAAGATAACTTGATAATTGTTCATTCCAAAAACAAGAAATAGATGTAGAAACATTTTTACATGCTACCCATTGTTTAATACCATGGACTAGACTTCAAAACACTTAAGAAAAAAAAAACTTGATTTCGAAATATAGCAAAATATAGGCTAGTTTTGTCTGCTGGAGGATGTTCCCTTTGATTTACCATGTTTTGTTCCACAGGAGGAGGACATGATTTAAAACAATATGTTGCAAAAAAAATAATTTTTTTTGGAGCTTTTCCTAAATGGATAAACCTTTATGCAATAGATCCTATAAACAATTAATGTATTTGGAGGTAAAAATATGTGCATTCGAGCAGTTAATAAATAGTTCAAACGTGGGGGAAAGAACAATTTGAATAGGAAAATGGATCATTCAAAGGACTACACAGGGTTCAGACATATTAAACTAACCTTCAAATAGGTTTAATGTCCTTTTGAACAGACTATGTACTATGCTCGAGCTTTCTAGTTATAAATTGCAATGGGTTGGTCAGACTCCCCGATTTTTTCAAAACGCGTTTATTGGGTATGTCAATCGAAGGAAAAACTAAGAATATAGTGAACTCGCATAAAGTTTAGTTAAAGATGGATATAAGAAGGGAGCTACACTTGCAAGTAGATGAAAACTCAGTTTATATGCCTCTTGGATGATATACATTATCTAGTAATGAACGGAAACCATTTTGTCAGTGGTTGATGGGAATTAAGTTGCCAAACAGATGTGCCTTAAACATGTCCAGATGTGTGCAAACTCATGAGTAGAAGATAATTGGGTTTAAAAGTCATAATTGTCATTTATTTTTACAACGCTAGTTAGCAGATGGAATTCGTGGTTTGTTGAACAAGGGTGTACATGTAGTATTGACAAATCTTGTGTCTTTCTTAAGGCTTTATGCTGTAGAACATTGAATGTGGTCTTCTATGACATACCTGTAATATTGTGTAAATTGGAAAATATATATCCATCATCGTTCTTTGATATAATAGTTTATGTAGTTACCATTTACCTCATGAAACTTTGCTTGCTGGATTAGTGCAGTATAGGTAGATGTATTCAATTGGACGGTTCCTCAATAAATTAAACCGATCAATGGGAAATAAGGTATGCCCAAAAGGATAAATTACATAGGCATATATTGATAATAAATGAAACTTTTTATTTTATGTACTTATGTGGAGTGGACACAAGGTTTTCCAAGCAAGAAAAAAACTATAACTGCAAGAATCATAGCAAGAATGAAAGACGATTATGCTTACTTTCGGTTTTTGCACAAAGGGTTCGTCCTATAGGTGCATAGGGTGGATATGATATATGTGGAATAGAGTTGGATAGAGCTTGATGGTATGTGTATTAAAAAACTGCATGGAAGTAGACAACTATTTGAGATAATGGTATGTGTATTCATAATCATGATCACTAATACTAATAATAATTGACCGTATAATATTACATGTGTTGTGTACATATGAATAAGCTAAAATCCAAGGGTTTCATTGATGTATAGAAAAAATATTAGCAATAATTTTCATTGTGGTTTGAATTAAGGGTTGATTTTAAAAACTAGCACCCCATTATTTCATTAACTTCTTATTGTAATAAACAAATAATTATCATTATATGTAGATTGTAGAGATGTATGGTCTAATTCTGAGACAAGCTCAAATGAATTGTATACTTTGGCACGTGGTCCTTTGAGACGTACTATTCAATACTCTGGATGTATTGTGTAAGGCTATAGATTTCACACTACTGATAGGGAAGGAAATAGAAGAAGCAAAATAGTGGTGTCAAGTGTGAAAATATCGATTTTTATGTAGCCTTCATTGATATAATTGGGTTAAAATACTTAGGAGAACACATTGTCTGGTTGTTCAAGTGTGATTGATGGGATGTAAGCAATCCGAGATTGGAAATTCATACTATGAATACTTTATTAGTGTCAATACATCCCGAGAATGGTATGAAGATGACCATTTTGGGCTTTCTTGCAAAGCAAGTCAAGTCTTTTACTTGGATGATCTTGAGTACAAGAGTGCTTGGCAAGTGGTATAAAAATTCTCACATCGTAATATTTGTGATAATATCCCAAAAGTTTAGGAACAAAATGAAGAATGCGAATTTCCCTCTAGCATCGAAACTTATCAAGAAAATGAACCTGTTATTTCATTATTTATGGATCTCAATCAATATGACATGGTTTCGCTTTGTAGGGAAGACATTGAGCATAAAGTTATTGATGTATCAATTGTAGAAAATAATGAATCCTCGTATGTATCCATTGACAATGAGGGAGAATGATTAAGTGAAATTAATACTGATTGATTGCTGCATGTAAAAAATATCAATTTGAATAATACTTGAAAGTTATTTACACTCTATATTTTTAAGAGTTCCAGACAACTCTGCCACCTAAATGTAAAGAAATCTGTTTGCCTACATCGAGTCCTAACTCCCCGTTGGACTCACCTAGTGAGGATGATGTATAAGCATCCCAAGAATTAGAACATGATATGTTAATAAAGATTAATTACATATATTAATTAGAGCACAATATGTTAGTTAAGATTAAAAAATATGCGAAATATATTTTTCATTAATCATGTAGTGATTACAAAATCCTATAGAGGCCCAAGTGTTACCAAAGGCATTGGCTTGTTGAAACTACAAAAGACAAGCAAAATCAAACTTAATATTGATGATGACCACATTGGTGGTAGTGGAGATCCATCAACTTGGCTCGCTTCTCATGTTGGTACTCTTACTCATACCCATGCATCTATGACTACATTATTTTGGGCCAAAGTTTCCTAAGATATTAAGGAACATATAAAGAAGTGTTACCTGGTACGTAAACACTTTTTGCTTTTGCCTATTAAACATGGTGTGTCGTATTATGTTTGGGTTGCTTATTAATTCTATTCTAAAAATATTTTTAAGGATGAATTTGAAAAATCTTAGGTGACGAGGGGAGTGAAAGACCATTGATGAGTTGAGATGAGTAATGCATACCGCAAGTATAAAGGAAGATGCCACAAATACTATTGGAAACTTGAAAACACTAAGGAGCCGTACCAAAATCCTTTACAAGGCATGCAAGTCGACAAGTAGAAGGAACCTTGTGATATGTTTGAAAAGCCGGCATATTAAGTAAATGTTATATTTTATTATATTCTAATTATTTTTCCTACATCATACTGTCTAATCATTTTGCTTCCTTTTGTATGAGAGAAGTTGTGTCAATCAAGTAAATAGATCAAACTTGAATATCCATCTTTAGGCTGGCCCGAGATCTTTCCATCGTCTTTTAAAGAAACTAGTAAAATTAATTTTTTCTTCTTATAATTTCACTTTCTTCATTCTTTACATTTTATTCTTTTATGTCTATAGGAAGAAGAGACTCTTGTTGAGTATAACTTAACGACATTTGTCGTATGTGAAATCACATACTAATTACTATGGGAAATGAACTTATCCTAAAGTACAATCAAATTATGCAAGAGTTGAAGAACCTTTTGTGAGGGTCGTGCCAATGCAAGGGGATAGATCATCAATAAAGTGTGAGTGGAAGGAAAATATGATAAGCCACTTCATTGGTGTAGTGGAAAAATAGCTGTAGGTACTGCAAAGTGCAGCTAGTCCAGCATATGAATGGGCAACACTATGTAGAAAGCCTGGCTGACATGTCCCGATGCAAGGTGATAAAGGACTTTTTACCTTACGATAGGCGATCTAGAAAAGCTGCATGATGTACGAAGGCTAAGAATGAGATTAAGGCAAGCAAAGGTTGATGACAAAACCCTTGATTACACATACGATGTTTCTGGGACTATATGGAAATATTCAGAAGGTGGCAGTGTTGTAAGTAGAAGCTCACACTCAATCTGAAGAGTCATATCTAGAATAAGTCTGCTGAAAGGATTATACATATCATATTGTCTAAACCCAGAGGTATGTTCTGACCCCATGTGGGAGACCCTCAATTGGAGAGAGAGACTAAGGATCAGACACAAGGTAGGTCTAAGGACGTGCAGACCATGCCCTGCCAGTCTGTCTCTGTTATCCTGTAGTGGGATGATCAAGACTAAATGACTCGTATTCAATTACATCTGGAGTTAGAAAGATGTCAAAAGGACACCTGACAAACTCGTTATATAAAAAGCTCAAGGCTAAAAGCCAAAATCTCACTTTTGAGATCTTAAACACCTTGGAGTCAGATTCTTCGAAGGAAGCAAGTGACTTCAAAGGAGAAAAGCAGCACCGTTGTGATTTTAAAACAATGAGATAGGTTAGGTTTTAAGATAGTGTCGAGAAATGGGAGGTAAAAACCCTTTGGATACTTAGAATATCTCAGTATATATGTGAATAATAGTGAAATAGTTTGAGTTAATATGCTTTCTTGGATTTATGAAAAGGAAAGAGAAAAAAATGAAAAAAATTATTATAAGTTAAAAAATTGTTTGAATATTATTTTTGTTTTGAAATTTGAAAAAGTGGTATTTTTTTTTTGTTTAGGAGTTTAGGAAAATTGTAATGATTAAATGAAAAAGTTCAGGATTTGAATTTGAAAAGTGTTGTATTTGAATGATGTTTGATAGGGTATAACCGGTCTGGTTTTGTATATTTTTTAGAACCGAACTGATATATACCGGTTTTAAAAATTTAAGAACCAATACTAGAACGATTAGCTATCAATGAAAATGAAAAGAATGAAATGACTGAATGGAAGGAAATGAAAGGAAATGATTGAAAATAAATGAATGTTTTAATTTATGAAGCTACCTAACGGTCATGACTGAATAAATGAATGATGGTACCAATGGACTGAACAAATTGCAATGACAGGTAAGTAGTACTGGTAGTGCATACAGTGCTACCCCCTAAATGATGGATTCCCAACCCACGGCTACGGGCAAAATTGGGTCCAAAAGACCGCTAACCCCAACACATGGAGCGTAACAGTGTGTACCGACCAGAGGAAAAGTAATAAGAATAATTTGATGTATGAAATGCTTTAGTCTTATGAAGGAATGTACAAGGTGAGAATTGTTTTGAGGAATGAAAATCTTTTTAAAAGAAAAATCCCACCTTGTAATGGTTTTAGAGAAAAGAAAATGTTTTATGTAAACTATGTATATGAATGAGAAATGCATTAATGAAACGTATGTTATTATATTTTTACAGTATGAAGTAATGCTTATGGAGTATTCGACACATTTTGTTTTTATGTGTGTCCCACCCAAGAATGAAATGAGAACGAAGCGTCATGACAAACATGGCCCAAGGAAGAGGTGACCGAAGCCTAGGCATTTTATGTAATGTATGAAACCAATTTTGTAAAAGGAATTTATATTTTTAATGAAGTGAATTCCACTTTTAGATTTATAAAGTAGGTTTGAATTTTTAATTATGGAATCTTTTATATTCTGGGATGAGAAATAAATTTTTTTTTAAAAAAAAAAAGTTCAGTAATTTCTATCTTGTTTTCTAAAACTATTTATTAAAATCCGACCACAAGGAGCTTTGCACAACATTTGAACGCTACATTGCATTACTGTTACTAGAACTGCACTCATTCAATATCCTAATGCTATATCATCTCTTCGAATGAGTTTCAAACCATCCGTGTTGAAATGTACTATTAGAATATAGTCTTAGCTCACAATTGTTTGAACGAGTTTCTCTTTTGAATACATCGTTGAACGGGATGTAGGGATGAAATTCTCGTATGGGAATCTTTTTCGTGTTTGAATGGTCTTCGAAAGGGTTGAGTGGATTTTATTTTATTTTATGAAATCTCAATTTTCGTCGTAAAAAGTAATTTAGGGCGAAAAATTCATATTTCACGATGAATTATTTCTTTCCAAAATATGATTTATGTTGTAGTGAGTAATAAGATTGTTGGGATGGTTTAAAAACCACTTATCTATAGTTAATTAGAAGGAAAACAAAAAACAGAATTTGAAGCGGTTCTTAAAACTTGAGTGACAATATCTCAAAGAAGATAATGAAAATTAATATAATTTCAAGAAATATAAAGAATTACAAATAAAGCATATAATACATTAAAGAAAAAGTGTGCTACTAAAGCATTTTAGTAAAAGAGTTATACTAGTTTTTGTTGTGCTTTTGTTTTTTGTTTTTTCTTCTGCTAATGTGGTGGGCACTTGCCACGTCACACCAATGGTGTACTTGGCACTCTCTCATTGAGATTTACCTCTTTTTAAAGAGCAATGCTAGGTACAGTCTATATTTAAAAATTGTAATATAAGTCTAGGCTATTTTAACTTTAAAATTTTTTAAAATTACAAATTATCCTTCTTAAAATGATATTTTTTCTCATTTAATAAAGGGTTTGCACATATAATCCCCAAGTAGAGACTGCAAATAGAATTTCTCCTTTTCAAAAGACCCACTTTAATATGATGGTTCTACTTTTTCCAAAAGACCTGTACAAACTTGCCAATTAGTCGAAGTCCACGATATATCGCACTACCATTAAATCCTTGAACATAAGAAATTTTGTGAAGAATATTAATTAATATTGTTATCACAGTGCATGCTTTCCAATACCAATAGAATTACCCATAGGTTCATATCTTTTTTTTTTTTTTTATAGAAAACTTTCATTGAAAGGATATCAGCATTACATTAAGTTACCCATATATAGGTTCATATCTAGGGTACTAATATTGAGATGATAGAGCATACAGCTTGCACTAAAGTGAGCCCCAACAAGATAACTGCAGCTGAAGTAGAAGCTATTCTCCAAGGTGAGCTAAAATAATCACGTCTCAAGATTGCCTTCCAACGATGCCAAGGGTTATCATAGAATTTAACTAATTCTCTACAAAGGTGACAGTACTCAGAATTCATGGATGAATATTCGACATTTGTGCCCAAATTATTGACAAAAGTTGCATTGTCGTCACCTAGCCCATTAACAAGTATCTTCTTTGAAGCAAGAAAACCCACATCTTTGCCTGTATCGATTAGGAAATCTAGCAGGAAAAAATAGTCAGTAACACACTACAAGGAATTTGGCTTTAAGCGGCATTTTTCCTGACGCCGAATTTGATATCGACGAAACTGTTAAGAAATCACGACGACATTGGTTGTCGCCGCATAATTAACGGGTCGTTAATGAAAATGGGCGCCAGTGAACAGAACATAGTCCTATTGCAGCGGATAGTAATTTTTTCAGTCGACTTTGTGCGTTGCAAAAGTATCCCATCTTTGCGTCGCGACTATAACGTCGGTAAATTAATTTTATTACTGCGATTTTTGAATAAACCGCCGTAAAAGGCAAAGTAATTCCTTTCGTGCCTCACGCTTTCCCCCTTTGTAATTCATACGCTTTCAAACTCAGATTGGATTCTCATTGATGTTCCCGTCTCCATGACCATTCCTGAAGTAAAACTGCGTCGTCGATAGCATCTTCGTGTTCTTCTTTGGGTGTCTGATCTCCAGCCCCGCCGCTCCCTCTCAAGGCCACCACCATCATCTATCTCGCTGAAACCATGAGAAATTTTGAGTAATTTCCAACCTTTAATTTCGCCTATTAGGGTTTCTGCATTTAGACTTCCTAATATATTGAGGATTTATTTCTGCTACCTTACATCTAGAACCTGAAGCCATTTATCCGAATTTATGTGATTTGGGACAGGCTTCTTGTTTAGGGATCTGTATGAACCAGCGTGAGTGTATCCAAGGAATCGCACCATCGATTTCCATCGCAATCTTCCACGACGGCGACTGGGTTCGTAAATCTTAAAGGTATTGCACTTCTCTTACTTAAACTACTGAAGCAATCAGTTTGGCATTTTTCGTGCATATAGTTTCTCGATGTATTCCCTACCTGTATTCGTATACTTTGGAATTGAATTTCAAAGGTCAGAATCGGGCCAAGTAAGGAAAGGAATTAAACCTTAGCTCAGTATACAATTTACTTCAGGCTCATTTCTTGCATGGAAATGATGGATGATGTAATATATCCCCTTTTTGTGCGTTGGCTTACTCTGTCTTCACTTTTTTCATGGAGATTTCGAAACCACATACAGATTCAAAAGGGCAGTTGTTCTCTCTTTACAGCTAGGATATTGTGTTAACTTACATATGTAATCAACTATATTTTATTTGTTGCATATGACCGAATTCATTACGAAATTATAATCTTCATGGTTTTGGGTAAATTATTTCCCAAACGTAACCCCAATCTTATTCCCCACCAAGACTTCCTACTAGGCCATATAGTTGCTCTTGTTATTACATAAAAGAGTTCAAGTTAAGTCATGCTTATATATTATAAACCCCCAACTGTCAAAACCCAGCTACTGAATATTCACCATGGATGCCTATAGGTCTCTAGTTATTGTCAACTCTTGTTGTAATTATGTTTTGTACTAGGGAAGGGGAACAAATTTATATGCACTATCATGAAAAGATTACATGGGATTTCTATACACTTTCTCTTTAAAGGCCTATGATCAGGAATGAATTGCTCTTGTTGGCCACCGTATATGCCTCAGTTTACCTAGGTGAAACAGCAACTTTCAGAATAGTAGCTTTAGCTATTTCTTTATCTTAGCCTCCTACATATTTTTTGAGAGGACTCAACTGTTTTGAGAGTGTGATCTCTTTTGTTTTTTTCACGTTATTCATTGATGTACATCTTTCACAAATCTTCTCTGTTAAACTCTTGTGGCCTTTTTCCAATTCCCAATATATGCATTTACAAAACTCATAAGAATGGATAGAATTACAAACCACATACTACTTGCAGTACATTCAATTGGAGAAACAAGTTAGACAGTAAGTTCTGCACCATAAATATTATTTCCCACCAGATTCCATTAATATATTTGGAATCTAGGATGGAGAATAGTTTTGTTGATTCACTATGCCGCTCTGTATTCTTTTCCCCAAAACAAATGCCCTTAAACCATAGTGAGGAGGATAAAATAAATATATTCATACTTCGAATATAGGACTTGCTTATCGACGCTGACATCATATACCAAACATTCTGTTGAAGGTTCCTTGTATCCCAATTGGGAAATTTACGAACCTGCATTATTGGTAAGTAGTTAAAGGAGTGATTGCTATGTGCTGAAGGGAGAAGATCATGATGGCTTATATATATATATATATATATATATATATATATATATATATTATGGCTGGCAGAGAGTGAATAATTATGTGAAAGGGTACATGAATCTTATTTAAGCTGCAAAACCTCTATTATATAATATGTTGCAGCCCATCTTTTTGCCAGTTGTTATGAAAGTAATAGTTTTGGATAGAATCAGAGATTTGGCATTTTAGCAACTAGTTTTCTTGTAAAGGCAGCAACAAACATAGATAGATCATCATCTGATATGTGTCACATGTATTGTTGATCCTGTTCAACTTTAAAACTTCATTTGCCTGCTAGCTAGCTGTTAGATTCATATTAATTCTTATTTCCAGGTAGATAGTCATGTGCATTATTATATTCTTTCCTACTCCAATAATTATAAGTCTTCATGCTGATCAGGTAGTACTGCTACCTGCTTTATATACTTTCCAACACTTTGATTGCCTAGGAAACCGAGAAGCATAGAGATTATATCAACTTTTCTAAAAATAATCTATATATCATGATGTTATTTACTTTGGGATCAAACAATTTCCTAAAATCATTATTTTAATACACCTGGAATTTTCACCTTTATCATTTTCTGATAAATGTGAATTACTAGCTAGTTTGTTAGCGTCGTCCTAATCAATTGGCAGTTTGCAAGAAATAATGATACACAAATAAGTAATTTTCTGAAGAAGTGCCTCCAAGTTTCTTTGGGATCCATGCCATCTGAATTTTCTATTGGCCGTATCATATGATCAGCAGGTTCATATCCCAATTTTGGGCCTAATTCATATTCTAGAGTGTGTTCCTCAACTAATTAACATCTTAGATAGAAAGATGACAATCTCTTGCACCACCGGTAGCCTATTTCAATGGCACTAATTATGCCTACTAAAGTAAGACCCAATGATTTAGTCAATGCTAGTTTCAATGGAAACCGATGAAAAATTTCCGGAACATAGAATTGTGAGGAAATGGTTTAGATCATTTCCTCAGTATTTCAAAAATAAAGATTATATACAGAGACAAAGAAAAGCCACGTCCTTGAGTACTGGTAGTGATCATTTACCTAGAGTGAAATGACTGTAATGATCATTCCAGCTCATTTGGTGAGAATGTAAATTGAATGTTCTTTACTTTCTCTATAGTGAATAAATGTGAGTATAATTATGATGATATGCCTGAAATAACAAAAATTTGTCACAAAATAATTAATAAAGAATCTGAATATGATTTTTCTATGATTATTTAGGAATGTGAATATTCCGAGTGTAAAACCTTGACATGAACATAAAATTCTTATTCTGTTCTTGAGAATAGCACAAGCCCTTGAAAGTGAAATTATAAAATCCAATATACAAATGAGGTTTCCCCCCCCCCCCCCCCCCCCCCCCCGCGTGGATTTGAACATTTTGATCATATGTAAGTTTAGGGAATTGAACTACCTAGCAACCATAAAGGGACTTGGGTGTACTAAGTTAGGAAATCGTACTTGTCACAACATTTCAGCCTCACCCAACAACCATTTGTTTTCAATATCAGATTCTATGTACAATTCGATAAAGGACGTGTCTAGACTAATAGCTTTTGGATTGCGCCCATATATTACAAGGAAGTATTTGTTGATATTTTGGTATAAACCTTTGATTGATTGTTTTATCACCACCAATAAAGAGCTTTCATCCCTACCTTAATTGTTTTTGCCCATTTTGAATCACTATTTACCTCTTTCAATTGGTCATGCTTATAACCCCATTTCATAGACGACTTTAACAGTGTCGCCCTCATCATGAAGGTTAACAGTATTTTCGATCTGCTTTGTGACTAGATGGATAGAAGTTGGATGCACCTGAGAGATAGAGTTAAGTCAAAGGAGTACGCTGAAGGGGTCGAACAGTTCCTCACAGTAGCTCGAGCGCACGCAATAGAAACTGACCGCATCCGTTGTCCTTGTCATTCGTGCTATAATAATATCTTCCTCCCTGTATCGGAGGTGGAAACACACTTGTACCTAAATGGGATTAATCCAAATTACAACCCCTGGATATTTCATGGGGAAGACGAGATTCTGGATGTTAGTGATGACAATCAGCCAGCGTCACCTACTGATGATGACGAATATATTGATGACATGGAGCAGATGTTAGATGCCATTCGGGAAGGCACGGTCATAGGTGAGGTGGACGAGCTTGCCGAACCAAGAGTTCACCCACCTATAGGTGAGGCAACCCCTTCCTCCTCATTTGACAAACTATTAGATGATGCACGGCTTCCACTTTACCAGGGCTGTAAACAGTATTCAAAGCTCTCATTCATTGTGAAGTTGCTTCACATCAAATCCATTGGGGGTTGGTCGGTTAAGTCATTCGATCTGCTCCTAAAGTTGTTGAGTTCTGCATTTCCGGACGCTGATTTCCCGCATTCTTACGAAGCGGCACGGTCACTAGAGCGGGGTTTAGGCTTCAAATACCACAAAATACATGCTTGTCCTAACGATTGCGTGTTATTTTGGAAGGACAATGCAGACCTGAATGAGTGTCCAAAATGCAAGGCCCCTCGGTGGCTGCCAAATACACATAGAAACCGCTTAATCCCTCAGAAGGTGTTACGTCATTTTCCTTTGAAGCCGAGGTTGCAACGACTATATATGTCAGCTAAGATGTCAGCTAATATGAGATGGCATAAAGAGCATAGAAACAGTGATGGTGGCATTATGAGGCATCCATCCGATTCACAAGTTTGGACTACTTTCGACAATGATCATAGTTGGTTTGCAATAGATGCTCGCAATATCAGGCTTGGTTTAGCGAGTGATGGTTTCAATCCTTTCAACAACCTTGCAAAACCGTATAGTATCTGGCCCGTCATCCTCGTGCCGTATAATTTGCCTCCGTGGTTATGCATGAAAGACCAATTCTTCATCACATCTCTCATTATTCCTGGTCCAAAATCACCTGGAAATGAGATTGATGTATACTTGCAGCCCTTGGTAGATGAATTGAATGAGCTTTGGGAGAATGGGGTGCATACATATGATGCGTACAAGAAGGAAACTTTCAGATTGCATGCAGCTTTAATCTGGACAATAAATGACTTCCCCGCATATGGGAACCTCTCGGGTTGGTCAACTAAAGGGAAATTGGCATGTCCTTCATACAATGCTGATACAGATGCTATGTGGTTGACCTATGGCCGAAAGCATTGCTACATGGGACATCGTCGATTTTTGCCCTCAAACCACGTATGGCGGAAGAAAAAATCTTGTTTCAACGGAAAGGATGATCACCGCATGCCGCCAATCCGTTTATCTGGCCCGGATAATGTCCGTCAACTCAGTCTTCTTGGGGAAGCGGAATTTGGCAAAGGTCGGAAGAAGAGAAAACGGACTCTTCAAGAGTTGAACTGGACCAAGAGAAGCATTTTCTACAACTTACCATATTGGTCCTCACTTGAGCTTCGGCATAACTTGGACGTAATGCATATTGAAAAGAATATTTGTGACAGCATACTCGGCACCCTAATGAACATTCCTGGAAAAAGCAAAGATAATATTAACTCTCGTCGTGACCTTGCAAATTTGGGTATAAGAAAAGAACTTCATTTGATGCAACAAGGTGACCGGTGTGCAATGCCACATGCATGTTTTACACTAAATGGCGACGAGAGGAAAATGTTTTGTGAGTGGTTGGCGGATGTGAAGTTCCCAGATGGGTTCGCTGCAAATATTTCAAGATGTGTTTCTGTTCGTGATTGCAAAATTACTGGGATGAAAAGTCATGACTGTCATGTTTTCTTGCAGAGACTACTCCCTATTGCAGTCGGGGGGTGTTTGCGGAATGATGTTGCTTTGCCTTTGATAGAGCTTAGTCAGTTCTTTAAAGAGATTTGTGCACGAACTCTAAGTGTGGATAGTTTGGCAAAGCTCGAAAGTGATATCGTCCTGATTTTATGCAAGTTGGAGATGATATTTCCCCCTTCATTCTTCGATGTGATGGTCCACCTAGCTCTCCATTTGCCTCGTGAGGCGTTACTTGCTGGACCAGTTCAATATAGGTGGATGTACCCATTTGAACGGTTTCTCGGAAGATTCAAGCGGTATGTTAAGAATAAGGCTCGCCCAGAGGGATCAATAGCGGAAGCATACATTCATGTCGAATGCTTGACATTTTGCTCGATGTATCTCGACGAGATTGAGACGAGATTCAATCGAGCGGAACGCAACATTGATGGTTTGGAGGATCATGCCATAGATGGATTTGGCATTTTCACACAGAAGGTCCGTCCCCTAGGTGTGGCATCACCTATACAACTTGATCCAAGACTATTTGCAGAAGCCCGTTGGTATGTGCTTAACAACTGCACCGAGATTGCTGCCTACATAGAGTACGCATCTTTTATATGCTCTCAATATTTTATGCTATACAACTGGTTCCTGAACTTAGTCAACACTTGAAGCTTGCTGCACATGTTTTATGGTTATTGTTGTCGAAGCATTTTAAGACGAAACGATAATACCATATTTCTTGCAGTGAGCACTATCGACTATGTAAGGAAAAGAACCCAATGCTAGCCGATGGAACGCATAAAGTAGAGTTTCCTGGATGGTTCAAGAAACGTGTATGTCACCCCGCTTACACTTCTCCTCGTCATATAGAACTAAGTTTTAAGTAACTAATAGTACTACAGTCCACGCATAATTACATGCTTATTAATGGACTTGGTTGTAATTATTCAGGTTCAAACTATGCGTGAGGATACCCCTACTGAAGTCGTGGATGATCTATATGCCTTAGCGTGCGGCCCTGAATCGCTTATCAGATCGTACGCAGCGTGCATCGTTAATGGAAAAAGGTTCCACACAAAGCATCGAGCGCAAAGTCGCCGCGTTCAAAATTCTGGTGTTTTAGTCATTGGTGACGAGGAAGCAAACAATTTGGACTTCTATGGTGTTCTAAATGATGTTGTAGAGTTACATTATATGGGATGGCGTCGAGTCTACTTGTTCAGCTGTGACTGGTTTGACGTTGGCGATCGAATACGAGGTGTCCGAGTGGATTCACATATGACTAGTGTCAATCTTGCCAGGACATGGTACAAAGATGAACCCTTTGTTTTAGCTTGCCAAGCTGAACAATGTTTCTATGTCAAAGATAGAAGGGTGAAAGGTAGTTGGTATGTCGTACAGAAGTTCACGAATAGGAATGTATACGACATCCCACAAGTGCATTTAAATGAGGATCATGAGACGTCATCAAGTGAAGGTGAGGCGTATCAAGATGAGGAAGTAGACTGTTTCCCAACAAATGTTGACGACGCCGTTGATGGAGTGGCAAGTCCACTCCATAGGCCTGATATAGAACCATTTGAGTTTGATGCATCAACATTGGTTCGATCATCTGGACAACAACAACTCGGAAGAGATTTTATTGACGACGCAGAGGTTGAGTCTGGTTTAGACAGTGGGGATGGCGAGCATTCTTGTTCTGATATGGAGGAAACGTATTCTGATGATGATATTCTGTCTGACGAGGAGTAGTCATGCGAGAACCACATAGGCAAAAAGGTTACTTTCCTTTTGTCTTGAACTGGCACCTATACAGTGGAGTGTGTAATGTAATTTTTTCACATCGTTTACTGCACTAACACATGCCTCTATCTTGGCATATAGGCGGCTACTTTCGACAACTTATTTGAAGTATATCTAAAGAGACCTCATGTTAAGCTCGTGGAGCATGGAGTCACGTTTGTCCTATGACTACTAGTCAACACTTAGGCCAGTTAGGAGATTGGCTTGGTTGAATATCATTTAAATTTATGGATATGAATGTGTAATATTAGTTGAATATAGGCTTGGCAAAGTCAGTTCTTGATATGTATTAACATATCAATATTGTGCTCTTAATTTTTCTATGATTTTGGTCCTGCTACTTGCGTGTTATGTAATACTATTTTGGAGCCAATTCCTGCACATTTATTAGATTTACATTGGGACTTTCCTCCGTTTGTGGCAGGTGCTAGTCCGTGCCAAGGTTGAGGGTCATGTATCATTTGGTGGGTATGTGGCACATATCGGCAGGCATTGCAACCATATCCATTTGGAAGGAAAATATATCCTTTTACACTCTTTAGATTTTTATCATCCAGAAGCATGAATTGAAACATATTGAAACCTATTTCTCTTGTTTCTCTCTCTCTAACTCTCTCACTTGCACACACACTCATATATAGGCTGTCTTGTATGACTATTGGTGTATTACCCATGTGTATATATATATATATATATATATATATATATATACTTGGAATAATGTATATATATATATATATGTGTGTGTGTGTGTGTGTGTATATACATTTAAATTATCCAACAGGATTTTAACTCTAGAGCATGTTTGTACATAAATATATATTGTTGTACGCCTTATTTACCATGAGCACAAGTTGGGAAATGTCAGATGCACTTTATTGATTAATGAGGAATTCATTTGTGAGATGTGCGTCTTATTGATATGGGATGACACCCCTAAAAAAAGCAAATTGCAAAATTGTCAGTCAAACCAAAAGATATGGAAAATAAATATATTTGTCAAGAATTGAATGAAATGCAACAAATCAATGGCATCTTACGTAAATGGTCCAATAAAAAATCTTATTCAATTTCGGGTCATTTGGCTTTTACATGTTCTGATAAAGGTCTGCTATAAAGGTTACATGTAAAAGTACCAATTTGTATTACTGGCTTTCAATTGTTGACTATTACCTCAAACCACGATTTGGGCAAATTGATTAATGATGCTTTAGTACTCAAGTATTAAGGCATGACAAGGAATGGTGTTGCCGTCATATATATGGCTGGATGAGGGAATGGTGTTTTTTGGATTTAGTCAATAACTTGCACTGGCTGGCCCAACCAGAAATAATGTAAAAAATCATATAGAGCAAATATTAGCTTAGACAGATGTGAAAATGTACAGGGAAGCACATGGTTATGTAGTTTAATGGAAAAGTCAACTTCTAGTGCCAGTTTAAAACTTTCAGACTTGGCAGATTGTTTGTTGGCTTGCACTTGCTGGCCCAACCAGAAATAATGTAAAAAATCATATAGAGCAAATGCTAGGTTAGACAGATGTGCAAATGTACAGGGAAGCACATGGTTATCTAGTTTAATAAAAAAAGTCAACTTCTAGTCTCAATTTCACAAGTGAGACTTGGCAGATTATTTTGGCCCGAGGAATTTGGACCAGAAATGGGCGGGATACTAAATGGCGCCTGGGAGGGAAAAGCTGGGACTTGGGGGTAAATTTATTTCCCTTCCAGTGCTTCATAAAGGTTAAAATTGGAAGTATTCACATAAAGATATGTGATGTGACAGCTGGATTGGATGTTATCTGATGGGTTGGTGAAGTCGTGAGGGTTATTTGGTTGCTCATATGGCCATAACCAGCTATCAGAGAGCATTGTTGAGGAATTGCTCTTCACAACTAGCGTGCCCACATGAAAGATTGCTGATAATTTTCCAGGGTCTGTTATATTTCTAGAGCTTGGGTTCCTCGCATAAATGGGTTGGAACTGCATGTGATCACCACATGCATAACATTGAGGGCTGACATTGTTATAGTATTTTAGTGGCACCAAGGTACTGTTGTCGCTTGGTTGACTGTATTTCCAGTGGAGGAGCATTTTCCAGGTATGAGACTTGTCACTAAACCATTTGACAAACAAACTCCATAAAGGTATCATTATTCATTTCCCTTATGTATGTCTATAATTTCTTTCTTTGTAATAATATAGTTGGATATGGTTGTGGAGATTTTGGGTCGCCCAGAGTGTTGCATTGTTTATGCTGCCAATGGAGACGATATGTTGGGCCATTGCAGTAATGCATCTGTTTAGTATATAAATGCTCATGTATATATATAGAGGGATGTAAATATATGCTTTCATATATAAATGTTATTGTTCTTAGACTTTGACAATGAGGAAGTAGACTATGTGAATCAGACTAATAAAAGAGCATCCAAATCTTTTGCCATTTTGACTTTGACACAATGCTATGGTGAGACTACTTATATTATTAACCTTATTTAATTAGTTAGTATTTGGTTGTTTTTTGACCCTCCCAAGCTAATACACTGCTTCTTGTTGTACAATAAGGCTAGGAATTAATTGATTTTGGATAGTTTAAGTGTTTAGTTGGAGCTGGATTGAGGTCTAAAATATGTCGTCCATCTGAAAATATGCACATATATATATATATATATATGTATATGCACTGACGCACATCTCTGTGTTAGGTCACCCACATATGTAGCTTTTGGTGATTTAATGTACAACAATTTCAATATATGTACTAGAATGTGACTGGTGACGCATATAGACATCCTGACAAATATGCATACTTAACCTGGTTGATGATCATGTGTCCAGCTTTGTGCTCATTTCCACGATCATATTTTTTTGCGCAACTAGTATGATTAACAGTATAAGATTTCCAGCTGGAAGTAATTTCAGATATATGTTTGGTTGTAGGATAACATCAATGGCACCAACCGGACGAGGAAGAGGGTGCAGGCGAGGTGGAGGGTTCAGACGAGTTGTGCCTTGTCAATTCATAGGAAGGCCACGCCCTCCAATACTTTCATCATGGACCCCAAATGATGATGGCGATGAGGGTAGTTCTGACGACTCTACGCAGCCTCCAAGTCTAGTGAGGCCACCTGAAATTGCAATTATAAATCCAATATTGAGCGGGCATGGGCGTGGAGGCAACAATGAAAATCTAAATGGTATGCAGCCTTCCATTAGCTCCTACTATGAAATTAATATAACAAGAAATATTATGCATCCAAGCATAATATTTCTTGTTCAAGCATTAGTCATGCTGTTGTGTAAGAATATTCCTAGTTATTCATGCATTTCATGTGGTATATAGAACCTGCAGCAGACAATGTGGCATCACCTGCAACGGAAATCGTCAAACCACCAAGACGTGGCCGTGGGCCAGCAAAATGTATTGAGTTTGATAAGCTTCGGAAGCACGGGAAAATACCTTTGAAAATCAACGATGGGCAAACAGCACCTTGCTGCGAAAATGCTGCGATGTTTACAACACGGGTCACATGGATCTTGAAGCATCATGGGGACATGAGTTACCCACGATGGACTGATGTACCCATGGTTGAGAAGGAAGATCTAATGGACCGTGTCCGGGTAAGTCTTGAATTGGACTTGCACATTAGAAAGAAATAGTTATAGGGAATTAGATCATGTGTTGATACTAATAACTTGTCACTTTTAGGCCGACTTCATATTGGACTGGGAATTGGACAATCATCGCAAGACGGTGTGGAAACAGTTACGAAAGCGATTCAATGCTTTCCATCATGAGCTTCATAAGAAATATTTGTCATATGATAGCCATGAAGAAGCCTTGGCTAGTGCACCTGATATGGTTGGGCAGTGTGTTTGGGCAAAGTTATGTGCTAGATGGGGGAGCGACAAGTTCAAGGTACGCGTAGCATTTAGTAAATTAAGCACTGATCTAATAGTGGAGAAGAGTAATATGTGGCATTGTGTATTAATAACATGGGTTCTCAATCTGTTTTGGGTGAGGAGAAGCTGATGTTTTCCAGGTAGAGCCTGTAAACATGCGAGAAGTTGTTTAATCTTTTTGTTGGTTCTGCAACATAACAACAGTACTTACTTCTAGTTATAATAGGTCTAGTTTTAATTTAAGGTTCACAATGTATTGTTGGTATATTTGTAGAAATTGTCAAAGCAAAATAAAGAGAACCGTAACAAGCTGAAAATCAATCACACCGCTGGGAGGAAGTCATTTGTTCGAATATTAGAGGAGAAGGTATGCATGTAGTTACCTATGAATAATTATGTTTGTCACCACTTGTTAGACATTTAAGACGTACAATATCACATTAAATTTGATAGGTCAATCAAGAAATATATGTAGTATACAATTTAACATACGCATGCACATTGCAGTAAGTAGAAAATGCAGGGTGTAAGATTAGGCATCGCAAAGAACATAATACAAAAATGGCATAATTCTTGATAACATCAGTTAACTATATTTGATTATTTACTACATGTTTGGCAGCGTTCGTGCACCCCCAACCTGGTAGAGTTTTACAAGGAAGTCCGTTGGTCAAAAAAGAGAGATGCATTTGTGACAGAGACAACGGGGGAGCTTTATGTGAGTAGCTGCTATTTAAAACAGCCCAGTTATAGTTTAGTAAATAGTTGCAGTTTACTATTATTCAGTTTGGTAAAAAGTAGACAAATTTCTGATGGCATTATCTGTGCAGTCACGGATGGTTGGCAAAATGCAAGATATGGAACCTGAGCTGCGTAGTGAAGAGGCAGCAGCTTCTGTTTTTAGGGATGTCCTAGGACATCGACCAGGTTATGCTAGGGGCCTAGGTGAGATGATAATACCGGACTCTACGAAAAAAATAGATCGTGAACAGGAGAAACGTCATGTTGAAGAAGTGGAAAGACACAAAAAAGAGGCCGAGTATTACAAGAGTGAGTTTGAAGAATTGAAGGCAAGCGTTAGAGTTCTTATGGAGAGGCAGGTTGAGTATGAGAAGACATTGGGGAGTTTAGTGAACACAATTCAGTCACAAGGAGAGTCTCATAGAGAGACTCATGGTGACTGGGTGAGACTGATGTGAATGAGTGCTTTTTTGTGGCCTTTTTTGAAGTAAATGGTGGCAGGTGCCTTTTTTGGTTTTGTAAGTAATAGTTTTGGGTAGTGAACAGGAGTTCCTTGGCAGTGCTTGGTATAGATATGAAATATATATAGTTATTTTGTGGGCTGTTTTGTGGAGGACATGTAAGTAACTGGGACAATATGATGGGAACTTGGTTGAAGTTGTAATTGTGAAAGGGACTGCTCGCACTATACCCTCTAGGTATGAAATCATCACTTTCTAGGCCTATTGGGCCTAATTCCCTGCTTTATTAATACTATATTGGCATTGCATACTAACACATATTCTCTTCTTCTCATGTCAGGCAATGGTGATGCTGGGTTATTTTGAGGTATTGCACCCGCATATGGCAGTTCTTCTGGTTATGCTTTGCCTGAAAAAGGAATGCAGCTTGTGCTTCTATTTAGCACAAGGTTCGTAGTGTCCAAACTTTGTTCTCTCTTCATTAAGTTGGATGCATGTTTATGATAGGATAGGTCACTTTATCTGGACAATTCTACAAACTCATATTAAACCTTTACTTACATATTGTGCGTTTTTGGTATATATATATATATATATATATAAGAAAGTGAATGGGGATGGGGGTGCGTTTTTTATTTAAATCTACTTTCTTTGGGTCTTAAGTGGGTTACAACTTTCTATATAATTGGTTGTCCTAATAATAGTTTAGATTTCTTAAACCATCATTCCATGCATGTTTAGTATATGTGTAATTATGTTTTGCATGGCCAACTTTCAGAATATTAAAATTGAAAATAGTGACATGGTTTATTGCACTAACTCGGCCAACTCTTATTATTTATGGGTGTATGTTTTTACATCAACATACTGATGGCATTAGTAGGCTGCCTTGGTTGATGCAACGGTGGGCTATTAATATGTTTAGATGTTTTTTTGTCACTAAGGTACTTGAGGTGTTGATCCTGGATGCATGTAAGCTGAGGAAACTGTTACTACAGTACTACAATTATCAAATTGGGGGTACAAATCATCATGGAAGCCAATATGATGGATTTCAGTTTGTGAAGTGAATGACTGCTTAGAGAATGAAATTCTCATTGCCTGTCTCACCCAGCCCTGCCAGGCCATTAATATTAATGCAATTAAGTTTTATGTTAAGTTGGATTCAGTGGTTTAAGCTTGACTTCTATGTATTATGGAAGTTTCCATACATTAAGTTTGTAAATGCTTAAGTGGATTTGGGATGTAATAGTTAAAACTCCTTGATCAGTTTTGTCTTAAACTGATCAAGGATTTTTAACAAATGTATGTGGATGGAATATTTGATTTGAATCAAATGGTTGTTGATTTGATTCAATACACTGCTTCTTATTGGGGATCTGATATAGGAATGCATATTTAAGAAATGTTTGTGATATATATGGTTTTGCACTTAAGGTATAAACCATGCAGATACGGTATTAATTACGTAATGTTCCTAAACAATTAGAAAACATTTCCAAAGCAGGTAGTGATGAATATCAGGAACTGGCCAAATGCGACGGGTATCAAAGAGAAGTAATTTTCTATCTGCAACGATTTACTCACTCGTTGGAAATGGACACCACGTACGCTGGAATTAACATATGCATGTTTTTCACGACGCTGTCCTTCGTTGGGAAAAAAAAAAGTTTGCAGCGAAATAAGACATAGTTGCAAATATTAGACTGCTTTTTGCAGCGAAATCTGTTGCAGAATAGTCGACGGAATTCACACGCGGCGATGGCAAAACCGACCCGAAAAAATCCCAATTTTGCAGCGAACCCATTAACCACTGCAAATGCTGAGGACTTTCTTCCGTCGGAAACGATTTACATGCGGCGAACATAAACGCTGGAACATAGTAATTGACCCGGCGAAAATAGTGAATCGTCGCCCAAAATTGCGGCGCAAAATTTCGTTGTTGCAGCGTATTCAAATCGACGAAATCTACCATTACCGGCAGTTTATAAGAGCGTTTGGAATTTTTTTCCCGGCGTCTATAAGACCGAACTGCAGCGGAGAGAAATTCGCCCCAAATAGTGTTATTCACGTCGATTAGTGGCAGAACGACGGAGCTAATTTTAGGCATCCATTTTTTCGCAACCATTACGCGGCGAAGTATAAAACGCTGGGAAAATATTATTCCCGGCGATTTAACAGCTTTTTGCGACGAACTTTCACCGCCGATAAAGGCCATATTCCTTGTAGTGACATATGCTTCTCTTGGATAGTGACATTGCTCTAAGGCCATGAGATTTCGAGCATAAATCTCTGTGGCATTGTCTAACGTAAACCGTGGGATTTCCAACACTCCGTCCTTATATTTTAGGTCAAGGTAGCAGTTACTTGGACTCCGCCTAAACGTCAATCCCGCCTCGGCTAGCTGCGTTGCACAGTATATTTCTTCAACCTTACTGTCGGGTTTTCGTTTCGATAGGATTCTTTCTGGTGGAGGGAGATAAAAGCTTCTAAGCAAATCAACAAAATGCATTATTTGTAGCTGATTCGATTTCTTGTTTTGAGTGTTGAAGAATCCAAAGTAGTGAAAGGTAACCTCAATGAAGGGTGGGTAAATTGTGTTTCTAGCCAAAACAAGCTCATATAATTTCTCCACGATAAAGAATGGAAGTTGATTTTCAAGGAGCAGAAAGTCTAGCTGCATCCTAGCAGTTAGCCATGGCTTGATCACTATTTTGTCCTCATCTGTCCATTGTCTTGGGAACATGTTTCTCAAGAAATACTCAATAATGAAGGTTGCATCGAGTAGGATCATCTTCACAAAATCACCGTCGTTCCTGAATTCAATGGTTTCTGCATAACACTCACATATTTTTTCCTCGCAATCCTTTATAATGCTTAATAATTTCTCCAAGTTTGTTTTGGCTCGTTCCACGAAATCCTTGAGATATCTCACTTTATACTTTTCCATGGTTCGCAATTTTTCGTTCCCGTGGTGGAAAGGCCCCATGGAAATAACCCGAGGAGTGTAAGCTGCTTCGTTCATTTTGCGGAAGTGATCTGGAACCTTGTAGATACAACATCCAGGTGATAATAGAGGCCTCGAACTTTTTATCATTTCCTCCATTTCAATTACCAAATGATCATGTTTTCCCAGTACTGTTGAAGCATTTGCTTTTCGTTGAATTAGTTTCCCACTTCCTATTATTTCTTCCATCTCTTTATATATATCAACTAATTTCCTTAAAATTCCTGGTGACAAAATCTAATAATTAAACTCCGTTGCATGCAGAAAAATATATATAGTTCTCATATGAAAAGTCTAATAATTCCTATTCCACTACATGTATATATATTGTCCATTTTAAATGAGACAGTGAATATTAATACTGCTATGTTATAAAACGTTATCACATAATATATATATATATATATATATATATATATATATATGCTCAATCAATTGTTATATCATAAGGAATATATAGATTGTTCTACAACTTTTGTCTTAGCTGAGATCTTACTGAGTGCAGTCCATCACTAGAATATTGTGGTAGCTAGATCAAGTCATCGGTGATCAGTGATAACACTAATCTCTTGGCTTCGTGTCAAGGAATTATATGGGATCGAGTTTTTCTTCGTTGTTGTTTTTTGTTTTTTATTATCTTATGCTCGATTCTAATTCGTTTGGTATATTTTTTGCATCATTTCACTACAAGAAAACTACTTATTTGTGACCAGTTATTTCTTGTGAAATAACTATTTCCAACTAAAATGAGTCTATTTTCGTCACAAATAGTCATTTTGTGACAAAAAAATGATTACAAATACTCTTTTTTCTTATAGTGTTTGTACTATTAATGTCATACCCGAGTACGCCTACTAGGAAAAATTTATGTTATTAATTAATTTAAATTAATTTTTTTTATGTATTTTAATATATATGGGTCTTAATTTATTAATGTGGTTTTAACGTGTATATTTTTTATGTTTAAATGAGATTTAGAAAAAGAAAAGAAAGAAGGGTATACTTGTATTTTACATTATGTATTATTAAGTTAATCTCTTTTAATCCTATTCCTTGGTTTGGTTGGTAGGGAAAATATCTCCCATTATTTAATCTCGACCGTCCATCTCCATTGATTCCACTATGCATGGATCCCATGATCAATTTTTTTAACATGCATGTTTAGTGCGAATTAGCTACTTCAATTATTAAGATGGGTGAGGTACTATTTTCTTCTCGAGAGGCATAAACTAAATTTAGCTAATATAAGAAAATGAAAATATAAAGCAACTCATAATGAGGGGGTCGAATTGAATAAATTATTTTATGACTAATTATGTGTATCAACTGTGAAAGGCTAGCTAGAATACATACATACATACATACATACATACATACATATATATATATATATATATATATATATATATATATATATATATATGCGCATGGGATGCTACAATATATTTCTCACTCGAGCATCTTTGACATCAAATGATCACCTTATTGTGAATACAATGTATATGTTATAATCTTATGCTTGGAATGTTGATAATATTTCTATGTGGTGGGAAAATGTTTCTACTTTTGTTGATCATTCTCTTTGGATTGATCAAAACAATTTGTATTGTGATTTTATGATTTTATGAATTAATGAATGTTTGGTTATCAAAAAAATATTATATATATATATGTTCTAATCTTGAAAGCATCATATAAAAGTGTAATAAACTTGAAGTAAAATTTGTAGTAAAATAATGGAATCAACTATATATATATGGTATAGAAATTAGGGGAGCACGAGAGATGATTGAATTACCTTGTACGTAGGAAAAATTAAGGAGATGGGGGCTTCAGGTCATCTTTGGAAAATTAGCCATGGAAAGCTAAAGCTCGCTCCATTTGCAAGTGAAATGCAGATCTGCTTTGTGGCTGTCAAGAACCAGAGCTAGTGATGCCTTATAATATATATAGAACTAACTCTCTCTCTCTCTCTCTCTCTCTCTCTCTGTGTGAGGAAGACGCGTTATAGAATTGAAGAAAAAGACATCGTCAAACTTGTTGACCTTTCTATTATGTTTTCCAGGTATTTGCCCTTCCTTCAAATATCTGAACTTGGTGAAAGCAAAGACACGTGCCCCGACCAACGCGGTACCTAGAAGAAAAATGGTTGTAATCATGTCTTTTGGGCCTTTATGGTAAAATCAGTCAGGATATATATGAGAATCTATATTGTAAGCTTAATTTCCTTTTTCTTTTAATGTAATTGTCTTTTGGTTTAGCTATAGTCTTACCGTTTGTGATTCAATGAATTGAAATTACTCACTAATTTCTAGTGTGTACTTTATGCATGCAAGAGAATTGCTGTTGAATATGTGGGTTATGCGTTTGAATTATCATGCTCAAAATCGTGTGTACCATTGAATATTGGAGCTTGAATTTGGTTGGATGTGTGAGTTCTTTGTGGGTAACGATCTGTGTAACACCCCGCTCTCCAATAAAAACATTTTTAGAATTTTTGGGAAGCCAATATGCTACTAAAATTGAACTTAAAAATTTATTCTTCTTAACGACGCGCCAGATACGAAAGATTTCATAAATAAAACAAACTTTATTAAGTACTTAAAATCTAAAATAAAGTCTGGGGAAGCACTTATTTAAAAAAAATACCAAAATCTCATGTGTTTATCAAAATAATTTATTTAAACCTTAAATCATAAAACTAGTCATAACATAATTTGTTTAGGCCTCTGCCTCGCCTCCCGGGGTCAAGTCCTGTCCTGCAGTCCCATCCTCATAAATGTTATCACCTGGGGTGGTTTAAAACATTAAAACATACAAAAATGAGTCGATTACTCAATAAGCAACACATCATACATTAAACATAATAAATATAAGGTTTCTTGAAAAATATGCATACTCATAAATACATACGTAAATAACATGAATATGAACTTATCTTTCAGTTATTATAGGTCGATACCCATTGTTGACTCCCATGAGTTAGGGTTAGTGAATCTAAGTAGATTCTAATTCCGTCCATGGCCGCGAGTTGTGGAATCTATACATGAGTAAGACATACGGGATGCACTATCAACATATACAACCTAGCAATGCAATATGCCCATAACATAGGTACCATCTTCATATCATAACATAGGCTGTTACATATCTTATCATTCATACTTAATCATAATCATACTTGCATACTTGTCGTATTATAGATTTCAAATGAAATCGCATTCCTGCATAACATTCCGTGATACATGTTTTCTCAGATAAAATCATGATTTTTCATAACTATTTTAATGCACAAATCCATATCATAACATAGACTGTTACATATCTTATCATTCATACTTAATCATAATCATACTTGCATACTTGTCGTATCATAGATTTCAAATGAAATTGCATTCCTTCATAACATTCCGTGATACATGTTTCTTCACATAAAATCATGATTTTGCATAACTATTTTAATGCATAAATCTTCATATAAAAATCATGCATGACTTTTTATAAATTAATTTTTATGCATAACCCTCACATAAAATCATGACTTTTCATAAATATTTTAATGCATAACCTATTTCATAAAATCATGAATTTCATAAATAATTTAATGAATAAATCTTCACATAAAATCATGAATTTTTCATAATTTTATCATGATTGAGATATGTAAAAAAGAGTTTCCAATAAAGGGCATAATGCATAATATTTTTATAAAAGATAAGTCACATACCGTACATACGTGTAAGGATATGAACATGCTACTTATCTTGTAGCGCAAATCCAATATTTTCGTGATGCCACTGATTACCTATAAAATACACGTAACTTACATAGATCTCCAATTTAGCAATTACTTTGTAATAAAAGCCTGAGATATTAAAAAAAAAAACTTTATTTTCTTGAAACCTTAATCCTCAAAACTCTAAACTATCACCATTCTCCAATTATTCTACCTTTTGCATAATTTCTCAATTTATTAGATGATTAACTTTAAAATACAATCAAGCTCAAGTATCTTATTTATCCCAATTTCTGTCATCGACATGTCACTCAGAAATGATACTAAAAAATTTCTTGTCGTCCAACATCTATTTTCTCTTGGTTTTTACTAATAAATAGACCATTCTATCAACACTAATTGAATTGGGGTACTCTTGTAATTTACCTTAACACACTTAATAATATTTCATGGTACATGTATATAAAATCTATACGAAATGACCTTACTCGAAAGGTAGTGGTAATGGGGCTTTGGCCATGATCTTCTAGTGGGGATGAGCAGCGATTGGAAGTGGGAGGGGCGTGGTGGTGCTTTATGGCAAGTTGGGTGACTATGCAACTGTGAGTGATGAGAGAGAGAGGCACGTGATGAGAGAGAGAGATTACGGGAGGGAAGAAGCATGGTGTGAGGGAGAGAGAGGGCCCATCGTGAGGTCGTGATAAGCTTGTGACGGACTGGTGGTGCCGAACAGCCCTTGGCGGTGGTTTCTGTGGGGTCTTGACTTGGAAGTGCTCTCGGTGGTGGTGGTTTGCAGGGGCTCACGTTGGGGACGTATGTGCTTTGTTTTGAGGGGCTAAAAATAAGGGAGGATGGTGCACTCGGTGGCTCGTGGCCAAGCAGTGGTGTCGGTTTCTATTTGTCCTTGTACGGTAGCTAAGGGAAGAGACATGGACTGCCTTCCCGTGGCTGTGACGCTGGTCTAGCTTCCATTGGCAATCCATTGTGTGGGTGTCGTGAAGGGTTGGACATGGCTACTACGACGTGGAGTTTTCCTTTGGGGCTGGTTTTGTGTGTGGAGAATAGCGGCTTGAGGGGAACTACTGTGACTTACAACAACAAGAAACTTGAGAGGTAAATATGAGATGGTGGTTTCCGGCATGCTATAGGGTTGGTGGAGGTTGTTTACAAAAGAGGAGGGTAGCATTGCAACTGGGCTATATGTTATGGGTGATGGCAGGGCAGAGGGGCTTGAAGTGGTTCTTAATATAGGGTGGCTCTCGGTTGTTTTTCCTAGACGTGGACTGAAGGCTGTGCATGAAGTGTATAAATAGGGTCGTGCATATTGTGAGTCGTGACTAACCAAAAGAGACGTGCAAGGTGGGGAGATATGTATATATAGACGGAAGAAATTTGTTGAATGGGTTCAAATCGAAGTCAACCACTTACTTCTGTAGAATGAAGAGTCGATCATGATGACTAAGAAGAGGAAAGGTGACGGACATAGGGGTTTGTTATGGAAGTGTACGAGGAGAACTCTAATAAATCTACATAATCGGATAACGCGATAGTTGTGGAATTGTAATCCTATTGGGAGGTTCTATTGAGTGAGTTCTAGTGGGAGTTTGAGACGTGCATGGTTATAGTTTATAGAGTGAATCAGTTAGGGGTTTTATTATGAAGAGGAATCAAGAATGCTAATAGTATTTGGAGTCTAACACACTCATGAGCTTGGAGTTTAAAAAAAATGTAGTTTTAACTCTAGGTTAAAATAAATATAACTTATCCCATAAACTCTTTTATGGGTGTTAACTCATTTATTGAACCTAATAAACTTATCCATAATTTATCTCTAAAAATATAAGATCGGGTCATTATAATATGTGAGTATCGGACAATCCTTTGAGTCAAATGGTAGGTAGACAACTCCCATACAACTTTATACAACTATCGATTGATTAGAATATTATTATTTTAAATTTAAATACTTCAAAACATTAATTAAAATTTAAATAACCTTAATATAAATTATATTTTTATATATAGTTGAGTAAAAGTTGTATTGCGCTTGTCTACCTATCATTTCTCTATTTTGTTATGATTTCAATATATGTGCTGTTTTTATGCCTTACTTACACCTTATTTGGGAAGGGGAATGAGATTAAAAAAAAAAAAAGAAGTGAAATATGTAATATCTCATTCATCCCCTTGTTTGGGATCAGTTTAACTAGCTAGCTAGGATGGATCATTCCCTCATTTGAAAGTTTGTAAACGGAATGGGGAGGTGAGAATATACATTCCTTTTGTTTTCCCCTCGAAGACTTGTTCATTCGCACAAAATTGGAAGGAATCTAAGGAATAGAAGTCATAAAATCTTGACCAACATTATTATGATACCCCTTTTTTTATTTTGCTAGAAGCTTGTACCACCCCCTCTTCATGCCATGAAACACACATCTAGACACCTTATGTTCATAAAATGAGAAATTGTGAAATTTCATTTCATGGAACATTTGCTATATTTATTGGGTGTCCTTTTCACTACTATGTGTGTGTATATATATATTGTTGGGGGGATTTTTCCCCAGGCCTAAAGGTCGGGCCAAATATTCAAGGGCTTGTACCACCGAGTCACTGGGCGGCTCGATCGAGGACAATCTACCCTTATACATCGGCTCCAGGGCTTCAGGTTGGAGGACATGCCACCATTTTGGGAGCGCGGGAAAGCCATCTTGATGAAAGGGGAAGAAGTCACCTGGATGAGATCGAACTCTAATATGAACAGAGGATCGCTACGCATTAAATGCGTTCCTCAGAGGATCACGTCGCATTAAATGAGTATGGCGTAGGGGATGTCAAGGGGACACCCCTTCCCCCCAAGCCGTAGGTCATGGCTGCCTGACTCATGAAGCCAGGTATAAAAGGGAACCCCTAGGTATCGAAAGGGGGGTTACATGCTACACATTCGTCATACTTTCTTATCTTTCTACCTTCTCCCAAACTCCCCTATAGCTTTATTGACTTAGGCATCAGAGGCTCCCCTGGCCATCCAAGGGCCAACTCCTACCGATCTTTGTTATGTGCATGCAAGCTAACGAGGCCAAAGACTCGGACATCTGAGAGCCTAGCCCATAGGAATATGAAACACGACATCAACAGTGGCGCCGTTTGTGGGATCCGCAAGAAAACTTCGCGTGTCCTTCTTATGCTTACTAGAACCAGTTCTCAGATTGTTCGGGACCAAGAAGCAGCAACGTCAACGAACATGGAGGCCAGAATAGCAGCAATGGAGCAAATCATAGAAGAGCTAACTAACAAGATGGATATCCCCTATGAGGCAAACAAGACCCTCAAGGACAACATCCAAGGTGCATTGCATGATGAAGAACCTATCACCAGTGAACACCACAGATCTAGGCATGTGGAGGGAGACGACAATGAGCAAGAAGAGAGGAAGAACATTCAGGATGAACTGCTAAACCTCAAAGGAAAATATGAGGAGATGATGAAGAAGATGGGCAACTCCTCATCACTGGACTAGCTACTCATCAGCACGGGCTTGCTGTACAACACAAGGGTGATGGCGGTTCCCCTACCGTCGAAGTTTCAAGTCCCCCCATGAAAGTGTATGACAGGACCTGAGACCCAGTAGAGCATTTCGAAACTTTCAAAGCGCATATGACCTTGCACGGATTCCCTGGGGAGGTGGCTTGCAGGGACTTCCTGTTAACCTTAAAGGGACCGGCGAGGGCATGGCTTGGTTCCTTGGCGCATGGCTCCATAGAAAACTTCGAGGAGTTGGCCCGCCTGTTCCTCATGCACTTCATGGCTAGCAAGAGGAGGAGGCGCCTTGCGGCGTTCCTCATCACCATCAAGCAGAGAGAGGACAAGAGTCTAAAAACCTACTTGGCCAGGTACAACAAAGAGCGCATGACGGTAGATGACTAGGATGAGAAGATTACCCTGGTGGCGCTTCTGGGGAGGAGTATGGCCCTAGTCCGAATTCATGGCAAAGCTAGCCAAGAGAACCCTTGCGACCTTACGCGAGTTCATGAACCAAGGAGATAACTTCATCAACGCCAAGGACACACTCCATGCCCTAACCGAACCAAGGAGAAAGGAACTGGAATGAGTAGACCGAAAGGGAAAGGCCCTAGCTAAAGGCCCCTCCAGCGAAAAAGGTAGAAAGGAAGTCACGCAAGAGGAAGAAGGAGGAACCTTCATCAAGGAATGTGGTGTACCAATAGGATCGCTTGGCGTTCGCCGCTACTGCACCTACCACCATTTGACCACCCATAACACGGGCGAATGTCGCTCACACAGGGTGGGCTAAACCGTGCCAAGGCACCCCCCATTTCGACAAGAAGAACAAGTATGGATGAGGCAATCCTGGGAAAGAAGACTCGTGCTATAGGCAAAGAAGAGTGCAAAGCCCGTGAGGAAGGGAAGTCGAGCTAGAACCTCCACGTGGTCCCCTCGGCAGTCGCATCGAGAGATGCCCCCAATGAGGGAAATCATAACTATAGCAATGAGCTTTGCTAGCGGAGGAGCGACCTCCTCCGGATGAAAGGCACATGCCATGGAGGCCAGTTACCGAGAAGTTTACTAGGCAACGTACCGCCCCCACCAAGTATAGGAGGGTGAACCAGCCTCCCGTGATCTCCTTCAGGGAGGATGATGAGAAATGAGTCATCTACCAGCATGACGATGCGTTGGTGGTGACTATGCAGATCGCCAACTTCACCACGAGAAGGATCCCCATCGACAATGGTAGCTCAACTGACATCCTAATCTAGGAACAGTTTACCCTCATGGAAATAGATATCGCCCGACTCCAATCAGCCCTGATGCCCAAAGGTTTCTCCGGAGAGATAGTCCAATCGGCTGGAACAACCACGCTGTCCGTCTTGGCGGGCAACACTCCTTGCACGACACTAATCATAGTTGACTTCTTGGTGGTGAAGGACCCTTCCACTTACAACACCATCATTGGCCAGCCAACCCTTAATAAGTTTAGGGCAATCACCTCCACCTACCATATGAAGGTGAAATTTCCAACTGCCCAGGGGATAGGAGAGATTCGATGAGAATAGGCCTTGGCGCGCGAATGTTACATGAAGGAATTGAAGCCGGAGCCCGACGTGGTGGCACACAGAGCAAACATGCATCCCACATGAAGCTGTGGCTAGCCCTTGTCAAGCTCCACACGACTTGCCATGGCTGGAGGAGGGGAGAAGAGCGCATATAGGAAAAACAAAGAAACAACCCGGTCCCACTTACAATTTTGTAAATTTCATTATCTTATGTATGAACTCTACTAATGAAAGATGTTATTTTTTTCAGGAATGTCTCCACCAACGTTAATCTTCACCGACTACATCCCCGTGGGGTACCAGAGGGATGAGTGAAATGCCAAAGGCTGCTTTATACCTCCTGCGATGGAGTGCGAGCTAGCCCTTGGTTGCCTGACATTTACCTTTCTCGTGAGCAAGTACAATCACAAACTGTTTGAACAGACTACCTTCACGAGAGGGTCAATAGGCAAAACTAGCCCCATGCAAGCTTGACCTCCCCTGCAGAGGAGAGTGGATTCAGCCTTGAGGCTGCCCGAACAAATTACCCCATCCCAACACTGTGAAGAGTAATCTAGCTCCATGGTTGTCGACTAGTTACCGCCCTTGGGGGGACGAACGGGGGGAGCTTGGCTTGAGGCACCTTTACCCCTTCCTCGGAGGAGTGCAAGATAGTCCAAAGACTACTTGACACAACTTCAAAGAGATTGTCCCCTCCAACGGACAACAATTTAGAGCTTCCCCCCACATTGGCCAGACAACTCAGGTTTGTGAACGTCAATTATTGTCCACACCGTTATTTAACTCATGCAGCACACTCAAGTAGTTGGCCCCTCTCGCCAAGCGTAAGGGTCAACGAGGCGAGTTTCAGCCCACGTGCTGCTAAACCTCTGCAAGAGTTTTTGGTCAAGCCTGACTTCACTTGCCGCTCGGCCCCTCTCACCAGGCGCGAAGGTCAACGAGTTGAGTTTCAGCCTAGGTGCTGCTCGACCTCCGCAAAAGTATTCGGGTGACTTGAGCTTCACATGCCGCTTAGCCCCTCTCGCCAAGAGCGAGGGTCAACGAAGCGAGTTTCAGCCTATGTGCTGCTCGACCTTTGCAGGTGTTTCTAGGTGAGGCTGGCTTCATATGCCGCTCGACCCTTCTCGCCAAGCACAAGAGTCAACGAAGCAAGTTTCAGCCCAAGTGCTGCTCAACCTCCATAGGAGTATCTGGGTGAGCTTGACTTCACATGCCACTCGACCCCTCTCACCAAGCACGTGGGTCAACAAGGCAAGTTTCAGGCTACGTGCTGCTCAACCACCGTAGGAATTTCTGGGCGAGCCCGGCTTCACATGTCGCTCGGCCCTTCTCACCAAGCACGAGGCTCAACGTGGTGAGTTTCAGCCTAGGTGCTACTCGACCTCCGCAGAGTTATTTGGGCGAGCCTGGCTTCACATGACGCTCGGACCCTTTAGCCAAGCACGAAGGTCAACGAGGCGAGTTTTAGCCTAAGTACTGCTCGACCTCTGTAGGAGTATCTAGGCGAGCCCGGCTTCACATGCCGCTCGGCCCCTCTCGTCAAGCGTGAGGGTCAACGAGGCGAGTCTCAATCTATGTGCTGCTCGACCTCCGCTGAAGTATTCGGGCGAGCCCGACTTCACGTGCCGCTCGACCCCTCTCACCAAGTGTGAGGGTCAACGAGGCGAGTTTTAGCCTACATGCTGCTTGACCTCTCCAAAAGTTTTTGGCCGAGCCCGACATGCCTCTCGTTCCCCCTCACCAAGCATTAGGGTCAATGAGGCGAGTTTTAGCCTACGTGCTGCTCAACCTACGCAGGAGTTTCTAGGCTAGGCTGGCTTCGCATGCCGCTAGGCTGCTCTTGCCGAGCGCGAGGGTCAACAAGTCGAGTTTCAGCCTACGTGTTGCTCAACCTCCGTCAAAATATTCGGGCGAGCCTAGCTTCACATGTCACTCGACCCCTCTCACCGAGCACAAGGGTCAACGAGGCGAGTTTTAGCCTACATGCTGCTTGACCTCCGTCAAAGCATTTAAGCGAGCCCTGCTTCACATGCCGTTCGGCCCCTCTCGCCTTGCGCGAGGGTCAACGAGGCGAGTTTCAGCCTACATGCTTCCCAACCTTCATCAAAGTATCTGGGCAAACCCGGCTCCACATGTCGCTCAACCCCCTCTCGCCAAGCGTGACGATCAAGGAGGCAAGTTCAGCTGAAGCGATGCTCGAACTCTCCAAGAGTTTTTGCACGACCTAGCTTTACATGCCGCTCGGCAACTCTCGCCAAGCGCGAAAGTCAATGAGGCGAGTTTTAGCCTGTGTGTTGCTCGACCTCTGTAGGAGTATTTGTGTGAGCTCGGCTTGACATTTCTCAATCTTTTTCAACTAATTAAATTTTATTATTGGCTGTATAAATAAACTATTGACACAAATATATTAAAAAACTAATATTGGTCCAACTTAATCAATTTAATTGGAGTTAAATTTGGAAACTAATTTAGATCCATCCAATGAGCTATATAAAAAACATTGAAGAAAAGGCTTCAGAAAGTAGTTCAAGAAATTAAAAGCGGAAGGAAGCATCACAGCTGCTGTTAAAGAAGAAAAGGCTTCAGAAAGTTCAGAAAGTAGTTCAAGAAATTAAAAGCGGAAGGAAGCATCACAGCTGCCGCGTGTTCTAGACCTTTCGTTTCTTTCTCATCTGTTTTCCAGTTTTCTATTTAATTGTGTGGATAAATTTGGGTCTACAAACGAGAAAAGTCTGATCCATGTCCTTCGAATTAGTACGTAATTGATCATCATCGGGTCAATGTGGAAGTCTTTTTTACTTCAAATTCAATAGTGTTTTGAAACGATAAGAGCATTAATTCCCCAAAGGGGCCATTAATATGATTGCTGCATCGTACATATGCGTGGGACCTATATATAATTAATACATGAATGTAGTCAATGAGTAGAAACATGCATGGAGGATGCAGGACAAGTCTTGATCAGGGTCGATTTCTAGGAAATTAATAAATTGTATTGACTTTCAAAAGGAAATTTCTACGCATGCTGGATGGTTCATTCCATGGATCCAAACTCTTGCAATTGTTGGATTAATAGCATGATTAATTCGGTGAGTACCTACGAAATTAGGTCATCATGCTATTCATTCGTTGAATTAACTCACTGTCCCTGTGCGTCTATCTTTTCTGATTGGAGTCGTCGCAGGACAAATCTTGAGGATCGATTTCAAGGAAATGCCTTTCAAAAGGAAATTTCCGGCCAGGATGATTCCTTTGATGATCATTTCGTGGAAATCCTTAATTATTAATATTTTTGCAAACTAATTTTTATTTTCCATACAAACATTAATAGTACGTTTGTGGTGTGACGCGGTTTGAATTTTACATTCGCATGTTATTGAAACATTGTTCAAACGTTAAAGATTAAACGTTCCGATGTCACATCTTCCAATTCTATCCCTCGCATGACTAGTGTATATACTATATAGTGTACCCTCAACTCCGGTAAATATAAAATCACTTTGCTAGAACCCTCGTATACAAATTGAATTGAATACTAGTATTTTAAACAAATCATTATTTGGTGTTAAATCTTTTTTCATTTCTTTTGGTCTTTAATATTTTTTATTGAAACGATTGAATGCCAACTTTCTTCATTCAACTCTTTCATTATTGACTCCTTAGGTTAGGTCATAGGTGCAGACGTTATTTATTTGAGTATGGAAAAGTCATATTTGGCCAACCAATAAACTTCTCCTGCGACCTGTTCTCAACTTCTCGTTGCTATAGACAGGCAACGTGTCTGCACAATTAACGACACAATCCCAACTTTTATCCTCTTCCCAAAACTTGAATTTCTAACATCGAATAGGTTTATCTGTAGAAGACAACATATACGATGTCAAGCAATGAGATATTAGATCGAGAGCAATCCTGCAGTAATGGCGTGCTCCAGAGCCTGATCATATCCATGTCCGACGGCCAGCTCCTGAATCAGATTTATGAAACCCATCTTCCTCCTATCCAAAATTTTGATCCTACTTCTCTTTTCACTCACATCAAAGAAGTGCTTTACCTCGCAACCCATATTGTCGACAATGCTTTACTGGTATTTATAAGATTTATGTTTATTTTCTGATCCTCTGAACTACTCCATTTTATCTTCCAGCCGAGAGGCAGGATCCAAACACCATAATGATAAAAGGATGACCATATATAAGGAATTTAATACGTACATTTATTCTACGTGTGGAAAGATAGTTTGTTTAATTTAATTAATTAATTAATTTATTCATATCATATACTCTTAAATTTTCTCTTGAATAAAATTACTCGTGGCTTTCAATAGGGTACTCAAGACCTGGATCTGGAGAACCTGGAGGGACAAGAGTTTTGGGATATGGAAGAGTACATGTACAATCATCTATCGTGCACACTCGAGCAAATTTCCTCTGAGGTACGTACATAATTTCAGAAAAGAAAAAAAAAAAAATGCAAAAATGCATTTCTTTATTGTTTATTTTCCCTCCCTCCCTCTCCCCCTCCCCGTCCACACATGATTAGCATTTTTTCCATGATAAGAAATTGTGTAATGTTAGCTCGCAGCCAAGTCTCCCGATGGGACAAGTGAACTCAGAAAAACATCAATGTCGATACTTAAGAATGTCTCAAGCTATTCATGGGCAGCAAAGGCAGTGCTGACTCTCGCAGCTTTTGCTATGGACTATGGAGATTTCTGGACCCTTTCACAGTTAGACTCGTTGGACCAACTAGCAAAAGCAGTGGGAATCGAAAAAGTACTTGTACATGATCCTCCCTTAAAGCGCCCAGACCTTCAAAAATGGGAGAAAGAGATTGGTGAGGTTAGCAATCTGATCAAGGACACGTTGGAAGTAATCGAATTCGTTGTTGAGTTGGAAAGGCTATCTAAGTTGGCAGATACCCACGGAAATATACTTGCATTGACAACTGCCAAGGATTGTATCCCACTACATGCTTATTGGACTATCATGACTGTTGTAGTTTGCACGACTCAGATGTTTTATCTCAGTAGCAATAATAAGTTCGTTCTTATCTATTACACGTGCTGTACTTGCCGTTATATATCCTTTCGATCCTTAAAAGTGATTGCTTAGATCTCGACACAGGGAGGGAAAATAACAAACCTATTTTTTTGCTTTCAAGCTGACCATTGTTGCTTGATTTCAGCGACAAGGAACTGGAACCATCGCCCTTGACTCATAAAATGGACCTCACCCTCAACTTACTAAAGAAGAACATAAAGGATTGCCATCAACAAATAGGTCAGCCATGCATATTTACTTAGGTTGACGATTTAGTTCTTAAGGGAACAAAATGGCTTAAACATATATATGGGCCATGCACAATTAATGCTGATGACTGGCCTGGTATTCTTGTTCACTGCAGAGGAAGTGAAGAAATATCAGCAAGAGGAGGAGGAAGTTCCGGAAATACCTAAGAAAATCCTGGAGGGTTTCAAGGCGATGATTTTTGCCGAGGAGAATTTGCAGCCAGTACTTATCGATGGTTCTACCAACAAAATGGTTAGGCAGCTAGCTGCATATATATGTACACAGTAATTTTATACACCGGTAATTAAATTAATTAAAATTTATAGCACACGAGATCGAGGGGGATGCTTAGTTTGTTTAAAAAAATATTTTTAATATAAAGTATATAAATTTAAAATCTCCATTATATTTTATTTAGAAATTTTTAATGACCCAAATCTATTTGTTTATATGTATAATCCTCGGCTCATCTAATGAATATATAATTGAAAGAGTTAATAACAGTTAAGGACTAGATTATCTTGAATTATTGCCAGCTATTGAGATGTATTCTATCCTCAGCATTTTCTTTTCGTTTTTTCTTTTATATATATGCTTGTCCTAGTCTCCTTAAAGGATACCAAGATTTAAAAAAAAAAAAAATTCTATTAATATAAGATTTCGCTAGCTTCAAGTAGAATCTAAGAAAAGGTTTAATCACAGAGATTTTTAAGATATAAAACTAAATTGCTAGGGTCAAGTTCCGTTTAATTCGGGGGTTATATATAGGCCTGAAAATTTAAATGCATTGGGAAACATTATTCTCTCTATTTCATATTGTTTATATATTCTTTATTAATACTACTATTTTCAATGTATTAATTTTAATATTTGCCATCCAATCATTTGTAAAATTTCTTTTACAAAAAAACGAAAAAGAAATGCCCTAAAAAATTATATTCAAGTAATTCATGAAATCTAGTACTTATCTACTTTTATATTTTAAAAAAAAAGTATTTAAGTTTTGCGTACGCTTAGATATATATATATATATATATATATATATATATATATAACGATATATTTAAAAAAGTTCTCTAAAATTTTAAAATATTTTCAAAATTTCTCTTAACCAAATTAACATATCCATATGTATATGTAATATAATATACTAAAATGAAGTCATCAGGTGAAGCAAGGTCTTTTTCTCATCCATTGACAATCAAGGCCGGCCAAGGCCCTCCCTTGCAACTTTATTGTGCTATATATAGTTTTGTTCTTCAAATTTCTCGGTCGTTAGGTTAATTTACTTCATTATTAATGCTTTCGACTAAATTTAATAATCAGGTGAGTTTGGACGTGCTGAAAGGGAAGAATATTCTATTATTCATTTCGGACATAGACATATCCGTTGAAGAAATCTCAATTTTGAAGCCAATTTATGAGGGAACAAGGACAGACGACCAATATAAAATTGTATGGATCCCAATGGTGGAGCAGTGGACCGATGATACGCAGACCAAATTTGAGATTCTACAGTCCAACATGCCATGGTACATTATGCAGCACTTTTCAAAAGTAGTGGACATCGGCCATGACTCCTTCAGTACTACAGAGAGGTGGAACTTAAAAAATGAGCCTATCGTCGTGAATATAAACCCGCAAGGTGAGGTGGAACACCCAAATGCTGTCCGCATGATTCGGCTATGGGGAATGAATTCCTTCCCATTCACCATCACAGCTGAAAAAGCTCTAATACCTCCAGCCCCCCGCGGGAAGCCTAGATTTCGACGGAGGGTACACATCAGACAAACAGGACCGAGCGTGGTAATTAAAGTTGTTTTTACGACTCTAAATGCATGCATCTATATACAAACATGTTGATGAATCATGCATGAATGCAGTTTTAATTAACCTATTCATGCATGCACTTCTAATCAAGAAAAATTCGTAATTTATAATGTGCTTTACAATTATAAATTCCAAGGTAGCTAGCTAGCTATGTTGACATGATACATTTTTTTAATTTGGTTCAGAATTTCGATGAGGAGGAATATAGTTTTTTCTATGGATTCACCAACATCAAGTGGAAGCAACAATTTATTCGTTATATGACTATTATCTTTCATGATTCGACCATAAAGGACTCAGAAACTCGCATAAAGTGGTATTGGATTGGAGAAGGTAACAAAAAAGAGGATGTACAGAAACTTGTGAGTGGGAAGCATGATCCTAAAAAAATCCTCCTTCCCTTCAAAACTGATAATGGATGGGTTGAGCTCCGGAAAGGTCCTGACACAATAATATTAGGCGATAAAGGGACGACAATTCTGAAGGTTTTGGAGAAGTTTGAGGACTGGAAAGAGTTCTTGAATGAATTTGGCTTCGATCATTGTTTCAAGGATTGCCATATCAAGCTTCAAAAGGCGCTTCCACCAAATTGACATCACAATCACTACTGTTAAAAAGATCGTAGAGCATATGAAATGTCTCTAGCTTGTCTTTTATATATGGACATGAATAAATCTATTTGTAGTTAGCATGCCACTAATATATTATTAAAGTTTAATATGCAATATTGCAATAAAAAGCATCTTTATTATGTTGGTAAGAATTGATCATGTGGTTCATATTCTTTTTTTTTTTTTTTTTTTTTTAAAAGATGATGATAGGCCCAATTTTATTAAGAGCCCTGGTCTCTTGCTGTGTAGAAATAATTATTACAGGAAAATAGCTTTTAATTAGGGTTACAAAGAAAACCTGCCCCAGCTTTTGTATATATAAATGTCTTATATACTATAATAATTATAGTTCAATATCATTAATTACTACAATCGATGTGGCATTGTGACGCCCCAGACCCCACTTGAGATTTGACGGAAACTTCAAGAAATGTCTTTAACTATCGGGGGGATCCTCACGCTTGCGCTTCCCCATTGTTATCTTCTTATCGTTCACAACTTTTCCAATTTCGGGTGGAATGGTAGTGGAAACTATTATAGTAAGATTTCAAGAAATCTCAACAAGTTAAACAAAAAACAAGCATAGAGATAACATAAATATGTATAAGGTAAACTATGAGTATGAATGCATAAGCATGAACATGAACATGTACTTTAACAAAACACATTTTTTCCCATCTGGGTTCTTTTTCTAAAACATGGATCTTGTAAACATGTAAGAAAGTAACAATATAACAAAGTTTTATCTCTTATTAATCACTTGTAATCTCATTCCATATAACAATGTGGGTGTACACCTCATGGCTACCCCGTAGAACCGTGGGCTCCCTGCTAGTTATCACATCACATTGTCGGTCTTTTGATTGGGTGTAAGTATGCCTAATTCAATATGATACTTCGCAATTTGCCTTCACTATGTTTTCAATGTGTTGCATCCACTAGTGTTAAATGTGGCTACTTCGCTCCGAAATCCTTTAAAAAAACTGATTCGAAGTTCGTTGATTGTACTTCATCAACCCAAGGGTTACCGCTTCAATTTAGGTACTCCAGAGTGGACAGAAGAGTCTTCCACTATATTCTCTCATCCTAGCATTGGGGTCGTGATAAGAATTTTTTTCTTTCAATGCATAATCTGAAAACATGTGACATGTAATGAAACCATGCAACTTTTCATGTAACTATGTCATGTACTTGTATTCAATATGCCATGAATGCATCACGTGAACGACTTGAAATAATTAGAACATTTTGATACATATAGATAAATATAAATATAACATATGAAGACTCAACATAACATATATCATTTTCGAAAACTCCAAACATGTCAGTTAAACCAGAATTTCCAGGAAGTATCATTTGGGCATAGCATGATTATACTGCAAAGATGTAAACCAACCAGAGCATGCAACATTTGAGCATAATCTTTCATTATTAAATACAAACAACAATATGCAAAGTTTACACAAAGACATAAGTATATTATCCAAGGGTACGTTAGAGGCTAATTTACAAAATTCCAAATCAAAGATTTCCAACAGTCAAGCAAGCTGAAAGTATGTACTAAACCATTAGCTTCTTGAAATAAAAACACTGAAACTATGCGTGTGATTCATGCATCAAGGGTTTAGACTTCCTAACCCTAGTCGGTTAAAAGTCCTCTTTTATCTACCCATGATCTTTCTTTCTTGTTCCTTGCTCTTATGATGGTTCTCATGAAGACATAAGCACCAGTCGTGGGGACCCTAAGTGTAAGAACCGGGCTTTAAGCCCAGCCCGTTGGAGAAGCCCAGCCCACGAGTATCTGTGTTAGTCAAACGGCGTCGTTTGGAGAGGGATTTATTTGCCTTTCTGCCGTGCACTGTTTTTCTTCTTCCTCACTGCGTTCCTTCATTCTGCATTTCCGTGAGTTCCTTCATTCCCGTGCAACTGCTTCCCACGCCCACGCCCCACGATTTTATCTGCTTCGGTTCCGCACATGAGTGGCTTCCTCATCACTTTTCCGAATTAATCAGATCCTCTCTTGATTGGTGATTTCCCCTTGGCTGGCGTTTTCGGATTTCCTTGGGTCTCAACCTTCTGGTTCTTTGAAGGTGAGCAATCGGCCCCTCTTTCTTTTTCTGTTTTCTATTCCTGTCTTCACCAGCAATTTGTGATTCTTCCTTTCGGCTTTGTGCAGCGTTTTCGTGAACGTCGCATACTGCCTCCGTTGAAGCTCTTCACTGAAAGATTTTTTTATTCTATTTTCGGTAACTCCCGCCCACCATTGAATCCTTAGTCTCTCTTATTTTTTTTTTCTTTTCTTGTTGTTACACATTCCTTAAATCATTTTATCTCTTCCTTCGGTTTGTCTATCGCACACACACACACACTGTTTGGTTGGCCGAGCATCACACTTTGATAGTATTTTCCTCTCTGCGAAAACCATTAGCATTTTCAGTAGAATAATTTTTTGACATTTTATTTTTTTTAGTTGATGTTTTAATTGTTGGAGCAGTAGAGTGTGTTGGAATTTTGGATGTTGAGGAGTATAATTTTTGGGTGTTTTGTGAATCGGTTTTGAAGTATTATTTGAGACTTTTTGGTGTAAAATGATGGGTGCTTTGGAACTAATTGTATTGAACTTTTGTGCAAGTTTGAATTGTTGAATGATTAGAGTATTGATGTGTGCACTGAAATTGTTTTATTCGAAGGGTGGAAGTGAAGTTTGGGTTGGATTATGTTTTAATTATTGGAGTTGCTGTGGTTGGTTTTGGAAATGATTATAGTCGGTTGGTATTAATAGAAGGTGGTGGCTGTTTTGGGTTTCAATTGCGAATGGTTTGAAGAGAGAGTTGTTCAGATTTAATTGTTAGATAGTTATGGAGCTATGAAGGAACTGTTTTGATTTATTATTCATTAAATAGCAAACTACTAGATTGGTTATTAAATGTTGGATATATGTTCTTTTTGTTTAGGTGGTGTTATTATTAGAGTTCCGGCTCAAGGTGTTGATAATACGAAGAAGTCAGGTAAGCGGGGTTCATATACTAGTTTTGTATAAAAGAAATAAAGTGAGGTTGACTTGAAAAATAAACGTGTTTGTTTTTTTGAAAAGAAATGATCTGAAAACAACCTCAGATGTTTATTCTGCATATGCATAAATTCAATATAAGAGAAAGTGTTTTCTGTCATGACTGGTGTAGGTATGAGCTAGTTTTGTTCACTTTGTTTCATAACTATGTAAAAGAGCGAATAAGGAAATTCTAAAAGTTTTGTTGTGAACAATTGAGAATATTTTGTTTATTTTTATCTCGAACATGTAAAATGATCTGAAGCTTTTCAGTGTTTTGTTTGGATATGATGTGTCATCTGAGAATCTTGGCATGATGTTCTGATTCTCTATATGATTGTAACTGGATTTTCGATGAAATCCGTTCTGTTTCTGTTAAGGCCCAGTCACAGGTATAATGGTGGTTTATAACCCTACCACGGGGGTGAAACATGGAAAATGGCCCAGCCACGGGTATAATGGTGGTTTATAACCCTACCACGGGGGTGAAACATGAAAAATGGCCAGCCACGGGTATAATGGCAGTTTATAACCCTACCACGGGGGTTAAACATGGTATTGTCCCGATGTGATAACAAACAATGATAAGATTATAACGTTTCAGTTTAGAAATGCCAACGGATTTTCTTTTTGGAATAAGCTCATTTTTCTGAAAATTTCGCTCTAAAGTTTTTTGTACAAGTATTGTTCTTGCATTCTGAAAGTAGATGTTTTGTTCGGCTTATCAAATGTTATAAATGCTCATGTTTACATGCTAGTATATGCTCTCTGCTTGCTGAGTTGTTGATAACTCACCTTGTTAATCTTCATAATATTTCAGATGACATCGATGGCTCAGCTGAAGATCAGTATTAGAGTCTATGGAGAAGATTAGCATTGCTTTGTTGTCGGGTATCTCATGATATTAGTGTTGGTGTTGGAAGTTAATTATCTTTCTTAAGTTTGCTTCAATGGATTTAGATGGTTTATGGAGATTATGTTAATGTTATAAAAGTTCTAGGTGTTATTTGAGACATGAAGAAGAATTGATTTTATTTGGATTGTTGGATTGAATATTGGATAAATGAGTTTATTTGATTTATTTAATTGAAGTATTTACGTTCGATTTGAGGTTTGGAAAATGGATATATTCTTGAATTTGGAAGTACTCTAGCTTTGTTAGAGTTGATTATCAGGTTTTATGAGTTAACTCTCCGGACCCTCGGGGTCAGGGCGTTACACTAAGGCCGAGTAGTATGTGTGTGACAAATGTGACTTCATCCAAACAAAACCCTAATGGCTGAAAAGTGTATGGCTCTCAAGATTGTATTTCCTCAAATAGTGACTAAACATAAAACCCTACTTGTGACCAAATACTCCTTAAACATCCAAGGCATTCCTTCTTTACTTATTTGGCCATCAAGGACTCAGGTTTATAAAGAAACTCAAGACAAACCATGCTCAAATCTTGTTCTTTAAGCATGGTCTATCATCTCATGGCCAAACCTACAACCTTACATTCTTCTTTGTGCTTCTTACAAAATGCAACACAACCCTTTTTTTGCTCAAACCGAAATATTCCACAAACTTCCCTTTGCCAATGCATGTGTGTGAAAAGAGAATGAGGCTAGGGTTTGAATGTTCTCACCGTGCCAATCTTCACCAAAAATGTTCTTGAATCTTCCTCCTAAGTTTGTACAAATATGGTGTTTGGATGGAGAGAAAAATTAGAGAACTACCCTCTAGCGCTTGGGAGAGATGGAGAGGAGAGGAAATGAGTGAAAATGCTGAAAATGACCTTTGCTCTTCCTCTTTTCCTTTTGTATGGGGTGTCGACCATTTATGGTCTTATTTATAGCTCCTCCTCTCTCCCACTCTCTCATTATTACTCTGTTACAGAATCTCAAGAGTTTATTGACTTCTTTCATGCATGGGCGCCAAGTGGCATTCTTTTTCTTGCCCTAGCCAAAACCCTTTATTCTTCCTCTCATCATTGCTTCTCTTGGGAATCTAAGGAACTCTTATGCATGAAGAACAAGTGTTGTTGCTATGGCCAAAACCCTAAGTTATTCGTATGATTAGATTCTTCTAGAAAACCCTAAAACCACATGCATGCTTAAGTGGCTTGGCCAAAATTCACACTCCATTCTCTTCATCATTGGAATCTTCTAGAAGCCTGAAATCATGTGTGACTCTTGGGAAGCTGAACCCTATCTTCATCTCCCTTATAATTACATTTCTAGAAAATCTAAGCACTTTATGCATGTGTGACAACTGGCAAAAATGGAAGATGGCTTCCATGAGGTTGGCGTGTGCCCTTCCTCCCTTGAATCTGAATTCCTAAGTGGCTCTCCTCATGATTGCTTCCCTTTGAGAAGCCTAAAGGTCCAAGTGCATGAGTGCCAAATGGCATTTTCTTCTTCACGGTCGAAAATAGTCTGCCTTCTTCCCTTGTAGCTTCTTGTAGAAACCCTAGTGTCTTAAGCATGTTTGCCAAGTGGCCTACTCCTTGGAAAAAACTGAAATCCTCATTTCCAATGTGCCTAATGATTGCCTCTTGGAAATCCAAAGGTTTCCCTTCTTGCTTGGCACCATGTGGCACCTCCAGCATGTTCTTGCTTGGCACTAAGGCCTTCCCTTGGTCTTGGGTGTCTATTTATTAGTCATCAAGGACAATAAAAATTAATCCCACTTACCATATTCTAATTCTATGGTTGTTGAGCCTTTACTCACTTAGGCCCAAGTAAAACTAAATTTCAACATCTAGAACCTAGCTTAGGTTGGGGTGTCTCATCCTCCTCCTTTAAGAAAATATTTCATCCTCAAAATTGTCACCAAGTCGGTCAAAAAGACAAAATTAAAACTATAGGTTACTAACTCACTTGAAGGACTATGTCTACTTGCTGTAGTCGAATTCCCTATTGAAGAAGGTGATAGAACTTCTTCTTCCTTTTCAGTCATCGAATCTTGTGAGAGTTAGAAAATTGCTTCAACATCTGGATCGTAATACATGTTTGCCCTTAGCTCATTCAACTTATGCTCTATAGTAGCCTCATCATCTTCTACCGGTTGACCTTCTTTACAACACAGAGACGATCAATCGAAGAGTGGGATGGTTCAAGGGTCATAGGCCTTCTAGCTTAGATTCCTGCAGAATGGCTCGATCCGGCCTCTTGATTAATGCCTAATACTCTTATTCTCGTGGAAATGTTCCAAACTAATGGGTCAATGGAGGTTATCGTTCTTAATGTGGTAATACTCGTGGTAAGAAAATATTTCCTCTAAAATTCGTATCCATCACATTAGTACGATGGCATTCAACTTCTCCATACGTTGCCAATGAGCTGTGATCGTTCGGTCTCATCTCTCGTCTAATCCTTTGCCTTTGCTCTCACATACTTTCAATCCTAGCTAAGGATAACATAGACATATACGCGGTTGTCCTAGTTTGTGCCATGTCAAGGGTACAATCATAATATAGTAAAAATACCAATCAAAAGTTGTAATCAAACAAACACTTTTATTGCCTGTCATCCAAGAATACAATTGAAAATAGATCACAAAGTTCCAATCAAAATCAACCAATCCCTATCTTCTAACCAAGTTACAAACAAGTGAGGGTATCTAGCTCTCATCAAATCTTCTCTCTCCCAGGTAGCTTTTTAGAAATCGGGATTGTTCCAAAATACCTCGACCAAGGATCAGGGGTGTTCTTGTTCTGCATTCTATAACCATTATGTTTGCTCTGCATTTTGTAAATGACTGATGTTTACACACTAGTATATATTCACTTCATATTGAGTTGTTGATAACTCGCCTCTTATTTTCACTATAGTTTTAGGATAATTTTGATGGTTCAACTAAGAATCAAAAGAAGGAAGCCTGGGCAAGATTTGTTGAACATAGGATAATAAGTGCTAAGGGGAACAAGGGCTCATTGGAGAGTTGTATTCAGTAGATTTATTATTTTTTTTGCTGATTTAAAGTATTTTGAGATGTGAATACTAGTGAGTCTTTATGGAGGTTTTAAATTGGTTATGTTGAGGTCTTTCTTTGATATCCTTGTAGAGGATTATATATATTTAGTTTGGATAAATGAATTTATGGATTATGGAGCCTTTGGGATATATATGTTTGTGTTATGGAAGATGATTTTTAGGTGACAGGAACTAACTCCCTAGACCTACGGGTATGGGGGATTACAGATGGGCCTCCATATCTACGACTCGAGCAGGATTGATCCTTCTTTCTTGGGAAACTCCTAGTGGGTTACATCTGCATCAAGATCTATGGCTCCGCTAAACGAAACCGTAGGTGGGATCACCACAGTGAGACTTCTAAAAAATCCCATTAGGAATGGCATGGGGTCTTCTAAACCTGTCCATGATTATCGACACACGATAAGACTCCACACACTTGGAAATTCCAATCGTCTTTAATTCACATCATTCAAACTCATTATCTCAAATCACAACATAAATATAGTTCATAAACATAATGAAAAAGAAGTATTCTTTTCATGTAGAAAAAGGGGAGTTACAGAATATGCAAAACCTAATCAGACAAGATGCTTACAAACATTTATCCCACATTCCCAGTATGGTCATTGGAGTTAACCTACTTGATAGTATTTTACGATTATGATAGCATTGGGGCCACTCCTTCCATGGTACCCTTTGAGGCCACTTTCCTTTTTGAAGATTGGCCAGATGCAAGGGTAACACTTCACAATCACAAAAGTGAGAGTTTGGCTTTTATCCAATGCCCTTTAAACAGGGAGACCTTCAGTCGTACTTCTGATATCCGTTAGGCTCTAGACATGCTTGAATAGGAGACATTTGATCTCCTTCATCCATTGGCCCTTTGGAGTTGCAGGATGGTAGAGACTGGTGGGAACAAGTTGTGCACGTCTTTTACAGTTCGCCTTCAGTCAATTTCCACAGTTCGTCTCCGAATAAGGATCTCCCACGTGATATTAAATTATACCTTTGAGATCAGACGATATGGCATGGAGGTTTGTAATTTTTTATTTATTTTTTACTGCAGGCATACTCCACATGCGACAACCTTTCTGGAGTATGGGTCTCAGTGTACGACACCTACGGCCTTTGAGCATCTCTGTATTGTCTTCGAGTGCTCTCATGTCCGTATCGGTCTTGTCCTTAACTGTTGTTCGCCCTTATATGGTCGTCACAGTTCTCGCTAGCCTAGTATAGGGAAAAAAGTCCTTTATCACCCGATGTGAGATTGTGTCAGCCTTACTTTCTACAACGTGTTGCTCTCCCTTTTCTTGGACTAGCTGCATTTTGCTTAGCCAGCTACCTCATCTTATATAGCACCTTGCCCGTGGGAAGGGGTCTCTTCTCTTGCTTTAGCGCAATCCTCACTAGCTGGGCCACCCTCAATACAAGGCCTTTTTCCTTCGGTGTCCGACGAAGTAGGAGCAGGCCTTTTGGGCCCATGGGCATGCCTAAAACCTGATTAGCTAGGGATCTGATGGCCTACATAGGACCGGTCTGGCATAACCAAGAAACAGTGTTCGGGTTTTCCCCAACCCATGTGTAGATGAGATCCAAGTGTTCCATCTCCCCTGGTGTGAGTCACTTCGAAGTCACAACTGTCAGGGACAGATCGCCAAGAGGTCCTAACAGAAAATCTGCGACTGTTCGCATCACCAACAAGAAACTCCCAACCAACTACAGAAACAAAAAACAGCTTCCGATCCCACTTCTTTACATGAGAATAATGGGATTCTAGGTGTAGAACCCAATAGTCAGTTTGCAAACGAAAACTACACTAGTTCCCGTCATGCTGCATTACACCGTGAATGTGGAAAAATTAACGAGCAGTAAAGTCAGGTTTATCTTCTCCTGCCGTCTTTAAGGCAGACCTCCAAACGATACAACAAGATAACATGATCCTTCAGGCGTTAACCAAGAGCTGGGTAGGGGCCATGGCCAAATAGTCCAAAATGTACCAGAATGGGTGAGAAGGTGAGTTTTAGCTCCATCAAGAACATGCTGATAAAAAGCCTAACACATTCGAGAACCCCCTTAGTATATAGACAATGTCAGAACGAGAATCAAGAAAGGTCAGCCTCACAGATTCAGGGATACAATACCACTCCCCTCGAAGGCGACAGACTGTGAGGAGTGAACTAGCGGGGGCCATCTAGGAATTGATTTGAACAAAAAGACCAGGAAACATTGCGAGAAGGATTTTTAGGAGCCATTGAAATAGGAAAAGTACGAAATACTCGAAGATGGATCAGGATATAGAAGGCAAAGGAAAATGAGGAGTAAGGGATTACGAAATGTGAAGAGGGAAATGTAAAGAAAGAAGAAAAATGATGGTACTTATAGGAAGATGGAAGGGTACAACAATGTAGGCAGCAAGCCAAGAAGAGAACATCAAGTTCAATATTTTACAAATTTGATACGAGAAGTTCAAACTTACATTGAACAAATATATTTCATACCCGTACTTTTGAGTTATATTGTTTAATTTATTTCCGTATGAACTTTTTAAATTTATTGTTAGGCTCCTACACAACATTAATCTTGGCTTCATCACTTCTAATGTATATTGTCAGGTGACAACAAATCTAGTTGTCAGGCCTCCAAAGATAAAGCTCCAACAATTCTACCAATTTGGCAATTCAATTCCTGCTTGCCTTCATAATCCTAGATTTTAATACGTACGTACCTCACCACCTTCTGTTAATATTATTTCGACCTCTAACTTATCATGCTGTAACGCCCCGTCCCCGAGAGTCCAGAGAGTTAACTCATGTCACTTAAAAATCATTTTCCATCCACATAGTACATACTCTAATTTTTCTCTATAGCACATAATACTCATTTATTTACATCACTTACTCCAGAATAACTATCTAAGACAATACAAAGTCTTAATATAAACATCAACCTCACAACAAATCACATCATCAGAACACAACAAGCTTACTGAATGAAAATCCTCAATACCCATATAAACCTTCTATGCTTAAACCATCATTCTTAACTCCTCTCACCCATGCTCCATATCCTTGATCCTCAACTGAAACATTCAAATCATCTGAAAAATATTGTGGAGATAAGGGGTGAGTTATCAACAACTCAGTAAGAAGAGAGCATATACTAGTATGTAAATATAACCTTTTCAGAAAGTTCAGTATGTAGAAACAAAACCTTTTATTTTTATATACAGATCTCAAAAAAACGTGTTATCAGAAAATCAGAGCGAGTTTTCAATATTTTTATACTCAAAATCAACTATTCATATTTAAAGATCCGTTTCAAATTAAAAAACGCTTTGGCATAACATAACTGAACATCTTCATCTCATCACTTACACCTCAAATGTTTGTAGTCTGTAAAACCTCAAACCTGGTTCTGATACCAACTGTAACGCCCCTATCCTGAAGGTCCGAAGAATTAGCTCTTAATACTTAATATCAACTTCAATAACATAACTAAAAAATCAAAAAAAAATATCAATTCATTTACTCAATCCAAAAATCTATGTTTCTTCATAAGGACAATAAAGAAATTCTCAATAACATAAATTAAAGACAGTTCAAAAACTCAAAAATATCCTTAATTCATCAAATAAAAATAACTGAAAATAAATCAATTTACTACTACGACTCTCAAATAAGCACTTGTACCCTCAGACACTTATTCCACTATGATCATCACACCTTGCTAAAACTTCCAACTCTTGTTCTCCAGCTGAACCATCAAAATTATCTGAAAAATATTTGGAGATAAGGGGTGAGTTATCAACAACTCAGTAAGCAGAGGACATATACTAGAGTGTAAACTTGAGTATTTATAGAGTTCAGAATGCATAACAAAATATTTTCTTTTAGAATGCAGAATCAGAATATTTCTTTTCAAAATGCAGCGTCAGAACATGTTATCAAAAATATCAGAGTGAAAGTTAAAAAATATTCATAATCAAAATCCATTTGGCATAGCATAAACTGAAACATCACATCACATCTTATCTTATCATAACATAACAAATACCATGTTTAACTCCCGTGGTAGGGTTGTACAAACCCCGGTAGCTAACCGAACAGAAACAGAATGTGAATCTTCCCCTTATTCATTCTCGGAGCCTCGAGTGTGCACATAGGAAAGACCATGCAGAAAACCACTTTATTTCTAAAGTGGGTGCACCAAAAATAGAAAAGTTGGTACCCTAATGGTTGAAGAGTGTATGGCTCTCAAGATCGTGTTTCCTCAAATAGTGACTAAATATAAAACCCTAGTTGTGACCAAATACTCCTTAAGCATCCAAGGCATTCCTTGTTTACTTATTTGGCCATCTAGGACTCAGGTTTATGAAGAAACTCAAGACAAACCATGCTCAAATCTTGTTCTTTAAGCATGGTCTATCATCTCATGGCCAAACCTACAACCCTACATTCTTTGTGCTTCTTACAAAATGCAATGATTACGCTCAAAGAATAACGCGGTAGTTGTATTACAGCTTTGGGGTGTCGATTCCACAGATAGATAAATTAAAAGAATAGCAGAAGGAACAAAGAAACTAAAGAAAAATATCAAATGATTAATGGAGAACAAAGATTAATTTTATACGCAAATTAAAGTGAAACAAATTGACTAACAGAAAAAGTACTCAAATTTGATGAACAGTAAAGCGTCGGGAATCTTTTACACAAATCTGGTATTTTAATTATTCTTATTTTATCGAATAACTCAATTGGGAACTCAATTCCCAAAATTTTCAATCGGAAGATATAGATTTATAAACCAAGATTAAACCAAATGTAACATTTTGAAAAATCATTTACCACTTTTAAAATACGTAAATTATTATCACTATTGAGCAAATCTAACGACAATAATATACTCAGGAAGCGATATTGCAGCAAAGAATTAAATCAATATAGATAAATAATTGATCCAAACATAATCAAAGAGTTAATCCATTCAATAGAAAAAGAATGACTGAATCCATAAAAATAATAAATTCTATGATTATTTGGAGAAAAAAACATCAACAATGAATTGAGAATGATAAACAAAAGAGTTTTTGTAATTGAAAATCAAATACATAAATTAAAAATAAATAAAAAATACCATCTACTATGCAAGTTCATCCCTAGCTATATTTAAGAATTTAGTATACCCAGAAATATAATAGGCAACAAAAATCTTAAGAGAAAAATGAAGCAAACAGTGGCCATGGAAGAAATTCTGCTCGTCTATGTGTACGTCCCAGCCAGCCAAAAAAAAACCTTTTTTTTCCTCTTCCGTCTACCCCCCAAAACAAAAAGGAAGACCAAGTCAAAGTAAATTCAAAAACTCCCCATTTCCTTTCCCACATCTCCACTCCAAAAAGGAAGTCAAAATGAAGTAAAACTCTTCCAATTCAAAAGTTATCCACCCATTGAAAAGTCCTACTTCACTCTATCCACCTACCAACTCCCCTTTACAATATCTCTATATTTAAAAAATGGTGTATATTACACCTCACCAAACGGTCCCTCAAATCTTGTAATATTTGAAAATCTCCCAACATTGAAGAGTCATACTCCTTGAAAAGTCTTCTTAGGTGAAAATTCTGCTTGGTTGAAAAGTGTTGCTCGATACAATTGGAATTATTCTTGCAATATTTTAGATTTAAAATATTATAAAATATGCTCAAATATATCTCAGTGTGAATAGATATTAAATTCAATAATATAAATTATATTTATTTATTTCTATTTACAGTTTAGTATTTTAACCCAATAATAGAGTATTTTGAGTACACTTTCATACACTCATCATGCAATTTAACCCTTTTTTTGCTCAAACCGAAATATTCCACAAACTCTCCTATGCCAATGCGTGTGTGTGAGAAGAGAATGAGACTAGGGTTTGAATGTTCTAATTGTGTCAATCTTCACCAAAAATGTTCTTCAATCTTCCTCCTAAGTTTGCACAAATATGGTGTTTGGATGGAGAGAAAAATTAGAGAACTACCCTCTAGTGCTTGGGCGAGATGGAGAGGAAAGGAAATGAGTAAAAATGCTAAAAATGACGTTTGCTCTTCCTCTTTTCCTTTTGTATGGGACTTCGACCATTTATGGTCTTATTTATAGCTCCTCCTCTCTCTCACTCTCTCATCATTACTCTGTTATAGAATCTCTAGAGTTTATTGACTTCTTTCATGCATGGGCGCCAAGTGACATTCTTTTTCTTGCCCTAGCCGTAACTCTTTTTCTTCCTCTCATCATTGCTTCTCTTGGGAACCCAAGGAACTCTTATGCATGAAGGACAAGTGCTCTTGCTATGGCCAAAACTCTAAGTTCTTCATGTGATTAGATTCTTCTAGAAAACCCTAAAACCACATGCATGGATGCCAAGTGGCTTGGCCAAAATTCACACTCCCTTCTCTTCATCATTGGAATCTTCTAGAAGCTTGAAACCATCTTGCATGAGGGACAAGTGGCGTGTGACTCTTGGGAAGTTGAACCTTCTCTTCATCTCCCTTATAATTCATTTTATAGAAACACTAAGTACTTTATGCATGTGTGACAAGTGGCAAAAATGGAAGATGGCTTCCATGAGGTTGGCATGTGCCCTTCCTCCCTTGAACCTGAAATCCTAAGTGGCTCTCCTCATGATTGCTTCCTTTTGGGAAGCCTAAAAGTCCAAGTGCATGAGTGCCAAATGGCATTTTCTTCCTCATGGTCGAAAATAGCCTTCATTCTTCCTTTGTAGCTTCTTATAGAAACCCTAGTGTCCTAAGCATGTTTGCCAAGTGGCCTGCTCCTTGGAAAAAACTGAAATCCTCATTTCCAATGTGCCTAATGATTGCATTTTGGAAATCCAAAAGTTTCCCTTCTTGCTTGGCACCAAGTGGGCCTCCAGCATGTTCTTGAAACTTTAATGTGCTTTCTCAAATCATTTCCCTCTTAGTGGCCAAAAACACTGGCCCTAAGGCCTTCCCTTGGCCTTGGGCGTCTATTTATTAATCATCAAGGACGACAAAATTAATCCTGCCTTACCATATTCTAATTCTATGGTTGTTGAGCCTTTACTCACTTAGGCCCAAGTAAAACTAAATTTCAACATCAAGAACCTAGCTTTGGTTGTGGTGTCACTTCCTCCTCCTTTAAGAAATGATTTCATCCTCAAAATCATCACCGAGTCGGTCAAAAAGACAAAATTAAAACTATGGGTGTACTAACTCACTTGAAGGACTATGTCTACTAGTTGCAGTCGAACTCTCTATGAAAAAGGTGATAGCACTTCTTCTTCCTTTTCGGTCATCGAATCTTGTGAGAGTTAGAAAATTGCGTCAACATCCGGATCGTAATACATGTTTGCCTTTAGCTCATTCAACTTATGTTCTATAGTAGCCTCATCATCTTCTATCGGTTTACTTTCTTTGCAAACACAGAGACGATCAATCGAAGAGTGGGATGCTTCAAGGGTCATAGGCCTTCTAGCTCAGATTTTTGCAAAATGGCTCGATCCTGCCTCTTGATTAATGCCTAATACTCTTATTCTCATGGAAATGTTCCAAACTAATGGGTCAATGGAGGTTGTCGTTCTTAATGTGGTAATACTAGTGGTAAGAAAAGATTTCCTCTAAAATTCATATCCGTCACATTAGTACGATGGCATTCAACTTCTCCATCTGTTGCCAATGAGCTATGATCATTCGATCTCGTCTTTCTTGTCTAATCCTTTGCCTTCACTCTCACATACTTTTAATCCTGGCTACGGATAACATAGACATACACGTAGTTGTTCTAGTTTGTCCTATTATCAAGGGTATAATCATAACATAGTAAAAATACCAATCAAAAGTTGTAATCAAACAAACACTTTTATTGCCTGTCATCCAAGAACACAATTGAAAATAGATCACAAAGTTCCAATCAAAATCAACCAATCCCTATTTTTCTAATTAAGTTACAAACAAGTGAGGGTATCTAGCCCTCATCAAATCTTCTCTCTCCCAGGTAGCTTTCTAGAAATCGGGATTGTTCCAAAATACCTCGACCAGGGATTAGGGGTGTTTTTGTTCTGCATTCTATAACCATTATGTTTGCTTTGCATTTGGTAAATGACTGATATTTACATACTAGTATATGTTCACTTCCTACTGAGTTGTTGATAAGTCACCCCTTATATTCAATATATTTTTAAGATAATTTTAATGGTTCAACTAAGAATCAAGAGTAGGAAACCTGAGCAAGATTTGTGGAGCGTACGATAATAAGTGCTAAGGGGTACAAGGGCTCATTAGAGAGTCGTATTCAGTAGATTTATTTATTTTTTTGTTGATTTAGAGTATTTTGAGATGTGAATACTCTTAGTGAGTCTTTATGGAGGTTTTAAATTGGTTATGTTGAGGTCTTTCATTGATGTCTTTGTAGAGAAACATATATATTTAGTTTGGATAAATGAATTTATGGATTATGGAGGCTTTGGGATATATATGTTTGCGTTATGGAAGATGATTTTTAGATGACAGGAACTAACTCCCTGGATCTCCAGGTACGGGGGATTACATATGGGCCTCGATATCTACAACTCGAGTGGGATTGATTCTTCTTTCTCGGGAAACTCCTCTTGGGTTACATCTGCATCAAGATCTATGGCTCCGCTAAACGAAACCATGGGTAGGATCACCACAGCGAGACTTCTAAAAAATCCCATTAGGAATGGCGCAAGGTCTCCTAAACCTGTCCATGATTATTGACACACGGTAAGACTCCACACACTTAGAAATTGCAATAATCATTAATTCACATCATCCAAACTCATTATCTCAAATCTCAGCATAAATATAGTTCATAAACATAATGAAAAAGAAGTCTTATTTTCATGTAGAAAAAGGGGAGTTACATAATATGCAAAGCCTAATCAGACAAGATACTCACAAATATTTATTCCACATTCCCTGTATGGTCATTGGAGTTAACCTACTTGAATAGTATTTTACAACTATGGTAGTGTTAGGGCCACTCCTTCTGTTGTATCCTTTGAAGCCACTTTCTTTTTTCAAGACTGACCAGATGCAAGGGTAAAACTTTACAATCACAAAAGTGAGAGTTTGGCTTTTATCCAATGCCCTTTAAACAGTGAGACCTTTAGTCGTACTTCTGACATCCGTTAGACTCCAGACATTTTTGAATAGGAGACATTTGATCTCCTTCATCCATTGGACCTTCGGAGTTGCAGGATGGTAGAGACTGGTGGGAACAAGTTGTGCATGTCTTTTATAGTTCACCTTCGGTCAATTCCCACACTTTGTCTCCAAATAAGGATCTCCCACGTGACACTAAACCATTCCTTTGCAATCAGACAATATGGCATGGAGGTTTTTTGTTCACAGGCTTACTCCATATGTGACAACCTTTTTGGAGTATGGGTCTCAGTGTACAACACCTGCGGCCTTTGAGCATCTCTGTGTTGTCTTCAAGTGCTCTAATGACCGTATCGGTCTTGTCCTTGACTGTTGCTCGACCTTGTACGGTTGTCACAGTTCTCGCTAACCTGGTATAAGGAAAAAAGTCCTTTATCACCCGATGTGAGATCGTGTCAGCCTCGCCTTCTACAATGTGTTGCTCTTCCTTTTCTTGGACTAGCTGCATTTTGCTTAGCCCGCTGCCTCATCTTCCATAGCACCTTGCCTGAGGGAAGGGGTCTCTTTTTAGCATAATCCTCGCTAGCTTGGCCACCCTCAGTACAAAGCCTTTTTCCCTTGGTGTTTGACGAAGTAGGAGTAGGCCTTTTGGGCCCATGGGCATGCCCATAACTTGATTAGCTAGGGATCTGATGGCCTACACAGGACCGGTCTGGCATAACCAAGAAACAGTGTTCGGGTTTTCCCCAACCCATGTGTAGATGAGATCCATGTGTTCCATCTCCCCTTGGTGGGAGTCACTTCGAAGTTACGACTGTTAGGGATAGATCGCCAAGAGCACAGAACAGAAAATCAACGACTATTCGCATCACTAACGGGAAACTCCCAACCAACTACAGAAACAAAAAAGAGCTTCCGATCCCAGTTCTTGACATGAGAATAATGGGATCTAGGTGTACAACCCAATAGTCGGTTCGCAAACAAAAACTACACTAGTCCTGTCATGCTGCATTACACCGTGAATGTGGGAAAATTAACGAGCAGTAAAGTCAGGCTTATCTTCTCCCATTGTCTTTAAGGCCGGCCTCCAAACGATACAACAAGATAACATGATCCTCCAAGTGTCAGCCAAGAGCTGGGTAGGGGCCATGGCCAAATAGTCCAAAATGTAGCAGAATGGGTGAGAAGGTGAGTTTTAGCTCCATCAAGAACATGCTGATAAAAATCCTAACACATTTGCGAACCCCCTTAGTATAGAAAATGCCGGAACGAGAATCAGGAAAGGTTAGCCTCACAGATTCAGGGATACAATACCACTCCCCTTGAAGGCGACAGACTGTGAGGAGTGAACTTTGCTGGGGCCATCTAGGAACTGATGTGAACAAAAAGACCAGGTAACATTGCGAGAAGGATTTTTAGGAGCCATTGAAATAGGAAAAGTACGAAATACTCAAAGATGGATCAGGAAATATTAGAAGGCAGGGGAAAATGTGGAGTAAGGGATTACGAAATGTGAAGAGGGAAATGTAAAGAAAAAAGAAAAAGGATGCATGGTACTTATAGGAAGATGGAAGGGTACAACAATTACGGGTGTTCATCCGGGTTCCGACCCGGGAATCCGGGTATACCTGGACCGGAACCCGGATTTGAAATCCTGGCCGAAACCCGGACAGGGTTATTCTGGATCAGATCTGGTCTGAAACCCGGATGGACCTGGATTTTTAAAACTCAGAAATTCGGGTTCCTTTTTTTTTTCATTCCCTAGTTATTTGGGCATTTTTCCTTCAAATTTCCCGACAACCAAACAGAAAATTTGGGCATTTCCTTCAACTTTCCCAACAACCAAACAGACTCATTAAAATTGAAAATCAATGAATCCATAAACAGTCGATACCCAATACAGATTAAAAAAAAAAAAGAAGTTTTCAAATATTCTCAATGGCAAACAGATGCGGCGAGAGTCTAGAGATAGAGGAGAGAGAGAGAGAGAGCGAGAGAGAGAGAGAAGTGAGTCGAAGTAGTCGCAGGGGGGGTTTACCAGAATAACGGCCTAGAGCATAGGTCAACGGCGACGGCGAAGGAGATGCAGCGACGCGATGACGGAGGCTAGGGTTTCTGCATCTACCACAGCGCAACGAGAGGGAGCAAGAGACTAGAGAGAAAGAGAAGTGAGTCGAAGTAGTCGCAGGGGGGGTTTACCAGAATAACAACTTAGAGCAAAGGTCGACGGTGACGGTGAAGGAGATGCAGCGAAGCGATGGTGGCGGCTAGGGTTTCTGTATCTACCAAGTGAGAGCGCGAGACTAGAGAGAGAGAGAGAGAGAGAGAAGTGGGTCGAAGAGTCGAAGTAGACGGGGGGGGGGAGGCTTATCGATAGGGATTTTCTTTTAAATGACCAGGGTACCGGTACCCGGATACCTAACCAGTACCCGGATCGTGTTGGTCCGGGTTTTAGAATGCAGATTTTGGATCCGTTTTGATCCGGGCCGGAACCCGGAACCGGAATTTGGTTTATCGGGTTCCGGACCGGGTCGAGAAAAAATCCAACTCGGATGAACAGTGCTAACAACAATGCAGACAAGAAGCCAAGAAGAGAACATCAAGTTCAATATCTAACAAATTTGATACGAGAAGTTCAAACTTACATTGAACAAATATATTTCATACCCGTACTTTTGAGTTATATTGTTTAATTTATTTCCGTACGAACTTTTTAAATTTATTGTTAGGCTCCTACACAACATTAATCAGCTTGGCTTCGTCACTTCTAATGTATATTGCCAGGTGGCAGAAAATCTAGTTGTAGCTCCAAAGATAAAGCTCCAACAACACTATCAATTTGGCAATTCAATTCCTGCTTGCCTTCATAATCCTAGATTTAAATACGTACGTACCTCACCACCTTCTGTTAATATTATTTCGACCTCTAACTTATCATGCACTACTAAATACTGACACCTACTGTTTCTGAACACTACAAATCAATTCTCCTTCAAACTCAAACTCTCCATTAACAGATTACACCTCATCTCCACCTTCCTCTTCACCTACTTGTTGTCATATAATTGCCGACGCCTACTCCTGATCTTGAACCGTACCATCGATGACACGTTCGCTGGTTATTGCGTGATTCTGTCACGCAACAACTTCCTATTAAATGGTTTCACCTTGTAACAACTTCCTGTCGCCTTATAATTCCGGTTCTCATAGCTATAAATAGACCACGCTAGCTTGCACAAATTACACAAGCCAATTTCTCTCCTCTTCTACAAACCCTGGGTTTCTAACGTCCCGTGCTTTGTAAAAGTCCATAGTATGGCCAGCAATGAGATGCAGCTGAGAGATAACGCAGAGCAACCCATTAATTATTGCGTGATCCCGAGCATGTTATCCATGTCCGACGACCAGATCCTGAATCAAATTTACGAAACCCATGCTCCTCCGGTCCAGATTTTTAATCCCAGCTCTCTTTTCTCTGACATTAAGCCAATTCTTTACCTTGCAACCCATATTGTTGACAATGTTTTGCTGGTATTGTGTTCCTACTCTATTTAAATAATTTATACGTCCATGTTTTTGTTTTTTCTGTAAGTTTTCTAGGTAATAATACTTTTGATTTCCAATAGGGTACTCAAGGCCAGGAGAACCTGGAGGGTCAGATGTGGATGGCCGACCGCAGTCCAGTATTGTGTACTGTACTCCAGCAACTTTCCGTGGAGGTAATTACAATACAAACCTGTTTTTTTTTTTTTTTTTTTTTTTTTTTTTCACCCTCCAAGAAATCTTGCATAAACGTATGCATTCTTTCCTCCCACACGTTTAATGGATAAATATTCCGGACTAAGATGAAAGTGCCCATTTTACTGCGCGCGTCTGTATAGTTACATTACCATTTTTCCACATAACGAGAAGTGTGTAATATTGTCAGCTGGCATGCAAGGCTCCAGATAGGGAAATCGAACTTCAAACAACAGTAATATCAATGCTTAGCAAGCTCTCAAACTATTCATGGGCTGCAAAGGCGGTGCTGACGCTCACGGCTTTTGCATTGGACTATGGAGATTTCTGGGCCATTGCACAGTTACATGACTCATTGGACCATCTCGCCAAATCTGTGGGAATCACAAAGCGTGTACCTCCCATCTCAAGGCGCCCAGACCTCCGAAAATGCGCGAAAGCGATGGAGGAGCTTAGCATTATGATCAAGGACACGGTGGAAGTAATCGAGTGCATTGTTGAGTTGGAAAGGCTATTTCAGTCAGTGAATGTCAATGGTGATCTACTTGCATTGACAAGTGGCCTGTACCGTATCCCAGTGCATGTGTATTGGGCTTTGATAGCTGTTATAGCTTGCACGACTCAGGTGTACTGTCTCAGTAGGGATGAGTAAGTTCTCGTCCTCGATATGCATGCCATGTATATGCTGAAATCCTTTTCCTTGCCACATTTCTCAACAACATTATTTGAGAGAATGCTAAATTTATAAATTGATTTGAAGAGATAGGTTAAATTTATGTTACAATAAAAATATTTTATAATCTGACATACTACATTAATTTACGTCAATTTATATCTTTATTTTCATGAAATTATTTTGTAGATGAAACTATTTCTCTTATTTATTGGCTAGTTCTAATTTTCTAAATAGAAATGTGAAAATAACACATTTGCATGAATGTTTTAATCTAATTTTCAGGGACATATCACAGGAACTATCGCCCTTGTCTCGGAAGATGAGCATCACCCTCAACTTACTAAAGATGCAGACAAGAACTTTCCCATCAACAATGAACTCAGCCATTGGGCCGATTTCGTTATTAAGGAAATGCGCTACCTTGGACTTGTACGTTGTACATTCTTACCTAAAAAAAACGAAAAAGAAAAATCTGTTGCCCATACAATATATGGCCTAATTGGCATGGGAAATAAGCTGACCAAATATTCTTGTTCACTGCAGAGGAAGTGAAGGCATATATAGGAATAACGGAGGAACTTTCAGAAACAGTTGCCAAAATCTGCAGCCACTTATTGACGGTTCTACCAACAAAATGGTTAGCACTTATAGCAAACATCCACTCTTTTTTTAATATTATTTTTGTATCATTTTTAATAATTTTGCACCATATAAATTAAAATTCTTCTACTCAGATGTCTTATACCATATAACTATTTTTATTTTTTTTAATTTTTGCCTCAGTAGGTGTGTTATGTAGGGCACTGTTGAGTAGAATTTTTCTATAAAATAGCAGGTTGGATCTGGTTACAATGAAAATTAGTAGATTTAGGTCTCGTTTAATTACACAGATGAGATGAGATAAAAATTGAAAATTGAATAAAATATTGTTAGAATATAATTTTTATTATTATTTTTATTTTGACATCTGAAAAAATTGAATTGTTTATTATATTTTGTGTGAAAATTTAAAAAAATTGTAATGGTTATATGATATGAGATGGTCTAATCTCATCTAGGTAACAAGAACAGGCCTTAGAATATATAGTACAAATAGATAGTATTAAAAGGAGTCGAGCAAGGGCTTTTCTAAACTATTAACATTCGCATCATCCTTTATACTTTGCAATAACTAAATATTATGATAATACTATGAAATCATCACATGTACGTCCCACAAGTTTAAGCTAATGAGAATATTTATATTTTATTATTTAATTTATATCGTAACACTCCTCCATACAGGTGGGCTAGACTTCATTTCAATGATTATGTCCAACACGTGGATATTTAATTGAATGAGATAAAATATAGAGTCAGGATTCAAATTCAGGACCTCTATATTGATACCATGTAAAATTACTACTTGTTCCAAAAGTTTATGCTATGGGAAGATGTTGGTTTTATTATTTAATTTATATTTTAACAAATACTTTGTCTTTAAGTATATGCAATAGTCACACTAATCCATTAAACATTTGACTAAGTTTTTATATGAATTGTATTAATTGGAAAAACAGCTTCGCATCGACATACTGAGAAAGAAGAACGTTCTACTGTTCGTTTCGGGCATAGACATCTCCATGGAAGAAATCTCCATTTTGAAGCCAATTTTTGATGCAATAAAGGAGGATGACCAGTATAAAATTGTATGGATCCCAATGGTGGAGCAGTGGACTGATCACAAGAAAACAAAGTTCGAGATGCTGCGGTCCAGCATGCCTTGGTACATAATGCACAACTTTTCACTAGTAGGAGTAGAAATTCAGTTCATTAAGAAGAAGTACTTTCACTTCAAGAATAAGCCTATCGTGGTTGTAATAGACCCACAAGGGGAGGTGGAACACCCAAATGCTCTTAATATAATTCGGCTATGGGGAATGAAGGCCTTCCCTTTTACTTTTGCTGTTGAAAAGGCACTAACAGCAAAATATCAGCTCTTCTTTCATGCAACGTGTGATCATAACAAGAAGCGTACAACATCGACAATGGTGAAGTTGCTTTCACAACTCTAAACGCATTTGGAGACATTGAGGCCTTCCTACAGCTACCCTCAAGATCAAATGCCTCTAAGCAGCAGTCTGACAGCTTTAATTTCCTAAACCGTATGTATCATTTAATGCCTATCAAGGGATATTGAGAAGATAATAATAAAAAAGTATGATAAATAGATTTATCCTTAATGATAAGGAGCTGTTTTTTCAAAGTTAAAACTCTTCCAATCTTATTCTCAATATATAAAAGGATCGAGCCTTCACATTCATCATTATAAGTCATCGGCCCTTGGCCCAGGCCCTGTGCCGCTTGGACAAGTGCCCCCGTCAGGATGTCGGGTGGGCGGATTTGCCCGCTTGCCACTTGTGGATCTCAATGGGCCCAAAACCCTTTTTCTGGGCCATTTTTTTCCCAAAACCCATGATTGGGCCAATTTTGTGAAGCCCAGCCGTGTGAAGTGCAAGATTGATTTGGAAGTGGTTTTTTTTCTTTCTTTTAGTGTGTATGTGTGTTTTCTTTGCTGAAGTTGAGCCCTATATGCTGTTTAAGTGGGTTTAATTTTCAATGTGAGAGTATTCAATTTCGGGCCCAGCCTGTGTAGGTGAACCCATAAGTTGGAAAGAAGGACCTAGCCCTCCCTCTATGCTGTGTCATTTTGACCAAGGGAAGGAAACCCTAAGGTTCATTCTTTTCCCTCAGTGCCGCACAAGAACCTCCCTCCCTCCTTTCGTTTGTTTTTTTACCCCCTCTGTCTGCCAGAAGCTTTCCACGGCCCGTGGCCTGCAAAACCTCTTCCCACTGCCACCACCTCGGCTCTATGTGTTGGCATCATTTGTGCATCCCCTGCCACTGCCTGACCACCATTTGCTACCCCGAGTCGAAGCTGAGTTCACCGCATGTAGCACATGGCTTCTTTTAGCCATGTGAGCACCGCTGCCTCTAGCCACTATCTCACCACCTTCCATCGTTGTTGAGCCCTTCCCTCTTGAATTTATCGGCTCTCTCTCTCTCCCCTCTCTCTTTTCTCTTCTTCCCCTCGGTTTTGGTGTTGCCACCACCAATGCTCGCTGCCGTTAGACCTCAAGATGGTAAATCTACTAGGGGTCTCGGCCAGCCTCTCAAATCTGTTGTTGCACGGCGTCCGTATCCACACTATTTTGCCGTCACTTTTATGTCTCAGATCTGTCAACCATTGTCTCTCCTAGTTCCTCCGCCACTGCCCCGCCGTTTGACAACCATGGTGGGCTCTTCGATCTTGGCATCCATCCCTCTGATCCCCCCTTCTCTCTCTCGGATCCTCTCCCTCGTTCTGTTTCTCAATTTCTAGGGTTTTGCCACCGCCTGCCACCACTCCCAATCACTCTGCAGTGGTTGTCCGACCACCTCTTGCCCTTTTCCCCTCTGCTCAACCTTGTTTCCCTTAAAATCTGCCTAACCCATGCCCAAGCCACCCATTTTAGGTTCTACTGCTGCGCTGCCAGCCACCACCCTCTACCGCGATATTCCCTTCATCCACCCTCTTATTTTCATAAGATCTGTCACCCACTATATTCCCAATTGTATAGTCCCTCGTGCTGCCTGGATCTGTCGTTGTCCATCGTGCACGGCCACTACTGCCACCATGCTCCGCCACTCCTGGCGCTACCATACGACACACACGCACACACGAGATACCATAGACAGCGTGCTCGATCATCCCATATTGTCTTCCGCGTTGTAAGAAAAACCCTAGATTGACCCTTAGAATACTTACATTGGAAAACTGTGTTTTTATTGTAGTTTGGTTGTGATTGGTTAAGTGACCAAGGGCCTATGAAGCACTGAGATAATAACTGTAGTTGGTGATGAACTGTTGGCTCAGGGCAGTGAATCGTTGGGAATGACGTGTAGTTGTGATTTGTGAATATGTGAACCTATGTGTTGTTTGGCCATTGGTTGATGTATTATTGCCATATCATCCAATATCTGCCTGTTCACGCATATGCATTATTATTATTGTTAATTATCTTGATTGTATTAACTGTGCTATGATCCATGTCTGTACCGTAATTAATTTGTTAATTGTGTTATGTTCTCTAGTTGTGCTGTAAAATTGGAAAACTGTGTTTTTAGTGTCATTTATTAAAAACTTATTTTTAGTGGAGCTCATTTGGTTACTTGGGGAGCTTGTAAAACTGAGTAAAGTACACTGGGTTGTCACCAGGCGACAACGGGCTCGAACGAGAAGGTATGTAACACCGAGGTCCAGCGCCAAGTTGTTTTCTAAAATTTTTGGGTTTATACGGATGAAAAGCCCACTTGAGATTAGCAAGCATTTTTTTTTGAAACCCCCTTCGAGCCCAAATTTTTATTTTTGACAGATGTTTAATATATTTTCTTTGGGCTTACTAATTAGGTTAGAATCAGTAAATACTTTTTTGATTAGGTGAAATCTTTTTATGGGCCAAGGGAAATTGGTGGGACTAGTTAGTTTAATTTAGAGGTTGAATCGGGAGCCCAAAACTCGGGAGCCTCTATTTTTTAGGAGTCCAAAACAGAGCAGTTGCACCACGGACAACCCCTCCTCTTCCACGCCATCGCCTCCCTAGAAGCCTAGCCCTTCACGTTGTCAACCCTCTGATCAACCCCTACATGACGTTCACGTTGCTCTCGCTCGCTCTCTCTGTTCTCTCTCTCACTTCCATAGTGCACTCCCGCCGTGCCCAATCACTGGACGCAAAATGTTGCTGATCACGGTAAGCCCACCGCTGCCCTCTACCCTCCACGAATGGTTGCCTAGTTTTTTTAACTAAATTGTATTTCTTGCCATAGGTTCTTACGCAAATATTAGATAAAAGAGAAGTTTAGTTTGTAATTACAATCTTGCCCTTCCAGTCATGAATCTGAACAGTGTTATGAACTTATGTTTTTTTTTGTTGGGCTTGATTGTATGATGGGCCAGGCATATCGAAATGGGCTAGCTGGTGTGTATTTTCAACGTTGGGCTGTGTATATTTGGGGTTGAGATCACCTATTTGTATGGACAATATTCTAAGACCAATTTATGGAGTAATATGATCATAGGCGTTAATCGTGTTTTTTTTTTGTTTGGAGAATTTATATAAAAATCAAAATACTTTGGGAAGAGAAGAAATTTTAGGGTTTCGAGGATTTTAGTCATTAGAAAATTAGAGAGTTTTCTTTATTATCTCGGGTTTGAATTACAAAGTACGTATTCAATTTGAGATTTACGGAAGTTACGTGTGTATTTTATAGGTGACGATTGATTTTCATTCAGCACTGTTGTGAAGAATTTCTGAAAAGCTAAGAAGTTCAGGTAAGCGTGATTCCTATGCTAGACTTTGCATAAAAATAAAATAGTTTGAGGTTGATTTTTGGAAAATATGCATGTTTTGTTATGAAAATAAATTTGAAACAACCTCAGTTATTTGCTCTGCATTACTCATGAAATTCTGTATAAGAATAAGGTATTTTTCTGGTATGACTAGTGTAAACATGAGCTTATCTTTGACATTCTGTTATTGAATTGAGAAAAATGAGCGAATATGAAAATTTGACAAATTTTGCATGTGACGTGAAGATGTTCTGAATTCGTTTTGGAAAATGTGAAATGATCTGAATTTTAGTACTCTGTTGATATGATGTGGCATCTGAAAAACCTTTGGCATGACTTTCTGATTTTTATTTTGATTTTGTTTTGACTCTGATTCTGATTCTGATACAGTAATTCTGATTCTGTTTTGCTCTGATATGTGGTCCTGTCACGGGATATAATAGTGACCTCTGGCCCTGTCACGGGATATAATAGTGACCTCTGGCCCTGTCACAAGATATAATAGTAACCTCTGGCCTTGTCATGGGAGACAATAGTGACCTCTGGCCCTACTACGGGATATAACAGTGGTCTCTGCTCTAATTGCAATCGTTTTGATAACATGGTGATTTATGTTCTATTTGGCTTTCCGCTGAATGCAAAACCCTACCACGGGGGTTAAACATGGCCTCTGTTCTGATATGATGCTATGATATAATAAGATAAAGATGTTCAGTCATGTTGTGCCAATGGAGTCTTTGAATATGAAAAGTTGGTTTTTTAATATGAAATGTCGTTCTAATTTTCTGATAATATGTATTTTTGAGATTTGCATGCTGAAACTGAAATGTTTTGTTTCTGTATTCTGAACTCTGTGAAAATGCTCTTATTTACATACTAGCATATGTTCTCTGCTTATTGAGTTATTGATAACTCACCCCTTATCTCCATAACATTTTTCAGATTTTTTTTATGGTTTAGCTGGAGAACAAGAGTAGGAAGTATTGGAAAAGTCTGATTATCATAGATGAATCAGTGTTAAGGGTACACGTATTTTGGAGGATCATATTTAGTAGTTTTATCTCTAACGGTTATTTTGGCACGTCAAGTTATGAACAATTTGAGTCTTTGTGGAGATGTTATTTTATTTTATTGAGGTTTTTGTTTGGTATTTCTATGGAGGGACATGGATTTTTGGATCGAACAAATAAGTTAAGTATTTTGTGGAGTTTCTGTTTATTTATTATTGATTATTGGAGATGTTCTTAAGTGATAGGAGCTAACTCTCTGGACCTCCGGGAACGGGGCATTACATAGTAACACTCTCATGCCGACTTCGTGGCCTCTTTACTGGCAGAGGCTAGAGGATGCTTGTTCACGTACATGCCGGGCACGAAGTTGGGCATCGCTCGTTACGAAGTTACACGCACGATCGTTACCAGTGATGTGGCGAAGGGAGCCAGGGTGTGTGGATGGTCTATAGGGAAGACCATGGTGCATACATAATTAAATGGATGCTTTAAAAATTGAAAATGTGGATTTTTGGTGTGTGGCAATTTTTTTTATTTATTTTTTTATAACAACCAACATCTTCATTGAGATAAACACGATTATAGACATTTATCAAACCATAAGATTTGAGAAAGAAAGTAAGGAAAACAATCTCACCACATGTCAGGATCATCAACTCTCCAAGCATTACGAGCAAGCTCATGAGCTGCTCTATTACCCTCTCTATACACATGTTTAAAAGTAACAGTCTCAAAACAACTACATAGTCTTTTAACTTTAGAAAACAGATTGCCAAGGATTGAATTCAGCATATCATCTATCTGCAACGATTGAATCAGAAATAGGCAGTCGGATTCTACTTCAATTTGAGCAATACCCATGGTGGAACTCAGCTGCAATCCTCTAAACACTGCCACCAGTTCGATAACTTCTGGTTCTGCAACCTCAAATTCATGTTTAGAAGCTGCCATCACCACTTTCCCTGATGCATCCCTTAAAATAACACCTATACCCGCCTTTTGTAAGTTGGAAAACATTGCACCATTTGTATTTAACTTAACACTCTTGAGGAGGGGGCTTCCAGCTAAACTGGTTCTTCAACTGCAATCTGGAACTGACAGCAATCTCTTTAATACAATAAACCCAAAGAATGATTAGTAACATGGTGCAGGCTCAATATAATTTTTTCAAACTCCAACTTATTTCTTCTATACCAGAACCCCCAAGCTAGACGGAAAAATTTTGCCAAACTAGTAGAATCTGTTCCCTCCACAAACTGTTGCACTAGATCAGTCACATTAAGAGGCACAAGATTTATCAAAGAAGGAAAAAACTGCAACCATAAATCCTGAAGCTAAGTACAGCTATAAACTGCATGTACCAAGTCCTCAATTGGATGCTGACAGAAACTACAAGTAGCTTCTATAATCACATTTTTTTTTAACTAGTTTATCCTTAGATGGTAAACTGTCTTTACACACCCGCCAAGCAAAAAGTTTGATCTTGTTTGGGGCTTTCATCCTCCACAAAGCTTTCCATAGTCTCTGTTGCAGCCCCCTCGAAGATGATCTACTGTATTGGAACCCATTTGTGCCATAATAAACTTGTAACAACTTTTTACTGAAAAATGTCCACTCCGTTCCTGACTCCAAACCATTTGATTAGCTGTGCCTTCAGGGAAAATCAAAACTTTGTTTATATCTGTCATCATCATTGGATTGAAGAGAGTTCTAATTTTTGGAAGATCCCACCCCTTGTTTCCTCATCAATAATAGTAGCCACAATAGTCTCTCTATCTTGCACCTGTAACCCAAATTCTTGAGCCAATGTTGTATGCCCTGGAAGCCATTGATCTGTCCATAATATTGCAATCTTTCCATCTCCAATCTGCCATCTACATCCCTCCCACAACCATTTCTTTACTTCCCAAATACCTCACCAAGTATAAGAAGGGCAATTACCCAAGCTAGACTCAAAAAAATTTGTCTTAGAAAAATATCTAGCCTTGAGAATTTTGTATAACACAGACTCTTATTATGAATCAACCTCCAACCTTGTTTTGCAAGAAGAGCAAGGTTAAAAATTCTGAGCTTCTTAAATCCCATACCTCCTCTAAACTTCCCTTCACACATATTGTTCCAACTGATCCAGTGAATCCTTCTTTCCTCTTTTTTTTTTGTCCCCACCAAAATCTAGCCATTAAACCTTCCAACTCTGAACAGAAACTAGTAGGTAGAAGAAAAGAACTCATGGAATAGGTGGGAATTGATAAGGCAACAACTTTTAGTAAAATCTCCTTACCCTCTTGAGACAACAGTTTTTTTTTCAAACTTTGCAATTTTTGCCAAGCCCGCTCCTTAATAGATTGAAAAGCCCTTATTTTTGATCTACCTACCCACAATTTGAGGCAAACCAACATATTTATGATATTGCTGTATTTCACCATTACCCCATAACAACCGAATCTCTTCCCTTTCCTCCCTACCCACATTACTACTAAAAACCATGGAGGTTTTTTCCTTATTAATTTTCTGCCCCGACGCACTCTCATAAACTGATAGGACAACTTGAACTCTCATGTTCTCCTCTACTTCAGCCTTACAAAAGATAACACTATCATCTGCGAAGAGCAGATGATTACTGTTGGAAGCACCCCTACAAATTTTAATCCCAGAAATGTCCCTCCTTGTACCTGCTGCATTCAACAATGAAGTGAGCCCTACAGTACAAAGAAGGAAAAGATAAGGGGACAAATGATCCCCTTGTATCAACCCACGACTAGGAATAATTGGTCCCTTTGGCTCCCCATTAACCAACAAAACAAAAGTGACCATTTGAACACAAAGCATCACCAAAGAAACAAATCCCACCTGAAATCCCATCACTTCCATTTCCTTTTTAATAAAACTCCACTCAACTCTATCGTAAGCCTTACTCATAAACACCTGAATTCAGTGCTTGTAAAACAGCTTCAAGGACAGAATCGCCCACCACATGCCAATATTCTTGAAAGAATGTCAGGGACATTCCATCTAGACCAGGGGCTTTGGATGGGTTCATTTCAGACAAGTGTGGTAGTCTTTTTGCTCACCTACTGGATCCGAAGCATGCAACAATTCCATGTTTTGTCTTGCCAATCGTAACTGCTTTTGAACATTCCCAAAGCAATTTTTATTCCAGCTATGTAACTGACTACCACACTTGTTTATCTTGTCCATTAGATCGACCATACAACTCCCCTCACTCCCTCTCCTCCAAATGGACTTGATAATATCATCACAAGTCTGCTCTCCTATCCACATCTCTTCAAATCTTAACTGTCTTTTCCCCCGTATAACACCCCCTTCCCCTTCAGTATTTACCCAAATAGGATTATGATCTGAATAAGCTTCCACTCCATGTATCACCAAAGCATTGGAACACTTATTCCCCCAAGAAACATTCGCCGGTGCCTTATCCAATCTCTTACTAACACAATGAGACCCTCCCCTCGTATTACTCCATGTAAATTTTGTCCCCCTAAACCCCATATCCCTTAATGCACAATCATTCACCACATTCCGAAAAGCAGAAATTTGCCTATGCTGCCGTGGCCTCCTCCTCCCCCCCCCCCCCCCCCATTTTTAATGATGATACAAGATTTCATTAAAATCACCAATTACTAACCAAGCTTCACCATTTTGCCTACCAAGAGTTCGCAACAAGTCCCAAGTTTTATAACGTTGAGCAACTTCAGGAAACCCATAAATTCCAGTTAAAAACCAGGACCCGTTCCTAGAAGCATCTTCAATCAGTGCATCAATGTGACATTGAGAATAAGTAACAATTGACAAATTAACATCCCAACCCCACAACAAAGCAAGCCCTCCCTTCCGACCTCAACAATCCACCACCAAACAATTTGCAAACCCTAATTTAAATTTACACACCTCGAATTCATGAGACTTCAGACGTGTTTCCTGTAAAAACAGGACTTTGGGAGCTTCCTTCTTCACCATGAACATTCCAGCTTAAAAGCTTCATTGGGTGCGGCGATGCTGTTCAACAGCCACCACCGATCTAGTTTTTGCCCTTTGAGTTGTCGCTGTTGCAAAGCCATCCGCTGAAGTCGCACACTTAACAGGCCTGCCATCTTCTTCATCCTCTCTGGTTAAGACCTTTCTTTTAATAGAAAGAGAAGGCGGTTGAGATTCTGCAATCTTATTAATATCACTTGAAGAATGGGTAGGGTTAGAAATAAACGACAGTCATTTCCATTTTCTACTGGTAAACCCATCTAGTCGTTCCTTAGTCACATAACCCATCTCAATCTTATTACCGACCTGAACTGGCCCATCCAAAATACGTCCATCCTCATCTACGACCTTAGGGAGCCCAATATTCAAAAACTGTCTTCCCTCTGGATTCACTTCTTCCTCAATTATAGGAATCTCCTCTGCAACGGTCCCTGATATCTCGCTTCCTTGAACAAAACCAACCACGGTCGTTTATTTGCATACTCATGAAATCTGTGTGGAAAAGGGAAAATTATTTTCTGACATGCATTATGTAGACATGAGCTAAATTTTGTTATGATGTCTCTGAAATCTGAAAAAGAGCGATATTTGAGAATTCTGAAAAATTGTGCATTTATTTAGAAAGAGGCTCCGACTTTTGTTTTCAGTATAGAGAGAATGATCTAATTATGTTTTGGCACTCTGTTTTATTTTGATATGGCATCTGAAAACCTTTGGCATGGTGTACTGATTTTGTATCTGACTTTGTCTCTGCTCTGCACTGTTATACTCTGCTCTGTTTGGGTTGGTACCAACTTCTCTGTCTCTGAGTGCACCCACTTTAGAAACAAAGTGGTTTTATTGTGGTCTTTCCTGTGTGCACACTCGGGGCTCCGAGAAGAATAAAGGAAATATTTTACCTCTATCTCTGCCCGGTTTGGCCACCGGGGTTAGCATAACCCTACCACGGGGGTGAAACATGGTCTCTGCTCTGTGAGATACTCTGTTTTGATGTGATGATGCTCAAGTTATGTTATGCCAAAGTACTCTGGGTTTTACTTGTCTTAAAACCATCGCTCTGTTACTTTTGAAAACATGTTTTGTTCTGCATGATAACTCTGTAAAATATTTTGTTCTGCATACTGTACATTGTAAATGCTCATGTTTGCACGCTAGCATATGCCCTATGCTTACTGAGTTGTTGATAACTCACCCCTTATCTCCACAACATTTTTCAGATATGTTAGATACTTCAGCGAAGGTTCAAGAATAGGAAGCATGGGTAAGGCTTTGTGAGCATAGTCTATTAAATACATAGAGGGTACTTATTATTGGAAAATTTCATTGAATAGTTTCGTTTTGCTCTATTCACTAGTACTTTGGGAAGTTGACTTTTATGTTGAGATTTCGTCGTAATCTTAGTTATTTATTTTGCAGTAGATGGTTTAAAGCAATGAGGGCTATGAGTAAATGAGGAATTGGAGTTTACATTTGTACAATGAGATATGATTTTAAGTGTTAAGAGGTAACTCTCCGACCCATCCAGGACCGGGGCTTTACAGTTGGTATCAGAGACAGGGTTGAGATTCTGCATACTATAATATAGAGTTTGATGGGATTTAAGGTTTGAGATTCTGCATACTATAATATGGAGTTTGATGGGATTTAAGGTTTGGGATTCTACATGCCCTAAAGATGTTTTGATGAGATCTGATGTTTTTAAAGTTTATGGAATTTAAGGAATGGCTTTCATGACACTTGGAGTCTTTGATCAAGTTGCCTTATTTGTGGATTTTAGAAAAGAATCTTTATAAGATTTGAGGTTTAGAGTTTTGTTAAGGTGAACGTAAGCTTAATTAAAAGCTAGGTTTGAGGTTATACGGATATTTGGGTATGAAATTTTGGATTTCGGCGGACTTTAGAAAATAATTCCATTTTTTTAATATCTAGAAATCTGGGAGTTGCAAAAGACGATTATTTTGATATTCAAAGTCTTAGAATCGGCAGGGCAGGCATTAGTGATTTTTTTTTTCCTACAAAATATGAGGTTTTAGTTCTTGCAAGTTTTAAAATGATATTTATGATATTGAGATTTTAGATCCTGTAGGCTTATTCACTAGATTTTAGGAAATGATTTTGAGAAGAGTTATGGTTTAGAGTTTTGAAAGTATACACAGGTTTGACCGAAAACTAGGTTGGAGATTCTGTATACTATATTAGGGTGTTTGATGACATTTAAGATTTCAGAATTTTGTAGGCACCAGGATATGATTTTGAAGATATTTTGGTTTGAGCTTTTGCAGACTCATGGTGGGTGGCCTACAAAATCTGAGATTTTGGATATTTGCCGGTTTAGGAACTAAATTCATATTTGATGTATAGAGATTTGAAAATTAAGAGATGCTCATGGGGATATTTTAGGTTTGAGGTTCTGCAGACCATAATATATGAGGTTTTGGGTTATTGGAGACTTTAGGAAATAACTTTTAGATTTGATGTTTAGAATTGTGCAGAATACAAGGAATAATCTTGTCGGTATTTAAGGTTTTAGAATCTACAGGTTTTAGACATGATGTCTTATGAAATTTCAGGTATTGGATTTTACAGATCTTATGAACTAATTTCGTGAGGGTTGAGGTTTTAAATTCTACAAACTCATTTTGTAGATCTTACATAATGATTTTGATAAGGTTGAAGGTTTAGATTTTAGAGATATTTTTGTTATTAGGTTGCATGTACAAATTTTTGCTTATGTTTATATGAGCTCTATATTTTGAAACTTTTATTAAAAACACAAGTTTTCGGTACGCCACCTCGTCGTTGATTACAAAAGAGTTTGGATCTGAGCACAATTAAAAACGAAGGAGAAGCAAATCCGAGTGCAATTGAAGTACTTCGAGTAGAGTCTGAACAAATTAATAGAGATCTTTTGAGATTTGACTTTGAGATTTTGCTGATTTTATGGTTTGAGCTGAAATATGAGGTTTAAAGGTGCAACATTTTTTTTAAAAAGTAAATTTGAGGAGATCTAAGGTTGTAGAATTTTGCAGGCTCTAGGATATGATTTTTGATGATATGTGAGGTTTTAGCCCTTACGGACCTAAGGAATGTGTTCTATGAAATATAAGGTTTTAGATATTGTATATTTTTTTTCAAAGGAAACAATCATTATGACATTCGAGATTTTAATTCCGGTAGGCGTAATTCTGTGGACTGTAGGAAATGATTCTGACAGGATTTAAGGTTTAGACTTCAGGTTAACTTCTTGGAAATAGTTTTGGTTAGGAACTTGAGGCTTAGATTTGTGATAATGATGTTCTAGAGGCTACAATCATATTGGTATAATTTATGAATTTGACTCTGGTAAGTTAAAAATGTATGGACTGGGTAAATGTGGGGTTTAGCTAATTTTAGAGCTTCGTGAGTGAGTTACAATGTATTTATGACTACAAGTTGTTAGAGTGCACAACATAAGCATGGTGTTGGTAATATTATAGTTTGAGAGTTTATTTCATTATTTGTATGATGTTCATGGATTATGTGGAGAGTTCAGAATTATTATTTTGGTCTTTAATTGCATTATTGATATTTATATTTTAGACTTGAAATTGCAGTGTGTGCGAACGTGTATGGTTAGGGGAAATATGAGAGAATAAGATCGACAATATTGTAAAGTTAGAATTTGGAATTTTAGGATTGACAAAATTATGGATGATTGAGGTAGACATGGAATGGTTGTAGCGGATAAATATTTAGCCTTTGCTTGTGGTACTAGCAAATTTCGAGGACTAAATTTTTATAAGAATGAGAGAATGTAACGCTGGGTTTCACCTTGAAACCCAAGCCCAGACCAGATGGAAGCCTAACCTATTGAAAAAAAAAAAACCGACTCCGTTTTGGGTAGCCTTTCTCCCTTTCAAATTTTTATTTTTCTTGACTCGACAGTTACTCCTCTTTATCCCTTTCTGTTCAGTTTTTATTTTCCCACCTCCGAATCCCTCTCCACCTAGTGTACCACCTCCCCACGCCTCTGTAATTATTTTTCTGCCTTTTAAGTTCTCTCCCACATCGCCAAACCATTGCATGCACGCACCAACAGCCGCTGCCATTCCACCCAACCAACAGCAACCCAGTACGCTGCCACCTCCACCTCACGGAAACCGCCTACCCAAGGCCTAGTGTACTGCTCTATAGCCCTTCCTCTACCGTCAATAACCATCACCGAAGCCAAAGCCCCACCGTGCACCATGCAGTCCCCCAGCCTAAGCCCAAAATGGAACTCAGTGTCACGTTCCGTGACGCCGCTAAACTAGACCGCCCAATTGCACCGTGGCCCCTCTCTCCACCATAAATGAGCAACACCAAAGCCCAAGCCCCACCAGATGCCACCATCCAACCAACCCCGAAAGCCCATACTCTATTTTATCCATCCAAAAACAGAGCAAGTCCTTGCTCAAGTCCTCCACTGAGCTCTCCTCTGCCGGCCTATCACTCTCCCCGTGCCCTCAGTTTTTTTTAGCCATGTTACACGACGGAAGCCACTGCACTCCGTCATCTCTCTCTCTGCCTCCCTCGCTCTCCCTCCCGCTCATCTCTCTCTGCCTCTCTCGCTCTCGCTGCCCAGCGTAGGCAACTTTGCCGTCGCACCCCCCTCCCTAGCTCGACAGTCGCGCCACCACGTTATTCCAGCCCAGCTGTCGCACGTGGCCCTAACTTCTCCTGGTGTTAGTCCCCGCCGACGCTACCTCGGTTATTTCTGTATTTTTGTTTCCGTTCACTGCTAGTTTTCTCTTAAAGAGTTATATCTATATATATATATATTGGGTAATTCTGTAACCTATTAGAATAGTAATGAATTATTACTGTTATGCCTTTATCATATTTTCAAATGATAAGGTATTATAGAAGCAATTCCATAGTTGATCTTCTAAATAGATAAAATTATGATTTACCTTTGAGTTACAAATTATATTATTGTGTTTAAAACTTTTAATATGTATATGTAAACTCTAAGTTTTTTTATTTTTTTTATTTTTTTATTTTTTTTTATTTTTTTATTTTACAGTAATTATTTTGGTAGGTTAAATTTATTTTAAGTAAAGTTTTCTTTCAAAGGTAAGTGATAATGTTGTAATTTTATTATGTACTAGTTTATTAAATAATTATTGTTGTATAACTTAAAAATAAATTTTGGTATAATTATGTTATTTAGTTTTAAATTTGATAATTTGATTTTTCGATAGTAGGTCAGTTAGAATTTAATACTTTAGTCAAATATTAAATTTAGGATATTTTCAGGGTTTTGCATAATTTACATTTTTAGGAAAATAGGTTACTTAGCATTTCAGTTGTAAGTATTGAAAATTGTGTTAAATTCAGATATTTATGGGAGTACATGACTATTTTATAGGTGACGATTGATTTTCATTCAGTACTTTGTGGAGAAATTCTGAAAAGTTAAGAAGCTCAGGTAAGCGGGGTTCCTATGCTAGGCTTTACACGAATTATTGAGACTTAGGTTGATTTTCTGAAAAATTTGCATATTTTGTGATGAAATGAGAACTTGGAAAAAATAAAACCAACCACGGTCGTTTATTTGCATACTCATGAATCTGTGTGGAAAAGGGAAAATTATTTTTTGACATGCATTGTGTAGACATGAGCTAAATTTTGTTATGATGTCTCTGAAATCTGAAAAAGAGCGATATTTGAGGATTCTGAAAAATTGTGCATTTATTTAGAAAGAGGCTCCAACTTTTGTTTTCAATATAGAGAGAATGATCTAATTATGTTTTGGCACTCTGTTTTATTTTGATATGGCATCTGAAAACCTTTGGCATGGTGTACTAATTTTGTATCTGACTCTGTCTCTGCTCTGCTCTGCTCTGTTTGGGTTGATACTAACTTCTCTGTCTCTGAATCCACCCACTTTAGAAACAAAGTGGTTTTATTGTGGTCTTTCATGTGTGCACACTCGGGGCTCCGAGAAGAATAAATGAAAGATTTCACCTCTGTCTCTGCTCGGTTTGGCCACCGGGGTTAGCACAACCCTACCACGGGGGTGAAACATGGTCTTTGTTATGTGAGATGCTCTGTTTTGATGTGATGATGATACTCAGGTTATGTTATGCCAAAGTACTCTGGGTTTTACTTGTCTTAAAACCATCGCTCTGTTACTTTTGAAAACATGTTTTGTTCTGCATGATAACTTTGTAAAATATTTTGTTCTACATACTGTACTTTGTAAATGCTGATGTTTGCATGCTAGCATATGCCCTCTGCTTACTGAGTTGTTGATAACTCACCCCTTATCTCCACAACATTTTTCAGATATATTGGATACTTCAGCGAAGGTTCAAGAATAGGAAGCATGGGTAAGACTTTGTGAGCATAGTCTATTAAATACAGAGAGGGTACTTATTATTGGAGAATTTCATTGAATAGTTTCATTTTGCTCTATTGACTTAGTACTTTGGGAAGTTGACTTTTATGTTGAGATTTCTTCGTAATCTTAGTTATTTATTTTGGAGTAGATGGTTTAAAGCAACGAGGGCAATGAGTAAATGAGGAATTGGAGTTTACATTTGTACAATGAGATATGATTTTAAGTGTTAAGAGGTAACTCTCCGACCCATCTGGGACCGGAGCGTTACATTTAGGGTCTCGGATTTGACACACTAAAATTGACATACTAAAATCATCTAGGGGTTCAATTTGAACCTCTAAACTAATTTTAAATCATCCCCCTAAATCAAATCCAAAATTGAACCTAATCACACAATCCAACATATACCACACAATCAAAGTCCACAACATCCAAAACGCAAACCCATCCTTGTTTGAAGACCATTGCATCCTCCATTGAAAATATAAATTAGAATTTCAAACATAGGGATTTGAGATACTTACAAGGTAAGATGGATAGAAACTGAACTCGGTGATGGCAAGGAGACGATAATCAAGAGAGAGAGAGTGAGAGAGAGAGAGGGAGGCGGACTGAGTGAGAGGCGTGACAAAGAGATAGAGACGGGGTAAGGGTTTATTTACCCTAGAAGGAAACGACGCCATTTTTTGGAGTTTATAAGCTCTCCAAAGCGACATTGTTTCATTATAAATTTTTTTTAATATATATATAAATGGGCTGGGCAGGTGGCCGGTGAAATCCTACGGGGGCAATGCCCCACCCAACACCCTCCCCTCTCGTCTTTGTTACTAGGAGGGTGCCCACCCGTCCGCCCGCTGAGGAAAATTGATGGTGGCTATGAGTAAAGTGGAGCATCAGTCAAAGAACTCCATCAGGGAATAGAGACCATAGCAATGTTAAGGGAATTGCAAATGTGTTCTGGAGCAATTCAACTCCCAATTGCTCCGCCATCGGGAACACATGAATTCAAGACATTAAGATTCTTAGCAGCATGAGTAGCTAGCCTATACGTAAATTGGTCTCTTATATTTGATATGAACAAATATAATGTATATTCTCAGTAACATATATAGCGTGACTCAAATTGGTGAAATTGTCAAAGTAGTTTTGATTCTGAAACTTGTTTTGCAAGTTTTGTTGCTTTGGAGTTGAGACAGAGGGTGTCCGTGCAACTGGATTTGGGCATGTTGATAGCATAAAGCTGTTCTTCTTAATGTGAAATTTTGAGCTGATCCAGTTCTAGATTCGCCTCATCAGATATAAATATAATATTATGGAAACTTCTTTATATTTTGATTATATGTATATTATTCCAATCTTGATGTAGATGTTATGATTGGTAGTCATGTATGATCGATGCATATATATATATATATATTGTTAGTATAACAAAATACATATTATATCTTTGCTTCCACTGCATATATTATAATCTGTGTAAATGTTAAAATTAACCTAGAGAAAGGCTGTGGAATCCCCGGAAAAGGATGTATTTCTCACACACGTGGACAAATTTTTATCAATAAATTGATCAGGAAGAAACGCACTTCAACCTGCTCGCAATCCCATGAGAATTGACCAGTTAAAAGAGTTTCAACGACAATATTAATAATTTATGGTGCAGCATGCATGCAAGCAGTCTCCACCTTTTTTTTCCTTGCTGCTAGGAAGTTTCCTTGGATATACTTATTAAAGGTACATATGAAGGTCCAAAGGCTTGCAATCAGTTACAGTGAAGAGAAGGAAATGATTAATGCCTGAGTTTATAAGCTCATGCAAAAGTATATATATATGGACTAGGCCCTTAGAACTAACTCCATTATTTTTTCGGCACCAAAAATATATAGTATATATGATTTTGTAGGCCCTTCGAAAGAACCAACTGTAGAAAAAGAGAACGACTCTAATTACCCAAAAACAAATTTGCCTTTCTGGCTGTTTATATTTCCAAGGCATCACTGTCACCCCATCTTTAAAGAATGTTGCATTTCCTAATGTCCGATCTTTCCTATAACAATATACCAAAACATGCAGTTTAGTTAAGTACGTACTAGATTTCGTAAAGCTTGGACAACCTCACTGCCTTTCTCCTTCTTTCTGAAGCCTCTCCTTACAAATTAATAATGCGATATTTGTTCGCTTTTAACAGTACTGTTTTGCAGTCCAACGTGTGTAATTTGTGTTGAAGCATCAGCTTTCTTCCAAGTTGGGATAACTTGCATCTCTCTCTCTCTCTCTCTCTGCTCTACGTGTTTGTTAATGTATGTTGTACTTTTGTTTGGTACGTAACTTCCCAGAGAACTAAAATCTGAGAATTAACGTGCATGCATTGCAATATTAATGAACTACAATCTCCAACTTCTTAATTTCACGCTATCAGCCATTTGTATATGGGAGCCATCGCCTCACTACCGTTCAAAATCCATTATTTTCCTCGCTTTAATGGCGTAAAATGTGTTAAATATCATTATCACACTATATATATCGTGCCCCATAAGCTAATAACCATGCACGTCGTCGACCCCATTTCAACACGAGTCTTGACAGAGTTTACAGCCAAAATCTTGTGTGTGAGGAATTTTCCCAACAAAATAATACTATATTTGAGGGAAGAAGCTGCAAACGTCTAGCCATCAAAGTAGTACGTACATTGGCGTTTGTATATATTGAGTTAAACCTTTTATTAGGCTGTAAATGATAAAGAGGTGATAGTTTAGAGCGGAGATCAGTATCAACATTTTACCTTTAAAAATATAATAATTGTTGCAAAGATGGTAGAAGAAATTGTTATATATATATATATATATATATATATATATGTACTTGCTAATACTAGCTAGGTCATGGGAAAATCAAGTTCGAGGCTCGAAAAGAGAGATTGAGGCAGATGAATTATGAGGGGGTGTAAAATGGAAATTGAAAAACCTGACTGAACTAGCCCGAACCGGTGGAATCGGTCCAGTCTGAGATTGGTCCCCTTAGTTCCAAAACCGGCCCATTCCGGTTTTATGCTTTTGAAGACCGGACCGGACCGGTTCACTATATTATATATTTTAAATTAATTTTTTTAATATTATATATAATTTTTTTTATATTATATATCATTTTATATATATATATATAATATTAATACAAATTATAATTATATATAAGATAATGTTATTATAATTTATAACATAAAACTTTTAATCTTAAACGTGAAAAATTATTTGATCATATGCTTCAAACATAAAATATATATATTAATAAGATTTTATGACCTAACAAATTTGCATTTTATTAAAATCGAAAAACCAGACCGAATCGGACCGGAACCGGTAAAATCGAAGGTTCCAGTTTAGGAGGTTAACCGGTGCGTAATCGGTTTTCGAAAATGCAAAACTGGTGCATACTGGTTCGGTCCTAAATTTGGTCCAAAACCAGACCAGACCGGACCGAATTATGAAGTACTTCTGCGCACGTGAGAAGGTCGGGTAAAAGACAAGGTTTCAAATCGCATTCGAAACTCGATGAAGTGGTGATGAGGGAGAGGGATGGATGAAATAATAAAGCAAATTTGGAATTCACGTGGAGGAACATAATCATGCATATTAAGCTACAAGCAGATTGAAACTGATCATTTGTAACACTCCGTATTTTAGTATATTTTTTTTAATAGAAAGATTATTTGTTATTAATTTAAAATTTATTCTCTTGTTTTAAAATTGTTGGATTTTTAGTTGTGTTATTTTTATGATTTTAATTTTCTGAAAATTATTTTTGAAGTGCTTTCTCTAAATTAATTATTTTTATGCGTTTAAATTTCTTCTCAAATTAAATTAACTTGTTGTGGGGTTTAATTATTTATTTTCATTTTAATCATTACGTTTGAATTATTTTATTTTACTTGCTGTTTTAAAATCGTTTCCGTTGGATTTTTTTTTTGTGACCCAAGATTTGAGGATTGGACCTCATTTCTTTCCCTACATTTTCTCTTTCCTCTTTTCTTTTTCTTCTTTTCCTTTCTTTCTTTTTTTTTTCTCCCCCCTATTTCCCGCGCGGACGTCTCTCTCTCTCTCTCTCTCTCTCTCTCACGCTATGCAACCGTTTCTCACCCAGCCCGCCGCCATGCGCGACACCGCCCACCCCATCATGCTCCCCACCGGCCGGCGACCTCCCCCTCCGATTTCCAGCCCCAGCTGCACAGCCGTTAGCCTCCACGCACCACACGAAGCCGCGACATTCCTTGCGTCGCTGTGCCACCGTCGCACCACCTCCGGCCACCATCTTCTCACCACATCATCCTCGACCTTCTAGCAACCCAATGGACCCAACCCCACCTCCGATCTGTTACCGGTGAAGCCCCACCATCAACATTTCCGTTTTGGGTGTTTTTGTACTTCAACCGCCTATTGCGCGGCCACCCACGGCCAACCACCACCACCATTAACTTCACCGACATCCCTAAGCCCTACTCTATCAATCTCGGGTCTTTGTTTGCACCCGTTCAAAAGTGAGTTTTTGAGACCCAGCCACAGTACTTTTGGCACTGTTTCGTTGCTGCGTTGCCGCTTCTAGCACCTCCGTGATATTTCAAAAATTATATTATAGCATTGTAAGTATTTTTCCTAAAGAACTTTTGAGATTTAAATGTATTTCTGCACTAATTCTTATTTACTGTGAATTTGTTGGTTGTGCCGGACCGAGTTCGAGGAGTAAGGGGGGTCGGTTGGATTGGTGGTTGAGAGAATATTTAGAGGGGAATTTAATTTTCTTTGTCGAGTGCAGTTTAATTTTTAGAGGTATTAGTTTATATTTTCTGTTATGGAGTTGTGAATGGGAAGAAGTGTGCTTAGTTTGGTGTTGGTTAAATTGTTAGTATTTGTTTGGGACTGCGAACTGTTGGAATAAATGTGAGTTATTGGAATTTGAATTGGCATTGGTCTTGATGCTTGTATTGGACAATACTGAGATTGGTATAGAATATTTTGGGTCGAAGTGAGGGCTGTCCGGATTGTTATTTGGCTGTTGGAGTTTGATTAAACTTGCTGAATTATGATCTAGAGTTTGGGTCTTGAGTTGTCTAAGACCAATTTTGTGTTGTTGGACTTTAATATTTAGTTTATATTATTTTTATGAATAGGTGACGAGATGGATAGAGACTATATTCAAGTCATAGATAATGCGCTGCAGGAGTTAGGTAAGCGGGGTTCCTATGCTAGGCCTTACACGAATTATTTGAGACTAAGGTTGATTTCCTGAAAACTTTGCATATTTTTGTGGTGAAATGAGAATTTGGGAAAAACAAAACCAACCTCGGTCGTTTATTTGCATACTCATGAAATCTGTACGAAAAAAAGAGAAAAATATGTTCTGACATGCATTGTGTAGACATGAGCTAAATTTTGTCATGTTTCTGAAATCTGGAAAAAAGAGCGATATTGAGAATATGAAAAGTTGTGCATTTATTTAGAAAGATGTTCTGGCTTTTGTGTTCAGCGTGTGTAAACTGTCTGATTCTGTTTTGGTACTCTGTATTATTTTGATATAACATCTGAAAACCTTTGGCATGGTGTACTGGTTTTCGTATCTGACTCTGTCTCTGCTTTGCTCTGCTCTGTTTGGGTTGGTACCAACTTCTCTGTCTCTGAGTGCACCCACTTTGGAAACAAAGTGGTTTATTGTGGTCTTTCCTGTGTGCACACTCGGGGCTCCGAGAAGAATAAAGGAAAGATTTCACCTCTGTCTCTGCCTGGTTTGGCCACCGGGGTTAGCACAACCCTACCACGGGGGTGAAACATGGTCTCTGCTCTGTTTGATGCTCTGTTTTGATCTGATGATGATACTCAGTTTATGTCGTGCCAAAGTACTATGGGTTTTTACTTGTCTTAAAACCATCGCTCTGTTACTTTTCAAAATATATTATGTTCTGCATGTTAACTCTGGAAAATATTTTGTTCTGCATGTTCTACTTTGTAAATGTTCATGTTTGCACGCTAGCATATGATTTCTGCTTACTGAGTTGTTGATAACTCACCCCCTATCATTATAATATTTTTCAGATGATGTGGAGAGTCCAAATGAGGATCTGGATTAGATTGCTGAACGTGTTTAAGCTGAGGAGATGTTGTTAGAAGGACTTCTGATGTTCTTAGTTTTAATGTCTTTGGGTTTTATTTATATCTTGGGTTTTAGTGAGATTTATGAAATTATTGGTTGGGTTGTTATGACTACCGGGAGATTTCAGACTTTTTAGTTTATTTTAGCTACAGTAATGACTTTGTGGAGTTTTCAATGTGGTGGTTTAGCACTCTTGATATTGAGATTTGCTATTAAAGATTTGGGTTTTCTTTTTAGTTGTGTTGGAAAATAAGTTCTTAAGAGACAGGTAGTAAGTCTCCAGACCAACCGGGTTTGGGGCGTTATATCATGTATATATAATGTGTAACACTCACAATGTAATAAGGACTGTAAATGGTGTTTGAGCTCACTTAGAGGGTGAGGGTCCTCCTGAAACTTGGGAGAGAAATTTAGACAAGGAGAAAGAAACCTCAGAGGATATTTTCTTCTAGAATAATCGATAATCTGCTATTACACGTTTTCTCTGCCTTATAGTCCCACTCATGCTAACGGCTTTGACAGAGCCTTCAACCAATCAGAAAAGTGTCTGAATAACAAACACAAAAAGGGTAAAACAGTAAATGACAATAAAGGTGTGTCGTTTAAGGCCTAAGTGTAAATACTGGGCTAGAGCCCATCAGTCTGCTTCCTTCTCGTCTGGCCCAAGCTCCCCGTGTCCCTGGTTCACGACTAGCCCAGCCCCTTAACCCGATGTGTGTGACAAGGCCCCCCTCCTTAGAACACCTTGCCCACAAGGTGTGGGTAGGTTTTCTTCACTTCATGGAAGGGCTCCCACGATGCATCCTCACGGCTCTGCCCCTGCCAACGAATCAACAAGTCTACGATCGCCTGGTTCCCTGCCTTCCGCATCCTTCTGGCCAACACTTTAGCTGGTTCGGGTTTAATCACGCCGTTGACATCCACAGGAGGTAAATTCGGAACTGCCATTGCCTGCTGCCCTAGCTTTCTTTTGAGTTGGGATATGTGAAATACCGGGTGAATGGAAGATGAAGGTGGAAGATTCAGTTTGTAGGCTACTTCACCGATCCTCTGCACTACCTGATAAGGCCCGAAAAACCTGGGAGAAAGCTTCAAACTTTGCCTCTACATCAACGACATCTGTCGATACGGTTGAAGCCGAAGGTAGACCCATTCTCCCACTTCAAAATTTTGTTCCTTTCTTTTTAAATCTGCATACTTTTCATCCGGTTCTGTGCTTTGTACAAGTTGTGCTTGAGTAGTTGTAAAATTTTTTCCCTTGATCTAAGATCCTCGTTCACAGCCTCTAGCTTTGTAGTTCCCGGGATGTATTGGATGAGTTTGGGTGGAAGGTACCCGTAGAGGGCCTCAAAAGGAGTGGTACGGGTAGAAGCATGGTGGTTGGTATTATACCACCATTCGGCTAGTGAAACCCATTGTGCCCATGTTTTCGGTTGGTCCCCCACGAAACACCTGAGGTAGTTCTCTAGGCATTTGTTGACGGCCTCTGTCTGGCCGTCAGTTTGAGGGTGATACGAGGTGCTGAAGGCTAGTTGGATGCCTTGGATCTTGAAGAGTTCCTGCCAAAACGTACTTGTAAAAATACTCCCTCTGTCTGAAACAATGGATTGGGGCATCCCATGTAGTTTAAAGACATGCTTAACAAACAATTGTGCCACTGTCTTGGCAGAAAATGGGTGTTTCAGAGGAACGAAATGGGAGTACTTAGTGAGTCTATCCGCCACCACCCACACACTGTTGAAACCCTGTGAACTTGGTAATCTCTCCACAAAATCCATGGTTGTGAGGGAATTGGAAGGGGTTGCAAAAGTCCACTGGGCTTGGACTGATCAACCTTAACCTTTTCACAAACCTCACACTCCCTTATAAACTTCTTAAGATCATTTCTGAGCCCGGGCCAATAAAATTCCCTCTTTATCCTCTGTAGAGCCTTGTCATAACCCGAATGTCCCCCCAAGGGCCCACTATGGAGTGTTTGCAGTATCTTCAGTCTAGAATCTCCATGGTTGGCCACACATAACCTCTGCTTGTAATAAAGCAGGCCTTCCCTTGCTGTAAAGTTCCTAGGTAATTGCTTTTTCTGGTTTAAACTCAGTAGGTTTTGAGTGAAGGGGTCTTTAATATACCCCGCCTTATTTCTTCCCACCATTCGGCAGTAGGTACTGACAAGGCAGAAATGCTGACTTCTAGTTCCTGTTTAATGCCCTCATCCCTTCTAGACAATGCATCCGCCACCCTATTTTCAGTCCCCTTCTTGTATTCCACTTTTATATCATATCCCAAAAGTTTTGAGACCCATTTCTGTTGCATCGGAGTCCCTATCTTCTGTTCTCGGAGGAACTTAAGACTTTGGTGATATGTTTTAACAGTAAAAATCTGTCCAATTAAGTAAGGTCTCCACTTCTGAACAGCAGCCACCAAAGCATACAACTCCTTTTCATAGGTTGACCAAGCCAAAATTCTGCCCTTAAGGGCTTGACTAAAATACGCAATGGGTCGGTTCCTTTGCATCAGTACAGCTCCAATGGCCTGTCCCGAGGCATCACACTCAATAACAAAGGGTAGTGTGAAATCTGGTAGGGCCAGTATAGGGGGTCTGGTCACTGCTGTTTTTAGCTTAATAAAAGCCTCTTTCGCTTCTGCTGTCCAGCAAAACTGCTTTTTCTTCAACAAACTAGTTAGGGGACCAGCAATACCCCCATATCCCTTTATGAATCTTCTATAATAGCCTGTAAGGCCAAGGAAACCCCTCAAAGGTTTGAGTGTAGTAGGAAAAGGCCATTCTTCCATGGCTTTGATTTTTTCAGGATCTACCTTCACCCCTTCTACTGAAATCAGGTGCCCTAAATAAGCCACTTCAGAACAAGAAAAACAACACTTTGATGGGTTAGCAAATAAGCTATGCCCTCTTAAAATCCTTAGGGTTAGCTGTAAGTGCTGCACATGCTCTTCCGCTGTCTTACTATAAACTAGGATATCATCAAAAAACACAAGGATGAATTTCCTTAAGTATGGCTTGAATATGTCATTCATGAGACTTTGGAATGTAGAGGGAGCATTAGTTAATCCAAAGGGCATAACTAAAAATTCGTAATGGCCCTCATGTGCTCTAAAGGCCGTTTTAGGAATGTCTTCTTCTCTTACTCTGATCTGGTGATATCCAGATCGTAAATCCAGCTTTGAGAAAACCCGGGTCCCACACAACTCATCCAGCAACTCCTCTACTACTGGTATAGGGAATTTATCCTTGACAGTGGCTTTATTGAGTGCCCTATAATCGACACACATCCTCCATGAACCATTGGCCTTCCTCACAAGTAAAACAGGGGATGAATAGGGGCTTTGGGGGGGCTGAATCATCCCATTACTAAGCAATTCCCTAATAATCCTCTCTATCTCCTCTTTTTGAAAATAGGGATATCTATATGGCCTGACCGACACTGGTGTGGTGTTTGGTAGTAGGGTAATAGCGTGGTCCTGAGTCCTGTTAGGTGGCAGTCCTTGTGGTTCCCCAAAAACATCATCAAATTGATTTAATAAGCTCAGCATTTTGCTGGAATTCCATGGTAAGCTCAGCAAAGTTCCAGAGTATTGGCCCTAGTTCCCTTAGCCATTGCACCCCTAACACCATGTCACAACCCGCCAATACCAACACTTGAACTTCTGTGGAAAAGCTATTACCCTGCACTTGAAACCTCATTTCAGCACATCTTCCTGCACTAGTGAGCATCTCCCCATTAGCTACTCTTACATTAACCCTTTCCTCCTCTTTCACTACCAAATTCCCTTTTTTCACTACTAAGGGGTCTAGGAAGTTATGGGTACTCCCAGAGTCAACAAGTATTACCACCTCCTGGTCTCCCACTCTACCTCTCAATCTCATTGTTTTCGAGTTTTGGGATCCTAACAAGGCATGTAGAGAAATTTCTGGTTGTGTATCGGTTGTTGGGCTCTCTAAGGGTTCTTCTTCCCCCATTTCCTTCCCCGAGTCCTTTTTTATCTCCTCAATAAGGAATAATTTTGGATTGGAGCATTTGTGGGTTGGGTTCCATTTTGAATCACAGTAATAACATAGTCTTTTATCCCTGCGATCCTTCATTTGGGTTTGGTTTATTTTTTGGACAGGAACTAGAGCTTTGGAAGGAACTTTTGGTGCTGTGGATGGGCTATGATAGGGGTATTTTTGGACTATGGGTTCGGGTAAAGGCAATATCCCTTTGGAATTCTTCCTTATGGCTCCCAGTAGCTCCTCCTGTATCCTTGCTAGGACATAGGCAGTAAGCAATTTATCTGGTTTGAACATTTTAACCGACAACCTTATATCATCCCTCAAGCCACTCAAAAAACAACTGAGTTTGTAAGTCTCAGATAGGCCCCCCAACCTATTAGATAAGGCTTCAAATCTGGATTTATATTCCTCAACAGTTCCTACTTGCTTCAAACGGGTTAATAATTCCATGGGATCATCATATGAACTAGGACCAAACCTAGTTAGTAAGGCTTGAGTGAATCCCTCCCAATGATCCAAACCACCCGATTCTTCTAAATCCTGAAACCAGATGAGGGCTTGCCCTTCCATGTGAAATGAGGCTAGTCTCAACTTGTGTTGTGGTAAAGTATTGTAAAAATTAAAGTAGTGGTTGGCCTTATAAAGCCAGCTAGTAGGGTCCTCCTCCTTAAAACTTGGAAAATCAATACGTACTGACCTTGGTATCATTTCTCCTCCAGATTCTTGATGATTCTCACGGCGGTGGTGGTGGTTTGAAGACTCTGGGTGACCAGAGTTGTGCGACAACTTTTGCAGCTCCACATTCATTACTGTCAATTGCTGCATAATGGCATCAGATTGGCGCTTCAACGTCAACATCTCGGTTTCTACTGTCTTAAACTGAGAATCAGTGGATTTGTTGAGGTTCATCAGACCTTCTTGCAATTGACTCAACCTTGTACCATCTGCCATTTGTTTTTGTACGCACAGAGAGATCGAAATCTCTGATACCAGATTGTAACACTCACAATGTAATAAGGACTGTAAATGGTGTTTGAGCTCACTTAGAGGGTGAGGGTCCTCCTGAAACTTGGGAGAGAAATTTAGACGAAGGAGAAAGAAACCTCAGAGGATATTTTCTTCTAGAATAATCGATAATCTGCTATTACTCGTTTTCTCTGCCTTATAGTCCCACTCATGCTAACGGCTTTGACAGAGCCTTCAACCAATCAGAAAAGTGTCTGAATAACAAACATAAAAAGGGTAAAACAGTAAATGACAATAAAGGTGTGCCGTTTAAGGCCTAAGTGTAAATACTGGGCTAGAGCCCATCGGTCTGCTTCCTTCCCGTCTGGCCCAAGCTCCCCGTGTCCCTGGTTCACGACTAGCCCAGCCCCTTAACCCGATGCGTGTGACATAATGAACCCAAAATGATCTACCAATTGGAACTGGACACAAACCACCACGATCTTACTATTTTCTTCATGTTTCTCTTTGTTTCGAGTTTGTAATTAGCAGCTAAAAATGGCTCCATCCATCGCATGCAATTATCATTTTGCCTCTTCTAATACTGTTCCTATTTTCATTTCTTTTTTTTTTCTTTTTTTTTAATGCAATGTCGTTGTTGCCTTTTTACATATTAAATTCTTTGGTCTTGGATTTCCTAATATATAGCCGAACAGAGCCAAACTTTTTGCCCAGTTTTGCTGATTTGTTTTCTTATGCGAATGGTTTTTTTCCCCTTAGTTTATACGATCCCGCACAAAGTCAGGCTAAGATCATTCCTCGTACGTACGTAGAGGCAATTGTCAGCCCTAATGCGAGTGAGTTAACATAAAGAGAATAATTATCATAAAGGTGGCATATATGTACTATCTTCTAGGTAAATATTCAATAAATTCTCCGGTGTGACTAGAATTTAAGCTATAACGTCGTCCCATACTCAAATTCGTTGAATTCACACCAGAGGCCTTCCTCCCGCTATCTAGGCCATAAAAAATCATAATAGTTAAAGCCACGGCCTACAATTACCCGGCCCTAGCTAGCTCTTCTTTTTTGTCTATAAAAAGTTGAATAAAAATATTATGAAATTAAAATATTATTATAATATAATTTTTATTTTAAAATTAAAAAAAATTAAATTATTCTTTATGTTTTGTTTAGAAGTTTGAAAAAATTGTAATGAGATGTATTTTCCAAACAATCCCTAAAAGTAATAAACGGGACGATGTAGCTCAATAGAAAAAGGTCATTATAAGCGGAAAAAATCATAATAGTTAGAAGATTATGGAAATTTCCGAAACAGTACGAAACTTGCACTATCTAGACTTGTATATAACATTACGCTCATGTAAGGTTTCAATAGTGATGACAGAAGCAATGTTGATCACGGTTGCCGTACCAGTGATGATGATTTTTAATATTCTGTATTTCATATATCAATGATGAGTATGGTTGCTGGTAGCGGTATATACGCTGGTATAGTAATATGAGAATAAGCTTGTTTAGCAACTTGTAGCAATGATGGTGGTTGTTTAGCAAATTGAATTTAAAGGGTTGCATTTATTTATTTGATTAAAATTAGTATAATATAAGATCAGTACAAACGATATTGATTAAGAAGCATAAGGAACAATTTGTGAATAAAACAAACTAATTAAGGGTATGCGAGAATCAAGTTAATATATCCTTCTCTTTACAAATAAAAGACATGAAAACACATTAAAATGACCATTGTTCAATTATACCATGAACCAAAATTAAATACATAACAAAAGATACAAAAGTGGTTTTTTGCCAACAAAGACCGCAAAAGGGAGCGCCATACAATCTTCCATGTCGCTCAAGTACTGAGTAACGATGGCCTTCATTATCCTGATCTCAATGTTCTCAATCAAACTCGCTTGCTTCTCCACAAGTGCCCCCACAGATCTCCGTTTACACAATATCAATATATAATGGCAAATATAGGTCAAGCTATCGGTGTCTGTGTACTTGGTCCCGTAGAATCCGCAGAAGTCAAGTCCTCAGAAATGTGGCCACCTGCTTCTGATGAGAGGTGTAATCGGTTTGGTTTGATCTGATTTTGGATAAAACTTGGGACCGAATCGGTATGTACTGATTTTACATTTTCAAGAACCGATACGCATCAATTACCTCCCTATACCGGTACTTCCGATTTTAATGGTTCGGTCAGGTTTTCCAGTTTTAATATACTAAATTATATATTATATAATAGTATATTATAGTATATAATACTATAGTGATAATATATTGTAATATTTTATATTATATATTATAATATATAATATAGTGATATATATATATTATAGTATATTATAATATATAGTGATATAGTATTAGTATAACTATTAATACACTAGACTATAGTGATATAAGATTTTAAAATTTAATTTTATATTAATTAGTAATTTATCATATAATTATATATTATATATAAAAATTATAATATATATATGAACCGGTCCGGTTCGGTCTGATCCGGTCTTAAAAAAAGAAAAATTAGAACTGGACCGATTTTGACCGGTTTTAAGAAAAATAAAACCGGTACTGGACCAAACCAAACTCGATACTGGACCAAACCCACCAGTTCAGTCCGGTCCGAGTTGTTTTTACACCACTACTTCTGTTTATTATACCCTTCCCAGTTGGGCTTACCTCCAGTAAGATGCCTCGACTTAGATCGAATATGGACAAGGTAGAATAGATCAATCGAATCCCCAATCACCGATGGTAGAATAAATATACCCCAATTTATGTAGGAGGATTCGAATAAGATGATGCTGAGTTGTCAGATTGCACATTGATGACGCTGAAATACCTTGAGGTGGCAAAGTAGTGCAAAGATGGTAGGAAATCACGATCTTTCCGTGATTGGGACAGTTTTAGGCATGTTACGGTATTTTGGTCATAACTTTGGCTACGAGTATAAGAATCGCGCATATGACCCCAATTCGGAAAACTCATTTTTGTGTGCACATCGTGGTAGCCTAGCTATGCTCGGTGTGCATCTTTGTCGAGGCCAAAATCCACTGTTTTCCCCTCTAAATCCCTATTTTAGTTATTTTTTACCTTTTATGGTAATATTTCATTTATCGTTTAGGAAGTAATTCTGAACTCGATTTTGGCTAGACTTTTAGCAGATTTATTTTATTACGTATTTATTTTTTGTATGATTATTGGGTTTTTTCTACTTTTGGTAAAATTTTGATATGGTCGATTTTCAACTATTACTACTCGGCTTGTGGGTTGATTTCATTATTCATGGGTTTTGACAATTTGGAATTGAACATCAGAGTTGTTTTCTCTATGTTTTGGTCGATTCCCTTATCTTCCTTCCCTATAAATTATCTGTTTAAACTAACCTGCTGAATAATCTCTATTATGTCTGGCATCACCAATCCATGCCAAAGTCTAGCTTGTGCTTCCTCATATCGATGTTGTATGGGAAAATGAGTTGCAACATCTGAAAAGTAGGCTATTGCAATGAACTTGTTTGATGACCTTACTATCATCATATGGAAGAGCCGAATCCTCTACAATCAACCAATATACTTCCTCGTTTGGTATACATCGCTAGATAGTATATTTATACATGTATTACAAGCATATGATATAAGTATATAGTTATAGAATTGTATATAAGTTATTGTACATGCATTACAGTATTAGACTATAATCATATGAACTATAAGTCATATGTAATAGTTATAAACTACAATATAAGTTATCATTTGTCTTGTATAATGAAAATCGTATTGTGTATAAGGTTAATGATATGATTCCTTAACTAAAGAGAAATACTATCAACTTACATTATGATATGCATTTCTCATATATGAACCTGTATATAATCAGTTAAAGTTAATTCGATATATAACATATAACACTAATATTATATTATAACGTACATAACTAACTAAACTTATAAAATAATTTTATTACAAACATAAAATAGCTTGACATATCATATAACTTGTAATAAAATACACAACTAACTACGGCTAACTAATTGCATAAAATATATTATATAAAAAAATTATACAAAATATTTTATACACACTTTGATAACATAAATAAATATATTAAATAAGGTAAATTATAATAAATTAATAGTATATAATTAAGTTTACAAAATACAGCTAAGATGTAATAAACACACACATACATATATAACACATTACTAGCTCAAACGAGCCAAGTCGACCTTATATGAACCTTGTACGTCCATGAGCTTAAACTGAGTCAAACCAAGCTTATAAGAGTTTTGCTCATTTAATATTCGAACAATTATTAGTATTTAACAACATATCATTTATTAAATGATCAGAGTATATTCGAACCAAACCCAAGTTGTTCACAAGATGTTCTAATGATTTACAACCCTACTTAATATGTTGCAAAGTAGGATATGCACTTGGCTCACAAGAGATTTAAATATTGTCGACGATCTTGTGTGCCGAGAAAGTAATATTGACCAACCAAACAGTGAATTTGAATGACTCATCTGTGAGCCTCATGTCAGCTAGTCCCTATAGAACATATACACCTTCTCGAGATAGGCCTCCCCTTCTGTTATAAACCTGAACTCATCCTCTATCTTTGAATACTAACTCAATGCTGCTCCCCTTCGAGATGAAATCATAGAAGTATGTCAAATGACTTACTGCTCAACTAGTATGGGCGCCCTTGTAGGCCGAGTCTGTCCGGCCGTCAATTGATGTTCCCTATCAACAATATTTCCTTCCAAAATAGGACATATTTCTAGACCATTGAAAAAAATTACAAAATCTGAAGACACGGACAAATATGTAAACAATATAACCTATAAAACCTACTTTCTTTGGAGGCAAACAACTAAGCCTTGAAACAAATAAAAATCTATACAAATGGAACATATGTTCATTCTAAAGATTATATTCAGGTAGGATGATATATGTTCAAATGTATTAGTAACTACATTCGAACACAAGTTAGATTATTCGAATGTAACCATCTAATTTCTCATGTATTCGTTTGAATGTGAATTTGGAAAGTTCAAATGGAAAATATATTATTTGGAAAATTACCTTCTAGTTCAAATGATAAGATATCTATTCAAATGGAAAATTATAAGAAGCCATTAGTAGCTGAGTCAACTCGTTTCCAAACAAAAAATCATCAAATCCTCACGATTAGTTGGATTTTGGCACACAAACAACCAGGTCACTCCCTAATTTTTATAGCCGTCCATCGTGTGAGGTAGCTACAAATTTGACAAAAGAGGTAGCATTGTCCACCGTCATTGTAAGACTTTTGTCAATACCCTAATCAAAGATACACTACTCCAATTCTTGACCAATCGTTGCCCTCTGGTGATCACTAACCAAAGTAAATGAAATAATCCGCTTATGCAACTTCCAACTACTATCAATAAAGTGAGCCATGAAACATATGTAATTAATGTTTTGGATACAAGTACAAGTGTCGGTTATCAAACACACTCTTTGATTGGTTGTTAAAACATTTTTTTCAAGCTATAGTTCTATCTTAAGATTAGCTTCATACAATCCCTCATTACCATAAAACGATAGGGAATGGAAAACCTAGGATCAAGGGATTTAGTGTAATCCCAAAACCCTTGACTCTCAACAATCCTAAAGGGTAACTTATCCACTATCACCATCCTAAAAAGGGTAGCCCTAATTGTTTTCTCACGATACTTGGTCATCCCTAGATTCTTCTCCCTTTCCTCCTTCAACTCTTGCCTTTGGAACCAAGAATTGTTAACTCTTGTCCAATTTACTCTTACGATTTTTAAAGAAAAGGTGGATGTGTGCTCTTACGGCCGAAGTGCCTTGCCTTTTCGGATGGCATTTCCACAACCACCCACATTGGTTACAAGTAGTTGTAGGTTCTTCGTGATCAGAATCAAACACTGTAGTGAAGTAATCTTATACCTTAGGCCTATTCTTGGGGTTTCTAGTGTCTAGTGGAGGGTGGTGGGTAGAACGGAAGGTAGTAGGAGTGCCTATCGATGAGTCTAATGGTTCAATAGACTCTTCGATTATAGGAGCCTCGATAGGCTATTGTAGTTATGGTCTTTCTAGACGAGATACAGAGGTGGATGTAGGAATGCTTGTGTCTTCACAATTCATCATTCAATAACTAAAACACAACACAAACAAAAGAGTAAGGTTAACACAACCTCAAACAAAGGACTCTACTTAAAGTAAGCTTATATCTCTATCCTTAAATGGATAGCAACTTAATAAGTATTATAACACATTGAATTTGCAATTTGAGATTATGCACAGATAAATCATTCAAAAACAGCCTCAACTTTTCAGCTTTTTTTTAAAGAGCCAAGGTCACATGTACAACAGTGATCCATTCTCAATTTTATTAACAAAACCATCACTTATGGCGAAAGAATACCATGAAACATAGACCCTAAGAACATAAAACCCTCAGGTATCAAAAAAATCCCAGAAAAACTCCAACAAAACACCCCCCTAAACCAATAAATCATGAATGTCTAAGATAAGGGAAGTCAAGCTTGTCCATACGAATAATACCCCGAATAGATCATTGAATGGAAGTATCGTCACCAAAATCTGAAATGACCCCTTGCATTCCTTGCTTAGCTAAAAAATTAGCCACCATATTAGTTTCTCCAAAAATATGGTGAAAACGAACATTTAACTCCCCAACAATAGCTGTAATTTCCTCCCCACAATTCCAAAGAAACCAATATTTGCACACTCCCGAAGCCAACCAACCAACTATGACCATTGAATCCGACTCTACCAATATATCCCTCAAACCCAAGTGCCTGCACAACTGAAACCTATCAAGGAGAGCTCTACATTCACCAATCGTATTAGTAGTGTGACCATATGAATGCGCAAAACCCGCCACTACTCCGCCCTAAGAATTATGAATAATACCACCCCCACCTGAATTTCCTGGGTTACCTCAAGATCTTCCATCTACATTCTACTTTACCCTCCCTCTCGCTGGTGCTCGCCACGCAATTAATTTTATTTTCCTTGCAGCAATAGGAATAATTGGGCAAACTAATTCCTCAAGGATCGTCCGCTCATGGACTCCTGGCCACCGAAATTCTTTTATCTTGCTTGGCAGTTCTCTAATTAAAATTTTAACAGAGCGAATAATAACATCCAGATTAAATTTCATACCTTCCTTCTTGGCGGCACATCTAGCTCTCCATAACGCCCAGGAAATTACAACAGGGAGAACCCCTCAAAGTCATCCAAACTGTGTGGACAGGGAAGATTGTTGCCACAAGAAACTCATCATCCCCTCCCAGTTTCGAAACTGTGGTACTCTCATTCGACATGCCTCTACAAACAATTTCCAGAATTTTTGAGCTCCTCCTCCCCCACATAAAATATGATGCAAAGGCTCCATTTGTGGCTGATCACAACACTCACACTTAGATACAATAGGAATGCCTAACTGCTGAATAATACCATCCACCAGTATTGCCTTCCTCTTAGCTTGCCAAACAAAGAATGACAGCTTCTTTGGAAGCCAATTTTTCCAAAACCATTTCTTTCAGGGGCATCTTTCACCGTGCTGACGAATTAGATTCCAGGCGGACTTGGTGTTGACCTCACCACTAATTGTTGGCTTCCATACACACCTATGCACTCCCAAACGCAGCCTGATACAAACATCACAGATTTTTGTAATTATTTCTTCCAGAACTAGCTCCCACAGTGCATGAAGGTTCGGCCCTGTAGCTGTGAAAACATCTGCTACTTGCAAGTCAACATTGCCAATAACAAGGATAGATGTAATTAAAGGCCCCTCTCCTAACCAATTGTCCAGCCAAAACTTCACTTGGCCTTCCCGAATAATCCATCGTGAGTTATTTAAAACCTGTGACATGAGATCCGTGATCCCTTTCCAAAAATGAGACCATATTCTGAGTTGCATCACTGAGTAAAGATGGGAGTTTCCAATATATTTGGTAGTGAAAAAGTTCGACCACATTGAATTATCATCAATTAACTTCCATGCAAATTTCATAAGTAAGGATGCTTGAACCTCATGCAGACCCCGAATACCCAGCCCACCCTCTTCCACCGACACACAAATTTTACTCCATGATATCCACTTCTTTGTTTTTATTTTCCAACAATGAACCCCATAGAAAATTCAAAAAAATTCTCTTTATCTCCGATATCAGTCCTTTTGGTAAATTCAAGACAGAGTATATGAATAGGCATACTGTTCAAAACATGTTTGATTAGAACAATTTTACCTCCAAAAAAAAGAATCTTACCCTTCCACCCAACCAACTTTTTTTGGATTTTTGTCAAGAGCAAATCAAATACTCGGATTGTCATGCGACCCAGGATTAGAGGAAGACCCAAATATGTACAAGGCCAACTACCTTCCTTAAAACCCGAAATCAACTTCAATTCATTTTTACAGACAGCCAAAATAGAGGATGAAAAAAACATTGAAGACTTACTCGGATTAATCATTTGACTAGACATCAATTCATACCTATGCAATACTTCCATAAGATTCCGAATAGATGACTTTCTCCCACTAGCAAAAATCAAAATATCATCTGCATATAGCAAATGAGAAATCAAAGGACCACCACCAGGATGGAAATGCTCAATCCGACCTAGACTAAACTCTTTATGAAGCATCCGAGAAAGAATCTCCTCCGATAAAATAAATAAATAAGGAGAAAGAGGGTCACCTTGACGTAGCTCATGCGATGGCTTGAAAAAACCTTTGGAGCACCCATTTAGCATCACAGAGTAAAAAGGGGAGGAAACAACATTAAATACATTATTACGCCACTTCTCTGAAAATCCCAACTGGCATATGATCTCTAGAAGAAAGTTTCAATTAACTCTATCATAAGCTTTGGCTATATCAATTTTCAACAAAACATTTCCCCCTCTCGCCTTCCTATTAATGCCTTGAACCAATTCCTGAACCAACGATATATTCTAAAAAATGCTTATTCCTGGTATAACCTGCTCAGGTTAGATAATTTTGTCCTGGATCGGTGCCAATCGAAAAACCATAATCTTCGACATTATTTTATAGACAACGGAACATAGGCTGGTTGGCAAAATTGTCCAAAATCCATAGGCTCATCAACCTTCGGAATCATAACCAAATTTGTAACCCCAAAGAAAGTAGAAATTGGTTGCCCTTCAAAAAAATATTTAGCCATCTACAAAAGATTGTGTTTCACAATATCCCAAGCCATCATGAAAAAACTTGTCGAGAAACCATTCGGGTCGGGGCTACTATCTGCCGGAATAGACCATAAAGACTTCTTGATCTCATTCATAGTCGGCTGTATCAACTCCAGCTCATCCAAATTGCTCTCAATCGGCGACACCGAAAGCAGCTGCTGGAAGAATAAAACTGCCCCCTCATGCACTGCCTCCCTCGACTCAAGAGTGCTGCCATCATCAAGTTGTATCTTCTCTATTTATTTTACTCTTTCTCTTGAACCGCATGGGAGCATGGAAGAAACTTGTGTTAGCATCTCCTTTGGCGAGCCATTTAATTTGTGATTTTTGGCATGCCATAACTTCCTCTCTTTGAACCCACTGCAGATGCTCTTGTTTACAACTCAATAGCTCATTCTCAGTCTAAGGCAAGTACGTACAGGACAAAATTAATTCCAGCCCAGTAATGCCATCCTCCGATTTTTTTTTATCTCTACCTCCACTAGGCCAAGGACATCCTGGTTCCAAGTTCGTAATGCATGTTTAAGCCATTTTAGTTTCGTGCTTATTCTCACCATAGCACACCCTTCCACTCTATCATTCCAAACTGCCTGCACTAATGGAAGAAATCCTTCATCGGAGCCCCACATACGGAGAAACTTGAATGGCCGAATAACAGACACCTTGTCTCTGATGAACTACGCCAACATCGACGCATGATCCGAAGAAGTCCTGTGCAGATACGAAACTGTAACATCCCCAAAGTAGTTCAAGAAATGCAAATTAACAAGAATTCAATCCAATCGAGCCCAAATTCTTCTACCCCTATCCTCCCATTACACTACAACAATCGATTACTTTCGCATGGAAGATCCACCAGCTCACACTCATGAATACACTCATTAAATTCCCTCTTCGCCCGAGAAGCCTGCGAGAGGCCACGCACCTTTTCACTATCGTCTCGAATTATATTGAAATCCCCCCCCCCCCAAATGAACCATGGAAGCCCACAAGAATTTTGAGCCTTTAGAAACTCCCATAATTCCATTCTTTTAGCCTGAAAACAACTAGCATAAACGAAGGTTGCAAGCACCCGAAAATTCCTATGAACAAACCATCCACTAATAGCTTGACCCGACATTGAAATCAATTCAAACTCAAAATTAGCAACCCAAAAAATCCAAATTTTTGTATCTACCTCCGCATTATTGAAACAATACGGCAACTTCATCCATCGCACCCATCTACTGCACTTATTAGAATTTAAAAATGGTTCTATAATGGCCATCACATAAGGGTGACTTTTATTCAAAATACGCTGAAGTCTACTCTTTGACAAAAGAATTCCCTAATATTCCAGGTAAGCAAATGCATTAGAAAGACTAAAGAAATTTTTTGGAGCGAGTGCGACGCTCCAACACTACAATCGATTTTTCTTTTCTTACCCCTTTAGCTTTTTTCAATGGAACATGCATGTCAGGATCCGAGTCAAAAGATTTTACCATTAACTCATTTAACTTCTCCCCAAACTCACCATCAGACCTAGCCTTGGACATAAAGTTCACATGGTGCAAATCTTCCACTGCAAACAGATCCCTATCTCCCAAACCACCTAACTCAAATTCTGAAGATTCATCCACTAGCCTCAAAGTACTTCTTGATTCAGATTTTTTGAGAATTTCCTAGTCATCACCCTCATGATCTGCCTCTATAAGCTTAAACCAATTTTCTTGTTGCTTAGACAGCGTCCTTTTCGAGGTAGTGTGACCCTCTAACTCCTCTTCAATCAAAGAAACACCACTAGTCCGCACTGCCACCGCCTCTGAATGTACCACCTTTGAAGGATCAGCTCTGGACTCTTCCAGACATGCATCAAATAATTCCCCATCCGGCGAAACGAACCACACACCAGTTGCCTCCTCGATGGTCCCTTCCCTTCTCACCCGGATGGATTCTAGATTGATCTCTTGTCCAGATTTCGAAGATTCTCCCACCACCTTCTCCGTATCAGGAGTGATCTTCTCACAATCACAGTTGCCCACCACCTTCCACTGATTTTTTGTGGAATGCTTTTTTCCTTCATCCTGTGCCAACACCTGCTTATCTTTTTTCCCAACCGCAGGATGTTCCCGCCTAGAACGCCTAGCCTCAAAGTGACCCTGTTTTCTGCAAAAAAATGCAGAAAGAAGGAGTTGATAATAACCTCCTGCAAATGGCTCGTCGCAAGGCCCTTGGGACCCAACCAAAAAGATTTACGCAAAGGCTGAGAGACATCTACTTCAACACAGATCCGCGCGGCCTCAGGACGAGTCACACACGCCATAACGTTATCCCTCTTCAAGTATCAACCAAAGCCATTTCCCATACTTAGTACCATTGATTCCTAAAAATAATTAGGAGGCAATCCTGGCAAAGTAAGCCATACCGGAACCCACGGGGAATCCTCGTCTTTGACAAAATCTGGAGTCTAGTGAAAAACCCAAAAATAAATTCCATGAATCTCGGAATTACCTCTCACCATCACACTAATAAAATCTTCCTCCTTCGCCATCTGAACCAGTAAATTTCATGGGTTACGCAATTGCCCAACCATTGAAATCGATCTAAAACCCCAACTATTTTTTATAAAAGCACGAATATGATCGATGGAAGGCCGTCGATGAAGGAATTTCAAAACCCTTGAGAACCAAAAAGGCTCTGCAGACTGCTGAATCTCAGCCTTCAAAAACATGAAAAACATTGTTCCATCCTGAAACCGAGGTTCCTACGGAGGCACAAACACCTCTGGCAAAAGCGGTGGCTTTGCAGCCACCACATCCGCAAACCCGACTGTACCTTGCCCTGCATCAGACACTCGCTCAATGCGAGGCAATCCTGTCATCCTCCCCTAATCTTTGGGCACTCTAGCCTCCTGATCTGCCATCGGCGGCAGTGGCCCGGTGGCTAGTGCCATGAAAAAGCCCTAATCACCTCCCAAAGATAGAGAGAAAAGAGAGCCCTGAATGCTCTAAGGTCCTTAAAGCCTCACTAAATTCAACTCCTCAACTTTTCAGCTTAATCATTCAAAACATCCCCAAATTTTGCATCATATATAACACCCAGACTTTTGCATCATATATAAACAGCCCCAACTTTAACAACCAAGAACCAACAAAAAAATTAACAACCAGCAAAAAATGAGGGGAAGGGGCTGACAAATTCACAACTAGCAAAACAATTACAATAGTCTAGAAATAAAAATGGATAATAATTTACAGATACCCAAATTTGGAAGCAGATCTACATATGCGAAGCTTACCTGAAGAATCTTGCAGCATATCGGTTCTCATCCTTAGATATCCACCAACTGAGGAGACAAATGAGGCTGGTTCTGCGAAAGGGAGAGAATGAGGAGAGAAAAGAGGGACTTAGGGTTAGAAGAGAAGAGGGACTTACGGTTAGAGATAGAAAGAGACGACGAGGTGGGTGGAGGCTGACCACGGGCTGAGTGGTGGTTGAGGATGAGGTGCAGGGTTAGGGGTAGGAACAGTGAGAGCAATGTGAGAAGAGGAGGGAGAAGGTGACGAGTTTTTTTTTTTTTTTAAAGAGCAAGAAGTCACATGTCCAATAGTGACCCCTCCCAAAGTTTATTAATAAAGCCCTCACTTATGGCGGAGGAATACCGTGGTTACAAGAAAGGACCATGGAAAAACAGGCCCATAAACAAGAAAAAATCTAGAACAAAAATAATAGACCACTATTTAAACAAAACCCACCACAACCCAAAACCAAGGCTTACAAATAACCCCAACTTTTACAATATAACATCTCAAAGATGGAAAACCCAAAGAATCCAAACAGATCAGGCCTCTAAGAACCCGAGGCAAATTATAACTACTCGAAAAATCCCACTCAGAACCTAAGGCCCCCTGCCTTTGCTAACCAATCCGCCACCCTATTACCTTCACGAAAAACATGCTGAAACCAACATTGAACCGTGCAAGCTAACTCAACAATTTCCTCCCAAAAATCCTTAAGGTACCATACTCCACATCTCCCTCTACTCCACCAAGAAATAACTACCATAGAATCCATTTCAACTATTACATTTGAGAGATTCAACGTTTTGCATCTTCTCAACCCATACAAGAGAGCCATAAGCTCTGCCTTATTATTAGAACCAAACCCAATAAGAAGCATAAGCCTGAACCATCCCACCAGAAGCATCCCGAATAACCCCACCAATACCACAAGAACCCGGATTACCAATACTACTACCATCCGTACTCAATTTAAACCATCCCAGCGGCGGTTTATCCCACCTCACCACTTTACAACTTGGAACTTTCGGAACCACCGGAACTATCCGCAAAGCTTCCAGAATCATACCATCTCGACGAGACAGATTTTTATTTTGCTTAGCCGCCTGTGAGATGGATCCTAACCACACACATATAGAATGAACAACAGAATTACGCGATTCCAATATACCTTCCATTCAAGCAAGACACCTCCTTCTCCATAGGCGCCAAGTAATAATAATGGGAATAATGCCAACAATAAAGCCCACCTGTGAGGAAGAGCTAGCCCGCCTAAACCAAGTCTCAACATTCTGTTTCCAAGTTCTACCAAGAGATATGCCAATAAGATTTCCAAAAAAAGACCACACTCTGTATGGAAATTCTCCCTAAAAAAGCACATGATTAATATCTTCAATATGACCATGATTACAGCAATTACATTTAGATACAAGAGGAATACCAATACGGCGTAATCTGTCATCCACACTCAAGGCCATAAACCATGTCCTCCAAAAATGGATAGACATTTTTAAAGGAAGATTCTTATGCCAAATCCATGCATGCCAAACCATAAAATTACCTCTAATACGAATACAATTCCATGCAGATTTTGTAGAGAAAATACCTGTATCCGTAGGAGTCCAAACTAGAACATCATTTCTATTCTTCAGTCCAGCTAAATCAGTTATTATCTCATCCACCTTAACTTGCCCTACTAACTCCTCCAATAACTCCACATCCCAACTATTCAACAACCTACAATCTTTAACTTTCAAAAGAGGAGAACCCATAACATTCATTTCATTAATCAATGGACCATTATCCCTCCATTTGTCATACCAGAAAAAAAGATCACCCTCTCTAATTTTCCATTTTGAATTATTTAACAAACACAGAATACAATTAGCAACCATTCTTCAAAATCGAGATCCTTTATTATTTTCTATAAGAAACCACGGCCGGGTTCCAACATATTTGGTTTTGAAAAAATTTGCCCATAAAGAATTACCTTGAAGAAGGTTCCAAGCGAAGCGCATATGCAAGGCTTTCTGAACATCCTCAAGGCTTCGTAACCCAATTCCTCATTCTTCCACCGGCTTACACATCTTATTCCACGTCAACCATTTCTTTTTGTTCCGTCCATCAGCTTCTCCCCAAAAGAAAGAACTCATCAATCTATGAATCTTGGCAATAGTAACTTGAGGTACCTGTAAAACAACCAGTAGATGGATATTCATACTAGATAGAACATGCCTCAAAAGAACAAGTTTTCCTCCCGAAGAAAGAAGCCTCATCTTCCATCCACTAATCTTTTGCCTCACTTTATTTACCATTTCTTCTAAATGAGCCTGTTTCAAACGCCCTCGAATTATTGGCACACCTAGATATTTGAAAGGGAAAGTTCCTCCATAAAGCCCGTCTGCCTTAAAATCCATTGCTTACGCCGATTTGGAATTTTATTAGAACAATACAAAGCAGATTTCTGAACATTAATAGTTTGTCCTGACCACCTCTCATATTGAATCAAAATTTTTTGAAGAATCCGCACCGATCTTTTACTTCCATTAGAAAAAACCATAACATCATCAGCATACATCAAATGAGAGATAATAGGCGTACCTCGGGCCTGAGAGAATAGGCCAAACTGATTCTCTTGCACACTCCTATGAATCAAACGGGAAAGAACCTCTTGTTGGATGATAAACAAATAAGGAGATAGAGGATCACCTTGACGGAGCCCACGACCACCCGGAAAAAAACCCTTAACCGCTCCATTCATCATGACTGAATACCAAGGGCTAGAGATACACGAATAAATCAACTCAAAAAATTGAGAAGAGAAACCAAACCTTCTCAAAACCATTATCAAGAATCCCCAATCCACCCGATCATAGGCTTTCGCCATATCCAATTTTAACAAGATATTCCCCCCATGTATTCTTTTATTAATAGACTGCACCAACTCCTGAGTGAGGCTAATATTCTCAAAAATACTCCTTCCAGGAATAAAGGCTCCTTGCTCCAAAGAAATCAAGCAAGGTAAAATAACAGTTAAACGAGAAACAATAATCTTGGAGCAAATTTTATAAAATACAGAACAAAGACTAATAGGGCGGAACTTATCAAAACCTGTGGGTGACTCCATCTTTGGTATAAGAACCAAATATGAGGCCGTGAAAAATTTTGGAAGATCCTTGATCATAAAGAATTCCACTACTGCCTTCCAAACATCAACCTTAACCACTTCCCAACAATTTTTATAAAAACCCGCTCCAAACCCATCAGGACCCGGAGTGTTTTGATTTGGGATGGATGATACTGCCTCAAACACTTCCTCTAAAGTAGGCGGCCTAATCAAAGAAACATTTTCCTCCTCTAGTATGACCGTCTCAATAAGGCGTTCCAGTCTAGATTGCTCTATGGGCGGTTCTCCTCGAAGTGAATCTTGAAAAAATTCCACCGCCCCTTGATGAATACTCTCTGGGCTCTCATAAATTATTCCATTTGATCTCAGCTCCAACACTCTCTTCCTTCTTTTATTGATAAGACAAACATGAAAAAATTTTGAATTACTATCTCCCTCCAACTTCCATTTAAGCTTAGCCATTTGTGCCAATCTCATCTCTTCCCGATGCCTCCAACCAGCTAGATTTGAGACTGCCTCATGTAGTTCTCTCTCCAAATTTACCTCCCAATTTGATTGAAGCTGTAGCTCAATCTCCTCAATCTATTTTTCAAGGGCATCAATACGCCCTATTGTGTGACCGAATACTCTTTTATTCCATTCCCGAAGCACCACCTTTGTATGTTTTAATTTCTTACTTAAACACAGGATCGGAGAACCTACCATCTGTAAATTCCAAGCAGCTCTAACACAATCCAGGAAACCAGGATGATCCACCCACATTTGTTGAAACCGAAATGGAGACGGCCCATAGGAGAAATGATCTTTCTTGAACTCAATGATCATGGGGGCATGGTCTGAAGTAGATCTAGACAAGTAAGAACAAATAGTATTAGGGAACAAATTACTGAATGAATTATCCATTAGAGCACGATCAAGCTGAGCCCACGAATGGGCCAATCCTAACTGCCCATTACACCATGAGAAACAACTCCCTTTCGTTGCCATTTCCATAAGACCCCTTTGATGAATCCAATCATTAAAATCATCCATAGCCACATTTGGCCGAGGTCTTCCTCTTCTCCTTTCCGAATCATTCCTGATAATATTAAAATCCCCCACAACAACACAAGGATCTACACCCACATGATTACTATTGAGCTCTAGCCATAGATAGCGCCTCTCCACCCAGGAACATTTAGCATAAATCACATGAATCAAAATTTTATCCGCACCATTCTCTACAACAACGGAAATAAATTGCATACCCAACTTATCAACTTGCACCTTATAACTACTATCCCACAAAAGCCATATTTCCCCCCCTTCCACCTCATTAGAAATAACCATATCAAAATTTAGACTTCTAGCCAATTTACGAGCACCCTCTAAATTTTGAAACGGTTCTAAAAGTGCAACAATTTTCGGTTTATATCTTCCCACCAATGTCTTTAGTCTGATTCTAGATGTTTCCACCCCTCTAATATTCCATACCAAGATGGAATCAATCATTAAGCAATGTTAGGATTTCGGGCAAGAACCCGAGAAGAACTACGCATTTTAATAAGCTTTTTTTTATTATACCTCTTTTTACCATCATTCAACTCAGATTCAGTAAAGTAGTCTTTAGTTTGTGAAAAAACCTCTGGATGTTGTTCCGGTTCTGGTTCTGAAGAACAATTCTCTTCCATCATGATTTCTTCATCAACTTCTTCATCAACGTCCTCATCTATTTCCTCTTCCACCACTGGTTGCGTCTGCTCCATAATCGGACCATTATCTTTCGCACGCAAACTCTGATTTACGTCCCTATTAGACGCCACATAACACACACCCGTGACAATCCCTGCACCATCTGCATCCCCAACGTGTAACATTAAATCTGTTTCATCCTCTGTTTCAACAAGAGGCATCAACTGCACCACCTTATTAATCACAGGAGGAATTACTTCTCCCATCTGCTCCGGTTGTTCATCATTCACAGAACCCAACTGCACCATTTGGTCTGCCACCTGCACTGGCAATTCTTCCTTCTCGGCATCCAACTGCACATGAACTGCAACTGCTACTTCCGTCGCCTTCTCCACCCCAGCCTCCTCTATTTCTTTGTCCATCCGCATAGAATGTTCACCCACAGCATTATTTTCCACAAGAACCAGCGGAGGAGTTTCAACCTTATCATCATTCTGCTCTACCCCTTGATCATCCGAGAGGCCTTTACTACTCCCTTTTCTTCCCCCTTTCTTACCAGCTTTTCCAGGATTACAAGTCCGTGCATTATGACCCTGCATCTTACATGACGAACAGAAAGTCGGGAGCGTTTCATAAAATATTTCTTGCTTTCGGCTAGAAGACAGTCCAGGCGCTCCAATCCATAAATGAGACAGTGGCGGTTTTGCAGCATCCACTTCCACACAGAGCCTTGCACCATCCGTTCTTGTTGCGCACCGTGTCGGATTATCACGGCGAATGAAAGTTCCAATCAGTGCCATCAAAATCTTCAAGAAAGATTCTTGATAAAAGTTTGGAGGAAGACCCGGCAAAGAAACCCATACCGGGACCCTTGATGGCTCAGCATCCTCATTGAATTCTGGTGACCATGTGAATGCACGGTAGAAGATCCCATTTATTTCACAAACCTCCCGTGATAATGCTTTGGTGAAATTAGCCATGCGAACGAAGACGTTACGCGATCTCCTCATGGCAGAAACTACTGGACTAGCCGTAAGGCCCCATCGACTGTGAATGAAAGCCCTCACAGCATCCAACGACGGACGGTTCTTCAAGAACTTGAGGACTACAGAGTAGCGGAAAGGTTCCGCTGATCTTTCTATTTCTTCTTTAGTAAACTGAAAATATACCTCACCTTCCAACATCTTTGGAAGCCTGGGTGCAAGAAGCATCACCGGTATAGGTTGAGGGACGACACCCACCAGATCGGCAAAGGAAGGCTGACCAGTGCCACCCTCTACGGCTGCCATGCAGCCTCACGTAAAACCCAGACCCCGTGCGGCAGCAAGAACCCTATTCTTTAGAGAGAAAAAGGGTATAAACGGAACTTTTGTATATATCATCAATAACTCATATTTCGCCTTTCTCATATTTGAGTCAAGGCTATCCTACCAAGTCTTGAATTCCTAAGTGAATCTTGAGTGAGAAAATGATGATGAGGTCGAACAAGGGGCGGGGGGCGGGGGGAGGGTTGGGTAGAAACATAGGCAATGTAGTCAAATCAATGTCATTTAGCGAGGGAGAAATATAGAAACCATAGTCAAAACGACACCATTTTTAGAGAAAAAACGGCACCATTTTGACTGAATTTGAGCTAGGTTGCACCTTTTGAGCTGGGCTGCTTCAATTTTGGGCTTCTAAACCCTTGGACTTTTTTTCCCTAAACCCTAAACTAAACCTTGCTTTTTTAAACCCTAAATTTATATTTAATTTTAATCTTTGTTTTAGCACTAAGTTTTTTTATTTATGGTTTTTATAATTGTTAGTATTGATTATTAGTAAATATTAATTCACTAATGTGAAATTATATGTTATCATCCTATAGTTTTTGTCATTCTATAGTGTTTAATTATATGTTATTATTGTATATATAGTTATTATAATTTTTTTCATCACTCAATTTAATTTTTAGTATTGATTATTAATAATTACTATTTAAATCGACTTGTACTATAGTGCTTAAATAGAATGTATTATACTACTGTTATTATACATTAGTATGATATATACTATAGTGTTATTATAAATTATTGTAAATAGACTTGTACTATAGGGTTTAAATACAATTCTTAGTATTTATACTTGTACTATAGTATTGATTATTAATGATTACATGTTATTATACTATAGTATTATATGTTATTATATTAGTGTCTAACTTATTTATAACTTAATTATATACTAGACTTGTATTACATGTTATTATGTTATTGTTATTATACATTAGTATTATATTTGTACTATATTAGTATCTAACTTATTCCTATTATAGACTTGTATTATAGTTTTTAATTACATGTTATTATGCTATAATATGATATGTTATTATAAATAGGGGTGTAAAAATAAACCGGAAAACCGGCCTAGACCGGCCCAAACCAATGGAACCGCCTCCCTTAGTTCCAAAACCGGCCGGTACCAATCCGGTTCTGGTTCTATGCTTTTTAGTACAAGACCGGACAGGACCAGTTCACTATATTATATATTTAAATTCATTTTTTTAATATTATAAATAATATTTTTTATATTATATATAATTTATATATGTATAATATATAATAATATAAATTATAATTATATATATAAGACAATCTTATTATAATTTATAACATACAATTTTAATCTTAAACATGAAAATTTATTTAATCATATGCTTTAAACATAAAATATATATGTATTAATAACATTTTATGGTCTAATAAATTCTCAACATATTCATTTTGATAAATGCATTAATATATTAATTACATTTCACTTTAATTAATTAGTACACATGAGTATACTAATATATATTAGTATATTAATTACATTTTATGCTCTAATACTAATACTATTAAAATCGAAAAATCGGACCGAACCGGACGGAACCGGTAAAATTGGAGGTACCGGTTTAGAAGGGTAACCGGTGCGTAATCGGTTTTCAAAAATACAAAACTGGTGCATACTAGTTCGATCCTAAATTTTGTCCAAAACCGGACTAGACTAAGTACACTCCTAATTATAATAGTGTCTAGCTTATTTCTAACTTAATTATATACTAGACTTAGAATTATTACATGTTATTATGATAGTGTTATTATACATTAATGTTACATGGTAGTAATACTTTGATATTCGTTGTGTACATATACTAAACTATTATTATTCAATTTAATCTATTTATATTATAGTATAAGTATATTATTTTATATTATTGAATTTAACTATATAAATTTTAGTTATATAATTATATAACTATATTAGTATATATAATCAATATATAAATAAATACATATATTTTTATAATATATGTACATTAATATCGGAGTCAGAGTCGAAGTTGGATACGAACAATTGGATCAGATCGGATTCGGAGTTGATTTTTGCTTAGCCCTAGATGGAAGGGAGCTAGTCACCCTCCGGAGAGCACAAGCTAGCAAAGTCTTTTCTAGAGAGAGAACGATTTTTCATTTGTACGTACGTAGGAGACCATATCCACAATTAATTGAACAGAAACAAGCTGCATGATTTCCTAGTATTTGGTAATGAGGAGTTGACGGTTCAAGCGTTACAAATATAGATTATCAACCAGATTTGGACGTTAGAAAACCACGGCCTACTCTACCATTGTCGTCATATGACTCGAAAAGTTTCAAGCAATATAGACTACAACAAACTCTATAATATAGCAACTCCATTTAGCCATATTTAACTCGGAAAATATTTGAGAAACATTTTGAGTCAATATTGGGAGAAATTTGTTAAAATTAAATGCCCCCAAAACAGTAACTTTTGGTGAATTATTTATTTAATAATAAATATTTAGCTTTCACATGCATATCCTTTATGGCTACGTACTTAATTATCATATATTTCCTATAATCGATTTTTCAATAATTGTTTTTTGAAAAGAAACTATTTTTCCGCAAACTTTAACTCACAACTTCATGGCTGGATAAATTAATGATTCAATCTCCAACCCAGTGTGCACATGGATATATAGAGACTTTATCTTTTCAGTATTATTGAACAACAAGGTGCCGATTAGACCATTAGGTAAGCTGGGCCATACAAGTGGAGACTCTTGAACACTAAACAACGGGTGAACCAATCTAAATCAGTCCTAATCCATCATTTTTTAACAGATTTTATCAATCCACCTGACACACAATTGCATGTAGGGGAGGGCTCTGACTTTGACGGAGTTGGAATGGTCAATTCCAACATCCGAGTACTTCAACTAGGGTCAGAGGCCAAGTTGAGCTCCGACTCCGACTCCAATCAGGAGTTAGGGTATTTTTCCATTTTTCTTCCCACTTTCACACCATCCAAATAACATCCACAAATTCCAAACAACATCAGAACAATATACAACAACATTCAAACAAAGAAACCCATCTCACCTCAGACAACAAATCTCCTTCGCTTTCTCAACCGAACGAAACCCATCTCACCTCATACTACAAGTCTAATCAATCACGGTTCAACCACCATCTGAAGGAGGGGGCGACTAGGGGATAAAAATAAGTTTGAAGTAGGGGTGGGCAGCGGGGCCCCGCCCCCGCTGCCCCGACCCACTTCCGCCCCGCACCCGTGCGGCGGGGCGGACCACCCCGTCAGCCAGATGAGGGGGCGGGGTCACCCGCCCCGCATCTGGCACTCTAACCGGGGGCGGGTGCGGGATGGGGTGACACCCGCCCCGCAAATACCCCGCCCCGCCCCGCCCCGCCTCGCATATATATATATAAACCTACGCATGAAACGACGTCGTTTCATGCGTAGATATTTTTTTTTTTTAAACCCAGGCATGAAACGACGTCGTTTCATGCCTGGGTTTATTTCATTCCCCCCCCCCCCCCGATTCCCTCCCTCCCTCCCTCACTCTCAGACTCTCACTTCTCTCTCTCGGACTGCCTCCAGTGCTCCACCAGGCGCCGCTCCAGCTCCGCTCGTCTCTCCCTCTCTCTGAGTTTCCGGCGCCGCACCCACCGCCCAGCATATCCTTCACGTCGCCGTCACCGATCCGATCCCTCTCTTTGCATCTCCATCACCGAACTCCGAAGGTAACCAACCCTAATACCCTATCCTATTTTATTTTTTTGTAATTTATATTTTTAATGGAGATTGGAGGAAGGATGGGGTTTATCGGAGATGGAGGATGGGATTTTTGTGAATTGTGTGCTGTGGAGCTTAGATTGTGCATGTGTTTTGGTTTGAAATTTGAATTTCTTCCGTGAAATGCATGTGAATTGTGTTTGTTTTCTCATTTCTGTAATTATTTCGGATTGGATTCGAATTGGAACCCCTAAATTAATTTAGGGCTCAAATCCGAAACCCTAAATTAATTTAGGGGTTTCAAAGATTGAAACCCCTAAATTAATTTAGGGTTTCGGATTTGAGCCCCTAAATTAATTTAGGGGTTTCAATCTTTGAAACCCCTAAATTAATTTAGGGGTTCAAATCCGAAACCTCATGTGATGATATCATTGTCAATTTGGTTTTCCATATATACTCTTTAAATCAATCCAATTCTAGAAAATCAGATTCATATATATAGTACTTACTTAATTACCATATATACGAAATAAGTTTTTTAATGAATTTTATTAATTTCTTTATTCTGCTTTTCTATATATATAATGTAAAAGCTATTTGGTAAAGTACGGATTTAATATCAAAACATCTACTATTTTAATATGATCATATTACATTATCAATTATCTCAAAACTACAAATTTATGAAAAATGAATTAGTAAAAAGTTATGAGCTAATTAGTATGTATTATTCAACTTGGACTTGCACGGAAAGAACATTAGCATGCATGAGCTAATTAGTGTATTTGTTAATATATTTTATTAACAACATATAGTGTATTTGTTGTTAATATATTTTATTACATTTATAACCAAAGTACACAATATATATATTTACATATATATATGAATGTCAAGTGATAGTGTGATTAGTGATACTTTTTTTTATTCTACTTTTCTTTTATGTTCATTATATAGTTGTTATGTTTTCTATTATTTCAGATTTCTTGTTTGCTTTAGTTCATGGATATGCCAGCGGATTCGAGTGCGAGCTCTCCTTTTCAGGCCGAGGGCACCCCTACCCCTACCTCTACCCCTACCCCTACACCTACCCCTCCTACTCATAGTCCTATCCCTAGCTCTACGGCACCTTGCCTTGCCCCCAAACCCAGCAAGAAACCTGCTTCAATAGTTTGGAGTCATTTCACCAAACTAGAGGGTGGTGACTCAAGTAACCCCCAAGCCAAATGTAACCATTGTGGGAAAATTTATGGATGCCACTATAGGAAACATGGCACCTCACAATTAAAGGTGCACTTAGAAGAGCAATGCAAAAAAAGTCCAATATTAAGATCATTACAAGATAAAAGCCAATCTAGGCTAGAAGTTGGACTTCAAAAAATGGCGGATGAGACTAGTGGGGGTGCAAGTTTGAGGGGGTATACTAAGTATGATCCCGATAAGTGTAGAAGACATCTAGCTCGTATGGTCATAATGGACGAGCTATCTTTTCAAATTGTAGACGGGAAAGGGTTCCAAGCGTATTCTCACTACTTGGAACCAAGGTTTAATATTCTCTCTCGCCACACGGTGGCAAAGGATGTAAAAAAGCATTTTTACATTGAAAAGGAGAAGTTGAGGGGTCAATTGGTAGATCAATTTGTTTGTCTCACCACTGACACTTGGACATCGATCCAAAATTTTAATTATGTCTTTGACTGTGCATTTTATTGATTGCCATTGGACATTACAAAAGAAAATTATAAAATTTTGTAAAATTACCGATCATAAGGGTGAGACAGTTGGGAAGGCCTTGGAGGCTTCAATAAAAGAGTGGGGTTTGAGCCGAGTTGTTACAGTCACAGTCGATAATGCCTCGTCTAATGATGTTGCATTAGGACATTTGAAAACTTATCTTAGAGAGGCAAATAAGACACTTATGGGTGGTAAGTGTCTGCATGTAAGATGTGCGGCACATATTCTGAATTTGATTGTCAGTGATGGTTTGAGAGATCTTCATGACTCGATTGCTCGGGTTAGAACTGCTGTGAGATGGGTGAGATCTTCTCCTTCAAGGTTGGAGAAATTCAAGGTTGCTGCGAGATCTGCGGGTCTAACATCTAAGAAGGGCCTTTGTACTGATATGCCTACACGATGGAACTCAACATTTCTGATGTTGGAGGCGGCCCAAGAATATAGGCTGGCATTTGCATTATTGGGTGAAGAAGACATCCAATATGTAAAATATTTTGATGATTATGGGGGATTGGGGAAACCCGTAGATGATGATTGGGAAATTGTAACTATTTTTGTAGAGTTTTTGATACTTTTTTACGATGTCACCACGAGGCTATCCGGAACTTTGTACCCTACATCCAATGTTGTATGCCAGCAAATATGTAGGGTAAAAGAAGAATTAGATGATATGGTCGCGGGTGGTCACATTAGGCTGCGGGAGATGGCATTGATTATGAGGTCAAAGTACGACAAGTATTGGGGAGATTTAACTAGGGCTAATATTTTGTTATATGTAGCTGTCGTCTTTGACCCGAGGTATAAGTTGGATGGCATGATATTTGGATTGGGCCTTGCGTACGGGCAAGTATGGGCGGAGCTTATTGCAGTAAGGGTTCGGGAAACTCTTACTAGATTATTTGATGAGTTTTCCACCCTGCGCGGTGGTAATATTGCGGCACCTACATCTACCCCCTCAGCCTCAGGCTCACAGTTTCCTGAAGTCGAGGTTGGGAAAAGGCGTAGATTGGAGTGGGGTGAGAGGTATGAGCAGACCCCCTTCCTCCGGACTTCTGTAGAGGCTCAGTCAGAGATAGACAGATACTTAGCAACAGAGATTCTACCATTTTCACGAGATTTCGATATATTAAGTTGGTGGAAGGTGAATGCTGTGAAGTATCCCATCCTTGGAGAGATAGCCCGCACACTTTTGGCCATCCCTGTTAGCACAGTAGCCTCAGAGTCGGCCTTTAGCACCGGAGGGCGTATATTAGATTCATTTCGGAGTTCATTAGCTCCTACCACTGTAGAGGCTTTGATTTGCACGCAAAATTGGATTAAGGGAACTCCAATTCATGTTCCGGATGTTCTTGAGTATGAGGAGGCCGACGTCGAGGAGGAGGGTGATGATCAGTCTGGATCTGGTATTTATTCTAATTTCTTATTTTTATTTAATTGGTATTCATTAATTTCATTTCAAATTTAATACTTATAGTGATACATGAGACGACGTCTACGGCTACCTCCGATGCAGTATGACTTTTGTATTGGACTCACCATTGCCATGGTTTGCATAATTTCTCCCCTAATAGGCTAATTGTTTTTTGCATTTAAAACTTTGTTTCATTTATTTAACTTTTTAATTTTAATTTGTTTTATTTTTAACTTATTAATATTTCAGGTTTTTTGACTTATTAATTTTTATTTTTAACTTATTGATTTTCAGTCTCACAGCAATCGACATTCGACACATTGACACAACTCAGTGAACTCACAACTACGGCTCCACCCCAAAATCAATTTTCTTAATTTACAATTATTGTAATGTTGTTACAATAGTTAATTATACAATTTGTAATATTTTTTTTTAGAAGAGTTTGTAATAGTGTAATAGTTTATTAGTTCTCTTAATTTGTATAATTGTAAACTATTTATTTTAGCATAGTGTCTTACTGCCTTAGTGATGAATATTACTTAATTATTTATTAGTTAAAACTTAATATCTACTTATCAAAAAAAAATTATTTCTTTTCTGTTTTTAAATTTATATTTTTTTTAATCTAAATAATGGGCCCAAAGTGGCCCAAAACGAATTCTGGGCCATTTAGGGCCCAGAAAAATGTACTGGGCCGGAGGCCCATTACCATGTGCGGGGGTGCGGGCGGGTGGGGGTCCGGGGGAAAAAATCACACCCCCGCATATGCGGGGGCGGGGGAGGGGTGGCCCCGCCCCGTAGGGGGCGGGTATCACCCCTAGTTTGAAGGGGGGTGGTACTGGGGAAAAAAGTGAAAAATTGAAGATTGTTCTTATGGGAAAGAGTGAAATAAGTTTGGGGTTGGGGTATGGTGCTGTTTTAGTTAAGAAGCCAAAAAAAATTTGTTCTTGTGGGGGACTAGGGGACTCGAACTCAAGTCATGGAGATTAATAAAAACAACAGCAACCATTAGGCTAATTGGACCTCACTTATTTATCATGCTGTAATATTAAATATATTAAGTATATCTATCGGAGTCGGAGTCGGAGTCGGTAGTCCAGAGTCTTGTTCAACTCCAAACTCCGACTTCGACTATTTTTACCCTCCAACTCTGACTCCAACTTTTCCTACTCCGACGGAGTCACCGGAGGTTTTGCCCAAACCCTAACTGCATGTTGATATATACAAAGCTGAATAAGATGTTAATAATATAATATAAATAATTAAATCTACATTTTTTTATTAGCTTAAGTTTTTTTAGACAATTAGTTATTTCACATAGTATCAGAGCAGAATTCTTGAGTTCGAATAATGATTCTACACTCTATCTCATTTAATTAAAAATTCCACGTGTTGAGACCACTCATTGAAAAAGAGTCTAACTCAAATGTAAGGAGATTATTAAGAATATAATAAAAATAATATTAAATCTACATATTATTTATACCTTTAAAACAAGAGTTTTGTTATTTATAAGCTTGTGAGTGAGTATACCCTTAATATAGGATCGAAACAAATAAAAAAAAAATTGAATACACGAATACTTTTATTTTGACTGCATGTACTTGAGTTATAATATTTTTAGCAGAGCGGTGCTATTCTGCCGCCTGAGTAGCACCGTTCCATTTGACCGTTAGGCCAATTTGACATTTTATTTATATTTATTTATTATTTTAAAACATTTTAAAAAAATTAGCAATACAATAATAGTCACTTTCTTAACTATTAAATAAAGAAAAAAAATTTTAAAAAAGTTAAAATAAATGAGGTGTCAAAATGATGGGACAAATTGAGTAGGCAAAATAACAATTTTCTTTTTAGTATGTTAATAAAAAGACTAGTAAATGTAATTTTTCTTAAATCAAAGATATAATTTTTCAAGTATGTTTTGTTTTTATAAAAAAAAGAGTACTGTGGTTAGCTCTATTAATAAAAAGTTTGGAAATAGATATGATTGAGGCATGTTTTGTTTATAAATATGGAAAGGTTGGATTTTAAGTAATAAAAATTTGTGAAAATAATCTTTTTAAATGGATTTGTTTTTAAAACTTCAAGAAAAAAAGAATTGAATTAAAACATATATGTACTGAAATTCATGCGTTTTGGTTACTACGGTAGACGTATTTGGTTTCCTGACTGGCTAATTCTAATAAGCATCGTTCGAGATTCATTCTAAACGATGTGACGTATGTACCCTTAACCTTGATTACTTGCACTCTTTCTCTGTTGTACAGAGGTTAGAGAATTCGTATATGATTCTGTTCTTTTCAGGAGTACAATGGAATAGTTTGATTTGTCGTAAAAAAACAAATAATTTCATTGGTCGGTGAAGCTCAATAAATAAAAGCCTTTTATAAACATTTCGATTCATCTATTTAGAATTACAAATGAAGTTGTGTCAACTTTATAGCAGAAGTCTTGAATTCACATGATATCGTAACAGAAGTTTTGAGTTTAAATCATTCCTCCTCTATCACATTTAATTAAATATTATACGTGTTGGACCAATTCATATGGTGGAAGTTTAGTCTGAACTTGAGAGTGGAGAATAAGATATAAATTAAATAGATGTTTGAGACAAGTGATGTTTTCACAAAAAATTTCTAACTCTAATGTATGTAATTACTCTTTATATATTTAGCAAAAAAAAAAAAAAATACTCTTTATCTACGTATATGCTTGTTTATATTTTTATAAATATATATTTAAATTGTAAGATATTTATATAAACTCGAGATTAGAAGGAATATTATCAAAACATGTGAATGAGCAGATTTTTTGTGATGAAATTGATATATAACTTATTACAAATACTAAGTTTTAAAACATAATCTAGTTAGTGATAGCTCAAACGTGATTAATTAAAGTAAGAACGCTCTTACTGTGCCGCTCAAAATATCGCTGGCGTGCCCTATAGTGCATTAGTAACTTTTATTTTTTATTTCAAATATTTGTAAGAAAAATACACATATTTACTACTAATAACTTTCTTAACCATTAAAAAAAATTAAAATACACGATTGGTCAAACTGAAGAAACAACTCAAACAAATCAAATTTAAAAAAATTATACGCTTTATTTTATGATTTGATTGGAGCCATATTAAATCTAAAAAATACATTAAATCTAATACAATCGTTTCGCTGATAATATTTATGCATGTAAGTTATGGATAAGTCATTGATGTGCATCTCTCGGTTTAACATTGACATATGGAAAACGAAGTTTTACCATTACTAGGTGCGTAGGAGAAGGATTATGGAAAACGTAAAGGAATTAAAAAGTGAGGAGAAAAGAAAAGAAAAAAAAAACAGAAAAAATGGTGGAAATTCTTTACACATTCACTGTCTTTGGGTCTCAATCATTGTTTCAAAATTTGCCTTCTAATACCTACTCTATCCTCTCCCACACCCAACAAATAGGCAAAACGTTCCCCGCCAGAGGCTCCTCAAAAACCATGGACTTCAATTCTCAGTATCTTCACCCTTAACACCTCTAACACAAGCTTCTGTAAATGGCAAGCTCCAATATCTCCATATTTCAATCCAAGAAACTCTCTCTTTTCCTCAACATATCCTTCCTCTTCCTCCTCTCTGTCTTTCTCAAAACTCATATTTTCCCCTCCAACTCAAGTTTGCTTCATCTATCCCTCGGAACTCCTACAATTTCTTCCGTCTCCAATCCTCTGTTCCTCCGCACTATCGGAACAGATGGCTGCACCGGCCTCCAAAACTACCAAGATAACGAGTACAAGTGCTTGTATGTCAAAACGCATATTGGCTGCAGGCCCAAAGGGTACATAAGTTATCTGCAATTCTTTTACTGCAATTTTGGGCAGTTTCCTTTCCTGGGTCATGTTGTACTCTTGTTATGGCTTCTGGTTCTGTTCTATCTATTGGGTAATACAGCTGCAAACTATTTCTGTTCTTCTTTGGAAAGCTTGTCTAAGCTCATGAAGCTTTCTCCAATCATAGCAGGAGTCACCCTTCTTTCACTTGGAAATGGGGCTTCTGATGTCTTTGCTTCCATTGTCTCTTTCACAAGATCTGGGAGTGGTGATGTTGGTCTAAACAGCGTTTTGGGAGGTGCCTTCTTTATATCGAGTGTTGTTGTCGGAATAATAAGTATTTTGATTAGCTCTCGTCATATTTCAGTTGACAAATCGAGCTTTATCAGAGATGTTATCTTCTCTCTCTTCTCTCTTTTCTCTCTTCTCTTGATCATAGCCATTGGGAAAATCAACTTGTGGGGTGCGATTTGTTTTGCTTCTATTTATTTTGTATACGTTTTCACCGTCTCGGCCACTCATTTCTTCTGTAGAAATGAGGGGACTTCTAATTCAAACCAAGATACAGGCGAAATCGCCATACCATTACTTGGTTCTGTCGATGATGAAAAGCCAATCTTAGTGGAGAAAACCGATCTTGAAGAACAACTGCAGATTCCAAGCTTTTTGCATCTCAATTCATCAACTTGTTACTTTTTTAGCAATATTTTACATGTTTTGGAGCTGCCTCTTCAGTTGCCAAGAAGACTGACTATCCCCGTTGTTAGTGAGGAGAGCTGGTCTAAGCCATATGCAGTGATCTCGGTTACTTTGGCACCACTTCTCTTGGCAGCGATTTCTAACACACAGAGAGAAAACGTGGGTTTAAGGAGCAGCCTGGTGACGTATTTGACAGCAGGATTGATTGGGATGGTTTTTGGGAATCTTGCATTTGTGACCACCAAAAAGTCTAGCCCACCAAAGAGGTGCTTGTTCCCATGGCTGGCAGGAGGGTTTTTGATGAGTGTCACTTGGACATATATCATTGCTGAGGAATTAGTTTCTTTGTTGCTTTCTATTGGGCATATAATTGGGATTAACCCTTCGATTCTGGGGCTAACAGTCCTAGCTTGGGGCAACTCCCTTGGAGATTTAATAGCCAATACTGCCATGGCAATCAATGGAGGGACAGATGGGGCCCAGATCGCCATATCAGGATGCTATGCTGGGCCCCTGTTCAATGTCTTAATGGGCATAGGCTTGTCACTTGTTTTATCATCATGGTCTGTATATCCATCTTATTTTGTGATTCCTACAGACCCTTCCCTCTATGAAACTATAGGGTTTCTGATTGGAGGTTTGCTTTGGGCTCTTGTGATATTACCAAAGAAGAATATGAGGCTGGATAGGTTTCTTGGAGGTGGGCTTTTGACCATCTATGTCTGCTTCCTGTTCCTAAGGCTGGCCAGAGCACTTGGTCTTCTGAACCTTCATGGGACCTCCTTCAAACTCTGAGAAAGGAGAGCTCTTTTCAATGGTGGAACTTTATGTATATTTCCTGAAACCTACTGTAAGCATCAATACTCTTTATAACTTTTGGTTCATTTTCCCTTTTGCCCCTTTAAAGGGTGGGCCTCTTTTCTAGAGTGGAACTTAAAATATGATGTTGTGTTAATGCATATAATGTTAATATATTTCCTACCAATACAGTACATAATTTATATAGAGCCAAACCTACTTGGTTTTATTCTTTGATTTATTATAGATAGGATAAATACTAATTTAAGCTAATTATTTGGTTGCTAGTTTCAAAGATAACCTAATTTAAGTGTCTTTCACCTTCACATGATTCAATCATATAATAAGACATATTTGCCTTGTTAATTAAGCTTTCTTAACCCATCTTTATTTCTTATTAATCTTCAGATTTACATTTCAAAGTTGATGCCTTGGTGTTGGCGATTCATGCAGATTTAGGCCACGTTTAGATGTTGACTGAGTTGAGATGAATTGAATTTTTTATGAATAGTAGTGAGTTGAGATGGCGAAGTGAGTTTTGTGGGGCCGGCCCATCTAAGATGAGTTTAGATGTGTTTGGATATTAAGATAAGTTTAGATGTATTTATGGAAAGTTGAAAAAAGTTGTGGGTCCTGCGTATACAGAGATGTTGAGTTGAAAAAGGTTGTGAGTCTCACGTGTAACGAGGTTTTGAATTGATATGAATTTAATGATTTGAGAATTGAGTATTTGAATGTTAGACTCAGCTTAAAATTTAAAGATTCTTCTACCATATATCTTCTAACCAAAAGTAAAATAGTTCGTATAAATACAAATTCCTCATCATGACTAAAGCGATTCGTCGCCTTTCTCTATTTTTATTGCGTTAAGAAATGACCATATATTAATCATGCCTAAAAAATAAATAGTTCCTGTATCGTACGGCCGCTTGAATTGGATGCAATTTAGCACAACTCAAACCTGTCTTAAATCGTGTCCTTTTTCGTAGCGTTTTTTCAATTAATTAATTAAAAATTTAATCATTAATTCAAAAACTCTAAAACGGTTGGAGTACTAATTGTATATTAAACCCTAACTGTACGCTAGCTGGGACCGGGAACATCGTCATGCTTTGTGAAGACTTCAGTCGGCCATCTAATAGAATCTCAGGGGTGATTTTACATTCATCTTCCTTTGCTTTTGCTTAAAATTAAGTTATCATGATGAAATAGTGTTACTTTCGAACCTTCACTTGTGCACTTAAAAGTTACTTGCATGAATGGATTTCTCATGTCTATTTCCTGGTAAGATGTCTGTCTGACTTCTTGACAGGATGGCCGGACCCCTCATGTTTATGTAACATCGGCATCATATGAAGACAAAGTAGAAGCATGCTCAATTAATCTAGAAACATACGCGTACAATAATGAAGTGTGCCCAACTTGGACTACGTTTTCTGAATAGTACCCACTTGGACAACTTGCTTAGAAGTGTTCCGATCGAATGATTGTGGTCCGGCCAATTTCTTGAAATCATCTTTGGATAAGTTACAATTAGATCATGTTGGCTCTGGGGCAAAGATTTTAGATCCTCCTTATTTGTCAATATTCTAATGATCCACGCACTCTGGTCTTGTTGCTCCAAAAGAAACGTAAGAAAAAAAAAATTGGCTTTGTGGGATGGGATTCTTGAAGAAATTATGGGGGAAAAATAGAAGATAAAAGAAAATAATATATATAGTGCAACCAGTTACTAGGGATTCTACCTGCATGGTGCGTGGCGGGGGCACCCTCTCCTCGCCCCCCACCCCGCACCATGCGGGAGGGTTTCATACCTTGCCCCCCGCCCCGCTATTGGGGGGGGGGGGGGGGGTTGGAACCGCACCCCTCCTCGCCTCCCCACACAACTCAATGTCTAAAATTTTTTTTGGTTTAAGATTTTTTTTAGACTCAAATTATAATATAATTTAAATTATAAATTTAAATTTATACATTTAAAAAAAATATAAAGTCATTAAAGTTGTATTTTAGATTGTCTGGACTAGGCCAATCATTATATAGGAGGTCAAGGCAATATAATAGTCATACAATAGTCAAACTTCCATTAACTTAAAGTTGAATTCATGTTTTTAACAAATTATCAAAGTTTTAACAACGTTATAATCTGACTCAGGCAAATTTGACTCTTCTTCCTCGGGCCTCACGCAGGGTCTGGAGCTACATCAAAATCTATAGTTCCAAGAATGAAACTATAGATAGGTTAGATGGCTATGACAAGATTGCTAATGAGAGATAATGCTACCGAAGATGCTATAAACATTTTCATGAAAAGATTGGACGGACACGTATATGCCTGGCGAGGAGTCACCCTCAGCCTTACAACTACGTGCATCCTCAAATGCGGTGATGACTCACCCTTTCAGATGACACATGTATATACATAGGCATGGAGAGGAATCACCTTCTGGGGACGTGTCCTCTCTTTTATGCAATAAATAGAAACACATTAGTATTAATATGACGAGGAATAATCTGTCTCCAGTATAAGTATAAACCTCGTAAAAACCAATAATTGGCCTGTTTCAGCCCTAGTAACATTCTTCCACCACACATACGCTCATCACATAGATATTTGACACACAGATTTCACATACAGAGATACCTGTTGCACTGGGATGCTTCTATACGGCCAACCAACATGAGGACACAACCACGTGACACGCTGGGGGATCCTACATCCTGACTATCAGATGAGGCCAAATACGATACCGTTCCACTCCAATCCCCATAAGGTATTCTCCTTCTCGTGTGAAGCATGTGTCAATGTTTTGTAGGAATGGTCTAGGGAGTTCTCCATCCTGTCCCATGGTTATAGACTCGCGCTACCAACTTCTTACACGAAGATAGACATTCTCTCATAAAGATATTGGGTTCCCACACAAGGATTCAGGGTCATGCATTGAAAACTTTTAACACATATAAACATACAGACTATTGGAAATCAGTGCAAAAATATAGACATAAACATAATGGTTGAAATATCTATTCATGATTGTAGAATGGGGGGTAGTTATTTAGATAATGCAATGTCTCTTACTCACAACATTCACCTCACATTTCATGGCACTATCTTAGAAGGTAGCCTACCTTTCTATGTCAGAAATCCTCTCGTTTCCACTTTGCTCCTTGCTTTCCAAAGTAGTTGATTTCATGAGCTTTTTGGTGAATAAAGTCTCAAAAGTGAGATCTCATCCCCTGTCTAGGTCTTTTAAATAGGGTGGGATTATCAGATGTCCTTTCTAACTTCGGATATGCGATAAGGATTTTCTTTAATCCTTTGCTGTCATATTGTAGGATAACAGAGATAGTCTGCCAAGCAAGGTCTGCATGCTTGTTCTCTGACTTTCCTCAAAAGAGGGTCTCGATCGTGGCTTGAGTTATATTACTATGTTCAGACAACACCTTCACCTTTCATTGTAGAACCACTCCAGATGTGACTCCTTGAATGGAGTAGGGGTTCTACGTGCACTACTACCACTTTTCTGAGCACTTTCATGTAATTCTAAAAAACTACCTCACCTAACCAGTCTCCTCTAGACTGTTGCTCGCCTTGGTAGGTAACTCTTTGTCTTGTCAGAGTTACTGGCTTCCGCGGCTCTTCGTTCTCGCCTTCATGGCAAGTAGCCTTTTCGTGCTCACCTTTAGTCAAATGGCACACTTATCTCCACCTCGCTCTGGAACGCGTCAGTTGAGTGTTTGCAAGGTGCTTGCTTGCCCATGTGCTAAATTGGTTGCACTTTGCAATACCAGCTGCCAATTCCTTAGATCACTAGTGTTTCTCGTATTTTCCTTCCACTCAACTTTAGGAACGGTCTGTCCCCTTTCGAGTCAAGTGGTTCCTCACTTCCTACCTCCTTATAAGGAATTTCATCCTTGACATTTCGAAGGGCATTCTCTTTCTTGGTCCTCTCAAGGGAGGCGCGAGTTCAGATGGAGGACTCGTTGATGCCTTTGATCGCCTTCGATTGCAAATGGGGCTTTCCAGTAATTGCATCAATGAGTTGACCTTCTTCATTAGAGGTCGAGACACGGGATGACTCCCCATGTCTTCTCCATCGTCTTCTTCAACATTTTCCACCGGTCATGGTCTCTTGTGTCCTAGCATCTATGCTAGGTTTGGCTTCACAGGACGTTGGTGAATCCTCACCATTGTCCTCATCTTGCTTGTCCGTTCCAACATTGTCCACTTTCCTTCTTGCTGTGCCCCATTTGTGGCAGTGTGATCTAGCATTTTTTATATTAGATTCCTCGCCCTTCGAGTACTTTCTTCGTCTAGGCGGCGTTCCTCTTCTATCTGTCATTGTTCGGCCTCTCTCTTATCTCCTTCTCACGTCATTCTTCTAAGAATCGTTGTATGATATTGAGTGGCATGCCTGCCTTCCTAGGTGTTTTCTTCTTTGGCACCGTTTTGTCTACCAAGGCCTATTGACGTTGAGTTGTAGATTAGGGGAAAGGATGAGCTATTTATGGTCGCGTACTTCCTCGTGTATTTTTCATTTTACCTCTACTTCGTGCAATACAACTTCATGTGTTACAGCCCACAATTGTGGACCAAATAAATATGGGAACTGCTCTTGCATGGCCCCCTTGCTTTATCATGTAAACTCCTCGTTTTCTGCATTTCCCCACTACATTTTTACCAAGGATGTGACTTTAGATCTCAATCTCTACTCCTTTCTATCTATGACACATATTGACCTTTCTTCATATGTAAGATTTAGTTGTAATTGAACTAGATAAGGTTCAATTTACTGAGGCTGCTGGTTCCTGAAGATTTTCCTTAGTGAAGAAACGTGGAACATGTTATGAATAGCTGCGTATTCTGCAGGCAATTAAATATGATGTCATTGGGCCAACTTTTCTTGTTACTTGGTATGGTCCAATGTATCTTGTGCTAAACTTCCCCTTTAGGCCAAATCTCTTAATACCCTTAATTGGGGACACCATAAGGTACACCCAATTGCCCTCTCTGAAGGTTCACTTCCTCCTCTTATTGTCAGCATAATTTTCTACATACTATGGGTCGTAGTCATCCTTGCCCGTATGAGTTTGAATTGTTCTGTCATTTCCTCAATAAACTCCGATCCAAGTAACTAGGACTTTCCTACTTCATCCAAACATATAGGTGACCTACACTTCTATCTATAAAGTCCCTCGTAAGGGGCCATCTGAATAGTTGCCTGATAAGCTATTATTATACGTAAATTAGATAAGTGGGATGTGTTGTTCCCAGGGTCCCTTGAAGTCTAGTATGCACAATCTCAGCATATCCTCCAAGGTTTGGATGGTCCTTTCCGATTATCATCCGTTTAAGGGTGGTATGTACTACTGAACTTCATTTTTGTGCCCATCGCCTTTTATAAATTCCTCCAAAAGTGAGATGTAAACTTAGGGTCCCGATGATACAATAGTCTTAGAGACTCCATGTATTCTCACCACTTCCCTTATATACAACTAGGTGAGTTTGCTCATTGTGTTCGTGATAGTGACCGATAAGAAGTGAGAACTCTTGGTCAATCAGTCCACTACTATCCATATCACATCTTTACCCGTAGAAGTTTAGGGTAACCCAACTACAAACTTCCATAGCAATGTCTTCCCATTTCCATTCGGGAATGGATAAGGGTTTCACGTTTCCCAACGGTTGTTGATGCTCCTCCTTTACCCTCCTACATTATCACATTTTTTGATGAATTGGACGATGTCCCTCTTCATTCCTTCCCACCAGTATCCCCTTTTTGATATCTCGTTATATTTTCGTTCCTCCTGGATGCATGGCGTATGGTGAGGAATGGGCTTCTGCCAAGATTCCTTGTACAACTTCTAGGTTGGTTGGGATCACTTTCCTCCTTTTGAACAACAAGGTCCCATCCTCGCCCAAGCTAATATGGGCAAGTCCTTCACCTCTGGCACTCTTTCGTCAGACCTCCAATAGCTTCCGATCCTTCTCTTGTTTCTCTCTCAATTCCTAGAAACCACTTATCCTTAATTGCTGTAGGGCGGCAATAATATCTTTTGGTGACCTATCCTTCACCAATAGGTGTCTCATTTCTTCCAACAACGAATCCATTTCCAAAGTTTTCCCTTCGTCCCTTATCTTCAACTTGCGATTTAGAGACAAAGTATTTGTTAAAATTCAGTAATTCTCATCTCATTTTCTATAACTATTTGTTAAAGTCTCACCACAGGACATTTCATAGAAGCCCAATATGATACCTAGAGATTCTATTAAACATCAAGGCTAATAAAGAAACATAAAGCACTTGCAAATCTTTTAGCAATCAGGGCACATGAACACTTGGAAGGAAAAGCTAAGGGTAAGTGATTTACTTTTGGACTAGCTAAAAAATTGCATGCTATAGAAAACATGCTTTTACCATTGCTTTGAAATAAAACATTGAAAAAATATGTTATTATGATCCTATTGATGTTTGTAATCCCATGAGATATATTATACAATGCATTGTAAAAATATTTTGTATAAATCCTATGCTTGATAAGATGTAAGCCCTTGGGTGTACTAGGATTGTTATGCTTAATAACGCCCACTTGTCAAGTTGGGTGGAGAATATATATGCTTGACAAAACTTGATAGTTAAGTCTAGTTTATACGCATAGTAGCACCCAACAATCAATGTGGATTGCGTAATGCACTTGGCAAAAACCCAATGGCTAAGTGGGGCTTGTACGCTTAGCAGCCCAATACTCTGCTGGGGTTTTATACCACTAGGCCAAACTTGCAATCCTGAAACATATTAGTAATCTATTAGTGGTTTATCAGCCCAAAGCTCCTCCTCTCCCTCAGAACTATGTGTGAGCTTGTGTACGAGATGGTTCATTTGTTAAATTGGGTTTTTAGATATCTTTGAGATTTGTTATATATCCAGGTGCTAACATTTATCTTATTTTTGATTTGGCTTGAACATGAATTAATTACTTTGCTTAAAATGATTAGTGCCTTGGCGTTGTACTGTAACAACGCTAAGTTTAGAAAAGAAGGAACCCGAATGCTACTCGGCTTTTAAGAATTTCTATTCTTTAACGAAGCACCATGAATAAAATATTCTCTTGCATAAAATATAAATGTACTTTATAAAATTAAAATAGAGTCTGTGGAAGCATATATTGAAAACTTCTCAAACCTCTTCCTATCAAAAGCATATAATAAAATCTCAATACATGATATAGGCCTCTATCGCTTTCTCTTGAGCCAAGTACCGTCCTGCAACTTTAAACTTCACTTTAAAGCATTAACTAGGATGGTCACATATTTTGAAAAATGAATCGAATAGTCTGTGACTCGCGGATAAGAACCTAACCTTATCAGGAATGGGTATCACCAGGTCCACTGCCAATCATGCATTCTATTATTGCAATCCGCCACTTAACCTCGTGGTATTGTCTGCATTGTCATGGCCCCTTTAAACATCTTTCATAAACAGTCAAACATATAGGCAGTCCATTTCCTTTCCTTTTCATTTAGCATTTCCTTTCCTTCATTCAATATATAATGACACTATATATATATATATATATATATATACATATTTAATATACACACAATTAGATATATATATATATATATAAACACAATTAGAAACATGCAGTGTAATACCCCGTATTTTTTAGTGTATTTTTTCTTAGTGAAGGATTATTTTAATTATTTTAAATATTGTTTTTCTTGTTTTAAAATTTATCGGATTTTTCGTTGAATTTATTTTATAATTCTTAAGTTGTGTAATTTATTTTGATGTGCTTTCTTGATATTAATTAGTGCTTGCATTTAAATTACTCTTTGCTTTAATGAATAATTTTATTGTTGGACTTTAATTATTTTATTTTATTAATTTTGAGTTGCAGTGTTTTTTAATTGGCTTTTATTTATTTTTATTGTGTTTTTTTCTTTTGTTGGACTTTTCTATTTTTTGGACTGAGCTTGTTTGAGTGTATTTTATTTTTCTTTTGAACCCAACCCATTTTGGTCCCCAACCCAACCCGTGAGCCTCTAACCAAACCTATGAAGCCAAGAATCACTTGACGTTCCATGTTTGGTATCATGCACGTACGTGATCTTCGCATCTAGGGTTTTTAGCAGCTGCCCACTATTTTTGAACACATAAATCACCCATATAAATATACATTTTCATCTTATACCTTTGAAAAATTGCCCTATATCGCTGCAACCAGCCGCAAGAACCACCCAGCCCCTCCTAGTTTGACGCCAACCTCCATCTCCACGTATAAACCGACGCCCATCCTTCCACCGTAAACGGCCATCACCTAGGCTCAAAACCCCACCGTGCACTTCTGCAGTGCACCACCCCCAGCCAGCAGAGGAAGATCATCACCACGGGTAGCACCACGTGAGACGCTGAGCACGCGGATCGCACGACAAGGGACTCGCCCGCGCATGGCCAAAAGCCAACCTGCACCTTCACGGTTCTACCCAACCATCTCATGGAAAACGCAACCTCCCAAGGAGATCAAGTTGCCGCATGCTCCTCCTCAACACTGCCATACGCCGCCACCGTGACCCAGCCGTGAACCCACCAGTGAAGCCACCGAAGCCATCCCGCAAGCCTCTGTTCCTCACTCCCGAAATAGAGGATGTGTTTCCTCCTTCCTTGAGCCACTACAACCACTCCCCACCGAGAGCTCCTTCACGTTGCGGCCCCACATAAATCACCGGCAAAGACTTCTGTCACCCTAGGTCCGCCTCACGCCTCGCTACCTCACGGTAATCTCCCTCTCTGTTTCTCTCTCGTGCATCTCTCACTCTCCATTCTCTCTTTCTCGTTCATCACTCTCTCTCTCTCTCGCCGTGCCCAGCCGCTGTCTGCCGCTCACTCTCCTTGTTTTTAGTATGATTTTAGTTGTTCCCATAAACGTCCGTAGTTTTAGGGTATATTTTGATTGATAATTACAATATTGCCCCTTTATTGGATGGTTGTAGTTGGGATTTTTGTTTTTATTAAATCTATTTTACATGGTCTTTGTAGGATGTATAAGATGTTGTACAGAGAATATATAAGATTTTTTAAATAGTACTAATTGTAGCATATTATTTTTACAGTAAGTTTGAAATTTTATTTTGAACGTTTTTACAGAAAATCACTTAAGTATTTTAACATGTCATTAAGTAAAGTTTAATTTTAAGAGTAACCAATATTAGTGTAATGTTTTTATTTTACACTTCAGATATGATTTAGTCTATTTAAAAATAGTTATGGTTTAATTTAAAATATTTTGGGATAAGTATATTATCTAGTATTAAACTTTATAGTTTGTTTTCATTAATAAATAGGTCAGACTTTTAAATGTTTTAGTCAAGGTTATTAAATCAATATTGATGATTTTTAGAAAGTTATGATTTATAATTTGAGGTTATGGAATTTTAGGTTTTGAGGAATTAAATAGGTTATTTTAAAAGCTTAGGATTAGATATTGAAATACATGATTAATTGAAAATTTACAAGAATTACGTGATTATTTTATAGGTGGCGATTAATTATTGTTCGACATTTTGAGGAAAATTTTGAAAAAAGATAAGAAGTCCAGGTAAGCGGGGTTCATATGCTAGAATTTGCATAAAATAAAATGAACTGAGGTCCTTTTTGGAAAATGTGCATGTTTTGCTATGAAAATAAATCTGAAAACAACTTCAGTTATTTGTTTTGCATTATTCATGAGATTCTGTTTAAGAAAAAAGTATTTTCTGTCATGACTGGTGTAGACATGAGCTTATTTTTTATATTTTGTTTCTGAACTTAGCGAATATGAAATTTTATGTATAAGTTATGTTTTTGTGATCTGATTATGTTCAGTACTCTGTGTTGATAAGATGTGGCACTTGAAAAACCTTTGGCATGACTTTCTGATTCTGATTCTGATATGGTGATTCTGATTCTGTTTTGCTCTGATATGTGGCCCTGTCACGGGATACAATAGTGACCTCTTGCCGTGTCACGGGAGATAATAGTGACCTCTAGCCCTATCACGGGATACAATAGTGACCTCTGGCCCTATCACGGGATACAACAGTGACCTCTGGCCCGCCATGGGATATAATAGTGGTTTTCTGTTCTGAGTGCAATCGCTTTGGTAACATGGTGATTTATGTTCTGCTTGGCTTTTCGCAGGATGCACAACCCTACCACGAGAGTTAAACATGGTCTCTGTTATGATATGTTATGATAAGATGAAGATGTTCAGTCATGTTGTGCCAAATGAGTCTTTGAATATGAAAAGTTGGTTTCTGAATGTTTGAAAAGTCGCTCTGATTTTCTGATAAAGAGATTTGAATATTGACACTGAAATGTTTTGTTTCTGCATTCTGAACTCTGTGAAAATGCTCATGTTTACACACTAGTATATGTCCTCTGCTTACTAAGTTATTGATAACTCACCCCTTATCTCCATATATTTTTCAGATGATTTTGAATAGTCCAGCTAAGGATCAGGATTATGGAGCATCGGTGAGATGATTATTTAAGTATAATGGTTTACTCATAAAAGATTTCTGAGAAGTGGCGAATTTTATTAAGAGATTTTGTAATATTCTCGTGACTTTATATTTTGGAGTCTATAAATACATTGATGAATTGTGAGTTTTAAGTTATAGGGAGTAACTCTTCGATCCCTGCGCCACCGGGGCGTTACAGTTGGTATCAGAGACAGGTTTGAATTCTGCATACTATAAACCTTGGAGGTTTAGATATCTGTGGGTTTAGGAAGAAATTTCAGATTTGAGGTGTAGAAATTATAGGACTAAGAGATGATGAAATTTGTATTTAAGGTTTTAGAATCTGATAGGCTTTTGGGAATATGTTCTAGGAAATTTGAGGTATTAAAGTTTGTAAATTTCAAGAACCGATCTTCATGACGTTTAAGGTCTTAGATCCACTAGGCTTTTTGATGGAATGTAGAAACTGATTTTGATAAGATTTAAGGTTTAGGTTTTATTGGTGTAAATAAGCTTGATTAAAAGCCAAATTTGAAGTTCCGTAGACTCTGATATATGAAGTCTTGAAATTACGGACTTTGGGAAATAAATTTTTTGAATTGGGGTTTAGAATTCTACGGACTTCAAGAAATAGATTACCAATTCGTGATTTATAGATTTATTGGTAGTTATATTTTTCGCGTAGTTATTACTTTATTATTTTTCTTCCTTTGAAAAGTTTAACCAAGGATGAGTCTTCCAGGATGGCTGCTCGACGTCGTGTTCAAAATCTTGGGGGCTTGAATGAAGGAAATGAAGAGAACGGATGCACCATAGAGCAATTCAATCAGATGCACCCTCCCACTTTTGATGGTCGTGGCGATCCGACCTTAGCTGAGGATTGGATCCAGGACATTGAGGAGCTACTCCGTGTCTTGAATTGTACTGACAAACAAAAAGTATTGTACTCTGCCTTCAAGCTGACCGGTGAGGCTAAACGATGGTGGATATCAAAGAGAACCATCAGGGAAGCTGATGGGAGGGGAGTGGTTAGCTGGCCCCACTTCAAGCATATTTTCTTTGATCGTTTCTTCCCAAGATCGATTAGGAATGCTAGGGCCAAGGACCTTGCCGACTTAGTACAAGTACTATGACAGTGCACCAGTATGCGGCCAGATATATTGAACTATCATGCTTTGCCTTATATCTGATACCCGATGAGGAGAAGAAGACTCGAAAATTTGAGGAGGGACTAAATAACCAGATTTATGAGCGAGTGGTGGCCCTTCAGATCCAGAACTTCTCAGAATAAATAGATAAGGCCACAATAGTTGAGCGAAGCTTCAATAGAAGTGTTGAACTTCAAGAGTAGAGGATAGGGCCGACAGAGGATGGGGTCGATGCCATTGGGGTTTCCCTCGAACGAGAATCAAGGACCATGGAAGAGGATGAAGTTAGTGAACAACCCAGGCCAAAGTCAGGTGCAGGACAATCAACAAAATAACTCCTGCAAGTTATGCAACGTAGTACACTTTGGGGATTGCAGAAGGAGAACTAGACGGTGTTTTCGATGTGGGAAGCATAGCCACCTCGTCAGATATTGTCCAAAGCAACCATATGGGAGCATGAACCCCAACCCGCCTTATACGACTGATTTCACGGCACGAGGTAGGAATCAACACAATTAGCATTTCCTTTCCTTCATTCAATATATAATGACATTATATATATATACATATTTAATATACACACAATTAGATAGATATATATATATATATATATATAAACACAATTAGAAACATGCAGCCCATCCCTTTCATATCTCACATGTAATAATAAAGGGCACATATAATGGGGCTGTAAAAAAATGGTCTGTACACATATAGATTCCAAAAATGACATTTGTTTTTACATAGAATAGGAAGAAGGGTATGTGCATAGTCACTTGCCTCGAACTTTATCCCAAATCATCTTAATGCAGGAAAACATCTTTCATGCAGACAATTCACATTCACATCAATTGACACCTACATGCAATAATATTGCCTCAAATGTACAAGGATTAGTGTGTTTCTCTCTAAATCAAATCCCGCAACTTTATGAGGACCGCGCCGAATAGAAGGAAGGAACTTCCAGCAAAGGGGCAAATGCAATCGGGAAGAAGACAGTCAAGCGAGAAACATGTAGATGAAAGACTCATAGATCTAGCAAAACATTGTGACGAGCAAAGGCACGGGATAATAAGCACAAGTGAGCAAGTCAAGAGTCACCTGGGCGAGCAATGAACAAGGCGAGTAAAGAAATATGTGTTCTACACCAGGTGAGCAAAATGCATGCTGACCATAAGTAAGGCGAGTAGACCCAAAAGGGAAGCCAGACCTTCGAGTGAACAACGTGTGACACAAAAGTAGTTCGGGGCAAGCAACAAACAACACAGTACGAGAATAGGAATGCCCAGAAATAGAACAGTAGTGCTCAGAGAGTAGCAGGCAGTTTATCAAGGCACGTACTCCAACGATGACATCTCAATAGGAGCATACATTGGAAAATAGGAATATGGATTCATAGAACATGCGTCTAACCACACAAGTAAGGCTTAATGGCACATGGGCGACTTTGATATGAGGTATTTTGTGCATCTATTTCTAAGGCAAGTTGAGGGACGTGCAAGTCATATTCTGTCAATCAACTCGGTCTCTACCATTCTTCAATTCGTAGATGACCGAGATTCATGATTTTCCCTTCTACCAATAAGAGATGAGAACGGTTAGAACCGTGATTGACAACACTATCCATATAAAAGATATTTTACTGTCAATCTTCATCTTACTTTCATGATCCCTAAGTAGTCTGTTACACTATTTTTCTATTTTTCTTATGTTCTGAACTTTACGAACGAGGAAGTTGAGCTCAGAGTCTTCATTGACAAGGAGGCTATCATCTTCAGCACAACGCTTAGGCGTCTTTTGGTTACATATTATGACATGAGAAATATGTGAATAATAGTGTGATAGTTTGTGAATAGTAGTGAAATAGTTTGAGTTAAGATTTTTATGGATTTTGGAAAAGGAGGCAGAAAAAGTTGAATAAAAATTTTATAAAGTTAAAATGTTATTAGAATATTATTTTTTTAATATAATTCTGTTTTGAGATTTGAAAAAGTATAATTACTTTTTGTTTGGAAGTTTGGAAGTTTAGAAAAGTTGTAATGATTAGATGAAAAAGTTAAAAATTTAAAAATTGAAAATTGTGTGTTAGAATGGTGTTTGGATGTTGAGATAGAATGAAATGGGATGAGATGGGCTGAGACCATCTGTGAAACCAAATGGGGCCTTAGTGTTAATTCATTATTCATGTAGGGTCACTCCTACAACCACACTAGTAATGTGGGGTAAATGTCTTTGGGTATGTTCAAGATATTCATCTTTTTCTTCTCAGTCTCTTCTCTAAGGAAAGTACATGTTTTCTCATTAGGATTACTGATTACTTTGATAATGCCCCAAGCTAGGATGGGGCATTATCACGGTGGAGTTTCTCTATTTACTCGGGAGCACTTAAGAATTGAGTAATGTCCCCTGAATTGTTGTTGGCAATAACGGGATCGGGCGAGATGGTAATACTCTCGTGTTGACGTTGTTTCCTCTCTACCTAGGGAGGTTAAAGGATGCTTGCCATGAACACGCCAAGCACGAAACTAGGCATCGCTTGTTACGAAATCATTCGCATGGTCATTACCCATAGTGTGGCAAGGAGCTAGGGTGTGTGTACGATCAGTGATGGAGAGCCGTAGTGACATGCATTAATAAACCAAAATGGGTGTGAGTGGTGGAGTGATTCCACATGTTGTTTTAGTGGAGAGATTACATGTGTTGATTTGGGTGGAGAGATTCCTCGTGTCAATGTGGTGGAGAGATACCACGTGTTGATTTGGACCTGGGATCCGGTAAATCATATGATATGTTATGAAATGATTTGGGCATTAGGTGCTCGGTGATGTTTACTGTGGATTTGGGCACTGTATGCTTGGTAAAGTTTTACGATGATTGATGGTTATGCTTCTTTACTTGGAATATTGGTTCCTTGGTATACTTATGGTATGTGTGACTTCAACTTTTATTTCCTTGAAGCTTATGCATTCATATTCATTGCCATTGATTTACATTTTTAGTGTTGTTATGGGTTTTAACTTAGTAAGGTTTCGTAGAAATCTCACCATGTAGTCTCACTAAGGTGTCGCCCCTTGAAACTGTAGATTTTGATGCAGATGTAGCTCAAGTGGGTTACTTCTGGGAGGAAGGACTAATGCAACCAAAGGAATAGTTATAGGGGTCTGTCCCCATTAAGCTTATAATATTTTGTAATTCAGGATGTTTATTGTATTTGGGCTACGAAGAATTGTGATGTAATCTTATTTGAGTTGGGTAATGAACGATTGTCGGTTTGTATTATTTAAATGATGATGTGGTATTGACTTATGGTTATGGTTACTATTGGGCGAGTGATGCATAAACCTCTGGTACTAATATTATTAGTTTTTTAACTAGTATCTTATTATTTTCTTCTGCGACTTTGTATACGTGTGGTTAGCATACGAGCACACAAGACTCCGACGTTACGTTAAGGGATGTAGCCCATTATGCATACATCTTGGGCACCATGGTTCCTTGCCAACCCCCAACTGGCACCACAAACTCCCTTTTATCAAGCATGCAAATTCTATCACCATACCACTGGTAACCATCATTTGCCAATCTGAACTTTGGTTTCATCCTTTCCCATGCCTCATCTAGTATCTCCTTCCAACTTGCATCATCTATCTAAGCACTCTTAATCTCATCCATACCTATCAAACGAATAACTAGTTAGGCTGCTCGTATGAGCCTGTATCTCTCTGACCATCTCAATACCAGCCTGCTCCATATTCAATAAGAGATGCCTCTGAGAGGTATACATGGTAGCCAAAGTACCTAAAGAAGAGATACTATTAAGGGCATCTGTAACCACGTAGGTTGTAACACCTCACCAAAAGCCTATTAGGAGAACCACAAGGATAGTGGAGAATGGAACATATTAAAAGAATTATTATCTTTGTGGGCTTAAGGACAAAACCCATAACATCTTGTGAATTATAGTTAGAAGGAAAGTGGGCTTAAAGCATAAGAAGGTAGAGGATCCAACTCCTAAGGACAAAGCTTAGAATGGGCCAAGGTAAAACCGAGAAGCTAAGACCCAAGTTTAGGCCCAAAATTTGAATGGGCCTAAAGCCCAATATGAAGCCCAAGTTTAGGCCCAAATCTGAATGGGCCCAAGGCCCAACTAGAAGCCCACAAGCTAGGCCTGAAATGAATGGACCAAGGCCCTAACCTAAGCCCAACCCAAGTGGGCTGATGCCCAATAAGGAAAGCCCAAACCCAATCCTAGCCCAACATACCAAACTTGGGGCCAAAGTTGCCCAACTTGAAGATGAAGTTCAAAGAAACTTGCACCACACCTTTAACCTTAGGAATTCAACACCTTGGACTATACAACCCTTCAGGGTGGCACTTAAGGGAATACTTGGCTGCCAAGATCTTCATTTTAGAAAACTCGAAGCGCAATTTCAAAATTTGATGACCAAGACCAAAACAAGGATCAAGTCAACTAGCTTATGATGACAATCGGCTATTAGACCTTTTAAGGAAATTTTCTAGAAATCTAATCTTGATCTCTTTAATTAGATTAAACATTAGCTAAACAAAGATAATACTAAGTATTAGTAAAGATCATAGTTACAAGAGGCATGTCCAAGCCATGTACTCTAAACCAATACAAACTAGATACTTCCATTACATGCCACCATGTATTTTGTCTAGTTTGTGTGTAAGAAGCTCAGCCCTACCATCTGAACAATTTGGAAACTTGAACCATGGAAATAGGACAAGGGGTGGACACATTCTTAACAATCACATGAAACACACTTCACTAGAGTTCAAACAGGACCTTAGCACCTCTTACACCATCCAATAGAGAAAGGTAGCACCTCTTTAGGCCATAAGCTTTGTCCCCAAGCAAAACGAATGATAGATTCCTAGTGATAAGATCTCCTTTGGCCGCCATGAAGTCTTTGGTCAAGAGAGGTAGAAGAAAAAGACAAAGAAAGACAAAAGACCCTATCTCGGCCAAATGACACCCTTAGCATCAAATTTGAATTTTTCTATCTTCCACTTGCCATAAAGCTCCACCTTCTCAAATTAGAGTCTATACATGTTATCTCAAACAAGGAAGAAGTGCCACCTCATGTCAAGACCCCTAGCAACATGTCAAACCCTTGCATCCCACTCCAAGCATCCATAAATGCAATCGGATACCCCTAGAGTAAGACCATAGATTTGAATGAAAAGTTTGAAGGGAAAATTCTAAAAAAGCATAGCCCTAATTGAGAAAATAGGAGAATCAGCTACGCAAAGAGGTTGTAGGCTGTGTCCCTAACACTCAAACAAAGAGAGAACTACAGCCCTAGCTTCTAGTTGAGTCACCATGATGAGCATTCTTTCAAACCTCTTCTTATTCCCACGCCGTCTTCTTGATTCCCAAGCAAGGATGAAGAAACCATGGCTTTCAGCCATTACTTGACACCTAAACCTTAGTTTGACTCCAAAGAGTTAAAGGAAATTTGAAGAAAGATATGAAGAAGCCAAATGGCTCTTCTCGGCTAGCAACAACACTTCACCTCTCCTTCATCTCTTCCACCATGAAGACATGTGTCCCTCAGTCTCACCCCTTTCTTGTACAAAGAAGGAATCATTTATGTACCAACTAGGGCTTACAACCAAACTAGCCAAGGAAACTGGTGGTTTTGAAGAAAAGAAAGGAACTGCTCAAGATCAAACTAAGTTCACGAGAACCTATTCAACGTCTGAAGATTCTTGCACCCCATGCCCCCAGAAACTCATAAATGATTTCATCATAGGGTAGACATAAGATTTGGTAGCTGCACATAAGAAAACAAGGGAAGAAAAGAATGATAACCCTAGCCGAGTTCACCATGGCAAGACTAGAAGTATGTTGTTGGGTAACCTATGGTTTGAGTGGTTTCTTGAATGATCTTCTTCTTCAAATGAAGCCTATAAATAGTACACTTCATACTTCAGCTCACCTCACTCTTCAAGTAAGATAATTTGAGTGATATAGAGAAGAGGTTCCAAAAATAGTGAGAGAGCTACAGCCATGTACTAGGAGGGAAAGCTCAAAGTGGTAAGTAGTCTCTCTTAATGTTTGATGAAGTGATGGATGACCATGTTAAGTATGAATTTATGATGCCATGAAAATTGATATGAGAAAATAAAGAGTATGCATGCTCAGGTTAAGTTTTGAGGTTAACATAGTAAATTTGTAATGTTGTTACTAAGTGATCATGATAAGAGGTTATAAGCATCAAAGTATATGTTGGTTATGATATGCCCTGCTAGGAAATTAATTAATATCTTGGCTTGATCAACAATCATGCTTCTGGTTACCAGTAGTTTATGATGCTTTGATTGAGTTGCTTATGAAGGTATGAGTCACTTGAAAATTTTGGTCATTGACTCAATGCTAATTTGATGATAGAATCATAAAAAGTTTAGCATAAGCACTTGGTATCGACTTCTTTGGCATTTAGCATGAGTATATGCCATGGCTTAGACAAGAAATACCATGATTCAAGATACTAGAAAGTCATATAGAAGATTAGACACAGAAGAATTATAGAATCACTTGATTGGTGAGATTTAAAGTATTGATGGGTTAGGTGTATAGTTTTCAAATGTCTATCAAAATTCTAACTTGTAACACATCTCTTGTTTCAACCACCACCTTCATAAACTCAAGAAGTTTGTAAGTTGATCTCTAACTTACTCTTGGATAATATTTATATGACTTTTGTGTAAACGCCTCATTCATGTTATAAATGTTATTTTGATCATGAAATGTCTTACAATACCTTATGAGCATTTGGTCACTATATGACATGTGTTAGTTATTTTAACACATTGCATAAACAAGTACTCTTTGGCATGATGCATGAAAATCTGACATTTTACATGAAGTGTGAAACTTGTTACAAAAGGTAGAACATACTCCTGGTGCAATGGGCAGTTGGGTCTTGCTCTGTCTTGGGCAAAATTAGATTGAGTATTCATGGATGTTCCTTTGCTCTCTTCGTTCCCGAATGCAATTTGTTCCTATCTTCCGTGCACGACGTCCGATCACTCTCTGATGGTTATTGAATTTAAGATGGATCATTTCTCTTATGGTCCCTCGCCTTTTCGCTTTCAACAAATGTGGATAGACCATCCACAGTTTTTAATGTGTGTTCGCCAGGCGTGGTCTGCGACTGTTGTTGGTCATGGTCTCACTAAATTGGCAGTCAAGTTGAAGAATACTAAGGTGGCTTTGCGGGAATGGAATAAACATATTTTCGGCCATACCATGATGCATATTACTTCTCTTGAGAGTCACATTGAAGAGCTGGAAAGTAAACTTCATCAAAGCTGGGATGAAGCAACGAAGAGGGATCTTCTTGTGTTGTCTTCGGAACTAGATATTTGGCTTCATCGTGAAGATACAAGATTGGATCAGATTTCTAAATTAAAATGGCTCATGAAAGGTGATCAGAATACAAATTTTTTCTATACTTGCCTTGCCAATAAACGGCATAAAAGAGTGGTGGATATGAGGTGTTCAAATGGGATGGTTTTCAATTCGCCGGAGAGTCTCCATCAAGGGGCTGTGGATTTTTTTTCTAATTTTCTGCAAGGCATGCCGACTAGATTGTTACCTAACTTGTCGACTCTTATTTCACCAGTTATTTCAGACTCTGACAGTTCTAGTCTATGCTCAGTTCCTACTATGAATGAAGTTTTCTCAGCTCTTTCTTCTATCCCGTCTAATAGTGCTCCGGGACCTGATGGATTCGGGTCGGGTTTTTTCAAAATTTTTTGTTTCTAAATCTTGGAAGCCATATCTGAATTTTTTGTTTCTAAGCAGCTCCCAAGATTTTTTACAGCCTCTTTTCTTGTCTTAATCCCAAAGGTTGATAATCCTTCTAGGTTTCATAAGTTCAGGCCTATTACCCTTTGCTCGGTGTTTTATAAAATATGTTCCAAGATCATTGTTAATCGCTTGACAGGTCTCCTCCGACGAATGATATCATGGGAATAAGGCGCTTTCATCCCGGGAAGAAGTATATTTGAGAATATAAGCATTACGCAGGAAATGGAACAGTCTATTAATAAGAAGGCCCATGGTGGTAATATCATGATCAAACTTGATATGGCTAAGGCTTATGATCGAGTGGACTGGTCTTTTCTTATCGAGGTTCTTCGTTGTTTTGGCTTCTCTCCAAATTTTTGTGATCTTATCAGAACCTATATTTCGACTCCATGGTATTCTATTATGATGAATGGCACTTCTAAAGGCGTTTTTCAAGGGGGTCGTGGCTTGCGTCAGGATGACCCCCTCTCCCCCTATTTATTTATTATTCTGCAAGAAGTTCTCTCTCAACTCATTAAGCAAAGTGTGGAGGCTCGAAAATTCGGCCAATTCTTGCAGGCCCGAGGTACACCTATAATTTATCATCTTATGTTTGATGTGGTTCTTTTTTCTAATGGTAGTTCTAAAGCCATCAGGGAGATTTTAGCTATGCTTCATAATATGAAAGTTGGTCGGGACAATGCATTAACCATTCTAAATCTGCCATTTTCTGCTCTAAAAAAATGGCTGGATTATCTTGGGTCGACTCAAACAGGTGTATTTGGAATGACTGGGTTGCCATTTTCTGCTCTCAAAGAATGACTGGATTTTCAGAAGGATCTTTCCCCTTCAAATATCTTGGCGTGCCTATTATCTTGGGTCGACTCAAACAGGTGTATTTGGAAGATATGGTGTCTAAAATCCAAAAGAAAATATCAGGTTGGAAAATGAAAATTCTTTCGGCTGGTGGCAGACTTATTTTATTGCGGCATGTTCTTTCTAGTATGGCACTCCATCTCTTTCCAGTTCTTCAGGTCCTGCAATCCATTATCAAAACTCCCCATAGTATGATGAGCACTTTTTTCTGGGGGGAGGTAAATGGTAAGAGTAAGAAAAAATGGGTGGCCTGAAATTCTATCTGTCTTCCCGTGGAGGAAGGTGGCTTGGCACTAAGAAATCTCGATGATATGCAACAGGCTCTTCACGCTCGTTTTGCTTGGAATCTCATTCAAGGTAATTCTTTATGGGCTAACTTTTTGAAGGGTAAGTATGTGGGTACCAAACACTGGACCCTGGTTGACCCTACTAAGGGCACTAGGTTTTGGAAAATGATTGTTAAAACTCTTCCTTTGGTTTTTTATAACACTAAATGGCGTCTTAAAGAAGAAAATGTTTTCTTCTGGTATGATAAATGGTGGGAGAGAGGTCCTTTAGCTAATGATATGCCTATTGTGGGTAATTCTCTTCTAAAAGTTAAGGACTGCAAATTATCTAATAATTGGGATGTGGATTTTATTCTCCAATTAGTGGGCCTGGATAATCTGGACGGTATTTTAGAAGATATTTGTAAATCTAAACTAGGTTTGGATGTGCTGTTATGGACCAAAAATGATAATGGACTGTTTTCTACCAAGTCGGCTTGGGATTGTGTTCATATTAGGGGTGGTACTCTTGAAGGGCATTCTTGGATGTGGCATAAAAGTCTTCCTCTGAAGATGTCCATCAATATGTGGAAAGCTTGGTATATGGCCCTAAGCGTAGATCATCATCTTCGTCGTATTGGCATTCCTATTACTTCTCGCTGTGATTGTTGTGCTAACGGTCATTATGAAGACCTTAATTATGTTTTGTTTGCAGGTGATATTGTTAGCACTGTTTGGTGTCAATTGGAAAGACATGGTGCAGACTTGGAGACTCTGGCGGAGGCGTTGTTTGGCACGTATGGAGGGTTGCTTTGAAACCGCCTCTGACATCATTCATTTTGTTCGTCGATGGATTAGTCTTATTTGTCGTGATATGCATGCTAGTTCTCACATCTCTGATTTTCATTTGCAGGTCCAGCCTAGTTTCCCTCTCATTCGGTGTTGCAAAGTTATTATTTGGCAACGGCCTCTAGCGGGTTGGGTTAAACTGAACATAGACAGGTTCTGATAATCAGGCAGAGCTTTTAGCTCTCCTTCATGGGCTCCAGGTTTGTAAGTCTCTATCCCTCAATTATGTGGAAATTGAACTTGATTCTATGACTCTTATTTCTTGGTGGAGAAGTAAAAGATGTGGGATATGGTATCTGGAGGATTTTTGGGAAGAAGTTCTTGACATTATGTGTAACGCCCGTCCTTGTGGTGGGACTTTGTCCAAAATATATAATTTTTTTTATAGAAGGACGACGGGAATTACTGTCCTATTTAAAACATTTCACTTGCATACCCAGGATGCGAGACTCCACGTTTATAGATTAAAATGTGCTTCGACAATGAAAGGGGTTTACAGCGGAAAACATAAATCTTATAATAAAAAAGCCTCTCGTGCCTAGACGTCCGTGCTCTTCCCCATGGGTCGTATCCATCCTGATCGTGCAGTTCCTGTGAGGGGGAGGGACATGCATAAAAACTAAAATGAGTCGAAGACTCGTAAGCATTACTTCATACCGTTAAAAATATAACAATATAGGTTTTCATTCATGCATTCATCATTCGTACATACTATTACGTGCGTGCATACGTGTGTTCGTTTGAAAACTTCACTGGACGGGGTTTTTCTCTTTTGAACATGGGCTTCCTTTTCGTAAAAACTTTTCTCCTATCAGTACCTTCATTTCTGCAAAAGTTTGTGCATGTTTACGTGCATTCTTTTGAAAACTTCACTGGAAGGGGTTTTTCTTTCAAAAGACTTTCCTTTCTTTAAAAACGTGTCCCCTGTCAGTGCCTTCATTTCTTAAAGATTCGTGCATTCATGCGTTCGTACATGCGTGCATACGTCCATTCGTTCTTATCACTTTCATAGGCCAGTACACACTGTTACACCCCGTGTGTTTGGGGTTAGCGGTCTTCCATTGGACCCGGATTCTGCCCGTGGCCACGAGTGGGGAATCCCTTTTCATAGGGGGCAGCACTGGGTGCACTTCCAGTACTACTTACCTGGCATTGCAATCTGCCCATTCATTGGTACCCTTTCCTTTCAATCATGTGGCCGTTACGTATCTTCATACATTCATGCTTTCATTTCTTTCTTTGCTTTTCATTCGTTCGTTCATGTCAGCTCGAAAGAGCTGGAGCTTTCATTCAGTTCATTCTTTCATTCATCGGTCCTTTCTTTACATGAGAAAACATTTATGTTCATGAGAAAGCATTTCTTTTCATGGATAAATGTTGTTTGGGGCGTAAGCCCAAAAATCATCTTTTCGTGTTTCTGTTCATTTCAGTTCTATCTTTTCTTTAACAGTTCGTTCTTGAAAACTTCATTTGAGAACATACATGGGCTTAAACGTCGGCTTTCGTGGCATCCATTAGCGTCACCTTTGAACGTCGTCTCTCATGGCATCAACGAGAGTCACCTCGTGGCGCACATGAGAGCGTCGGTTCGTAGGATCCACAAAAGCATCCGTTGTCATGCCCTTCATGCATCTTTATCAATTTATGGATTTTCTTAGAAAATACAAACAATAGATACAGCGTATAGTCATCCATTCACATGCGTACAATTAATACTTTGGTTGCGTAAAAAGGGGCTGCCAAGGAGGGGCCGTACATACTTATACCTTTTAACAATTAGCATTTTTATTCTTAAAACGTCTTTCGTTTCTTTTCGTGAGCATCTTAAGGGAAAAGCGTTTCTTGTATCTTTGAAAACTCTAGAAGAGTATGAACGTAACACTTACCTGGACTCCATGCTACTTGCATGTCATTCAGTCCATTCATGCTTGTCAGATGGCAACCTATATGCATACACATAACTTAACCGTCATTCTCTATCTAGTACATAAGTAACTTGAACTATAAATAGAACTACGCTATACTTGGAACACTCTCGTTCTATCCATACACTTACGTGCCCTTTACTATGTTAAAACCTTCAGGGACCCATTACGGTCACCCCATCTTCCAACTCATGTCCTGCCTCGAGTGCTCATCCACTAAAGTGAACTCATGATTTACCTTAGGATTAAGACACTAAAACCTCTGTCTCATTCTTCTCATTAACCTCATTCCGACGCATGACTCAAACCAACTAAGTCACGCATCCCGTCCTTAGACAGTACACCCGTCACTTTCTTCATGCATCTTAGCCCATACAAATCCTCATTCCCATCCAGACAAGTCATACGGCTCTAAGCCAACTCTGAGGCTTAAGCACCGTGTAACTATACTCAGGATAGATTACCCATTATATATGGTGAATCCATCTGGCACATGTGTCTAACCATATTACACGTACTCTACCCCTTCTCACCTAAGATCAACATATATAACACGTTGATCACCAGCGGGACAAGGGTCATACTCCGATACCAACCTTCTCTTAACCCGGCTACCATGGCTCCTCATGCTACCCGTCCCTTTGACAGTTCATCCCAACACTTAACACGACAAGACTCCAATCATAACCATGTCTTATGCCACATCATACAGCTCGAGATTGCTCCCAAGCTATACCGTGACCTTGTCGCGTTACCCAACACTCTGGTACATAAATTCCTAACCCATCATGAGTACGATTCCTTACGTACTCCCGACACAACGTGACATTTTGTCAAGTTCCCATTACGCCATCCATACCCTATCACTTCACCACATGGCAATCACGACTATCAGTAACCATGTCACTTCGTGACGTTGCCCAGTCATGCTTCCGCTGCATACTCTTGCCCATCACAAGCATGACTGTCAGTAACCACGTCACTTCATGACGTTGCCCAGTCATGCTTCCGCTGCGTACTCTTACACTTGTTCCACTACTTCGCCCATCACAAGCACGACTGTCAGTAACCACGTCACTTCATGACGTTGCCCAGTCATGCTTCCGCTGCGTACTCTTACACTTGTTCCACTACTTCGCCCATCACAAGCACGACTGTCAGTAGTCATGTCACTTCGTGACATTCCTCAATCATGCTTCCGCTGCGCACTCTTGTACTTGTTCCGCTACTTTGCGCATATTCCTAGCCATAAACCCATCACGGTGACACTTGCCACCTAAGACTACAGGTTGCGCCATAACTACTTCAGGACACTGTTCCATAGATCTCGACACTATCCATCACGTTCCACGCCCATCAATCACGTAACCATCCTTATCTCTACGACACGCCACACGGAAATGTCGCTGCCCTGTAGAGTAGACTCTACGTATACTCCCTTCATACATACCACGCCACATCACCACTATGGCATACCCGCCATATGGTACATCACTATATCACATGGAGTACATTCCTCGTATACTCCCTTTATACACACTACGACACATCACCATTATGGCATCCGTGCCATATGGTGCGTCGCTCCATCACATGGAATACACTTCGCGTATACTCCATGCACTTACGACACATTACCACTACAGCATACCCGCTGTATGGTGTGTCACTCCATCACATGGAATACACTTTGCGTATATTCCATGCACGTTACGCCACATCACCACTATGGCATACACGCCATATGGTGCATCACTATATCACATGGAGTACACTCCTCATATACTCCCTTCATACACACTACGACACATCACCATTATGGTATCCCTGCCTTATGGTGCGTTACTCCATCACATGGAATACACTCCGTGTATATTCCATGCACTTACGACACATCACCACTACGGCATATCTGCCGTATGGTGCGCCACTCCATCACGTGGAATACACTCCGCGTATATTCCATGCACGTTACGCCACATCACCACTATGGCATACACGCCATATGGTGCATCGTCCACCACATAGAGTACACTCCACATGTACTCCCCACATACGCTCCATCACCACTATGGCATACTCGCCATACGAACTACATTCCACATATATCCCTTTCATATATCATACCCCACACAGAGTACACTCAGCATGTACTCTTCCCGTTCCACATACACCACGCCACATCACCACTATGGCATAGACGCCATATGGTGCATCAATCCACCACATGGAGTACATTCCACATGTACTCCTTTTACACGCACTACCCACAGAGTACACTTCTCCGTGTACTCATCCCGTTCTACCATATGCCAGGAAGGTATATTTTACATATACTCTCCTTGTCTCACATTACGCCACATACAAAATACACCCAGCGTGTACTCTTCCCATTCCACACAACGCCACGCCATCCATACAACACATGCCCCACAACTGCATTACATAGCACAGTCCACAACACTTCACAATATGCCCAACACTTCACAGCACACTACACGGCACAATGCACCTTCATACAACACAGATAAGCCCAACACTTCACTATACAAAATACCCAACACTTCATCACACAACACCACATCACAATGCCACAACTCCATTAATACTAACAGCAAAGTCCACAACTAGTCAACTAATCAATATCTAACATAAATATGAGAGGTAGAGGGTTATACCATCGACGGGATAACCTGCGCGTTGCTCGTTGACCGTCATAGCCGATGATGTCGACAGTGTCGTACATGGCGGCTGACCCACGTACGTTAACTGTTTAGGCTTTTGGATAGCTAGGTGTGGTCTTGGAAGGGCTCGTGATGGCGGTGAGGGCATAACACGACGGCTCTAGACGTGTGCAGGCGGTCAATCACGCGCAGTGACTGTCCATCACGTGCAGTGATTACCCACCACAAAAAGTGGTGGCTTGGACCTAGGGCTCGGCTAAGGGAGGTGCGGTGGATCTCGTGGTGGCATCGAGGTGGTGCCATGGTGGCTCACGGTGATGAATCTGGCCATAACGTGGAGGAGAAGCCGTGCGAGAGTGAGAGAGAGTGTGCTTTCGTGGGTGGTAGATCTGGGCCGTGGGAGGTTGGGTTGGCTTGGTGGCGGCCTGAGGAGGTTGTAGGTGGTGGTTACCAACCGTGGGTGGTGGTGCACGGCATGCAACCCATGCGTGCGTGAGAGGGGAACCGTGAGGTGGAGGAGGGAGCTTCTGGCCGTGGGTCACGTGGAGGAGCTCAGGGAAGGGGAGAGGAGGTCCATGGTGTCACAAGGTGGTCGTGGGTGCTGCGCACGGCGGTGCTAGGGGCCGCCACGGTGAAGCTGTGCGTAGGTCTCCTTGTGCGTTCGTGTGTGCGACGGAGGGAAGGTCCCTGCGTAACAGGGGCTGACTTCGGTGGAGGATGATGGCCGGTGGGAGGGGAGGTCGCCGTGGGAGCGGTGGAGCCATTGAGCGGCGCACGGCGGTGCAGTGCCCTTGAGCCCTTTCAGGCTTCACACTTCTAAGGGAGAGGAAGAGAGAGCGTGAGAGGGAGGGGCTGCCATGGTTGAGCTCGTCGAAGGGAGAGGAGGCCAATGATGCCGGCGGTGAGGGCTGGCGACGCACGGCGGCGCCAGGCTGAGGCCTTAAGCCGTTCGGCGTGGGGTGGATCGCGTACTGCGTACACCGAATGAGAGAGGGAGGAGAGAGAAAGGGCTGCAGGAAATGAGGGAGAAAGAGAGGGGGTCTGGGTTTATAATCCAGTCCCTTCGTCCAGGGATCTACACAACGATCTAACGACGAGAGATTAAAACACTGATTTGAACATGCGTAAATATTAACTTAATTAAAAGCACTGAGAAGAATTAAGGTAGAATATTATTTTAAACTAACTTTAGTTTATAAAATAATATTCTTCATCATTAATAAAATGATGAAGTCTCACTTAACATATTTAAAAGGGTTAAACCATTTAATTAATAAAAGCTCTCAACATAATTTAAGTCCCATAATATCTTAAATAATTGAAATCATTTTAATAATAATATTAAAATGATTTCCGGCAATTATAATATTTTTGGAGCTCTTCAAGAATATTATGATTGTCGTATTTAAGATCAAATCTTAATTCAATAATACTGGAAATACTCTTTATAAATATTTCCATCATATTTAAAACATTGGGCGTGCCCTAGAAGTCACACGATATCCTTCGAGACACGCCATCATGGTTCGACACGCATAACATGGCTCGCAGTCGCTAATGGGAAAGGCAGATAATCACATAATCTCTGCCTTCGGGATTTACTTACGTCATAAGGATGAAACATACGTCAGAAGGAAGAATCGTACGTAAGAAAGAAGGACCGTATTTAAGAAGAAGGAGCAGGGTATCACATTATGAGTTCCATGACTTGTTCAATTCACCATGTTTTTCGAGAAGGAAATAAAGTTGCAGATTGGTTAGCCAAGCATGGGGCTTCTGGTTGTGATTCATTTTTTTCCCACTTGATGGAGACTCCCCTAGTTTTGCGTGGCCTCATTCGTATGGACTACTCCGGGATGCCTTCACTTCATATTATTTAGTTTTGTTTTGGAGGTTTTGTTTGTTTCTTGTTTTTATTTCTTTTGGTTTGGTTTTTTTTTTTTGCATGCTGGGTTGAGTTTTGTACTCCAGATGCTTGAATTGTAACTACGGTTTTCCTCTGCCACAGGTGAGGGTTATTAATAAAATTGGGGAGGGGTCACTGTTGGATAGGTGACCCTAACTCTTTAATAAAAAAAAACTATGCCATGTTATGAATATTGTCTGTTACATGTTATGTCATGTTACGAAATGTTTGTTACATGTTACGTCATGCTACGAAATATTTTCTGTCTCACAGAACGTCATGTCATGTTACATTATGTCAGGACTTCTGCCCTTTCGTTTCATGTCACGTTTCATCTCAAGTATAGTTTGTGTGTCTCGAGAACAATTTCTCAAGTCATGCCAAGTCTGTTTATGTCTATCGTGACCCTAAGTGTTAGGATGGAGCAATATCCTAGTGCAACTCCCTTGTTCATTCTAGTGTGTCTAAACTAGTGTGAAATTCCCTTGGTTGACAAGGTAAAGATCAACGAGCTATGAATGAGGCCTAATTAACTAGTCACCGAAGCCCAACAGGCACTAACGTCGATAGTGCCACCAACATTTCTATTTTATGTTATACGTACCTGAGCGAGTGTAGATACCTGATACGGGGTACGTACTATATGTGTGTCCATAGCAGGTGCAGATACCTATGAATTGACACGTATGTTAACGCACTTACAGCTGGTGCAGATATCTATGTTGTGATGCCGTAATCGGTAGGGACACACAGTTCAAGGGCACCCGTGTAGCACCCACTTGGTCACATTTATTAATCAAGCTTATTGAACAAAATTCCAAGTTCATGTATTTCACGTTCACGTTCGTGCTATGTTCAAGTTACGTTCAATCATGTTTCAAGTTCACATTCAGTCATGTATTAAGTTCTCAATCTGTTTATATTTCAGTTCAAGTGTATGTTATTCAAATTAAGTTCAGTTCACGTTTCAGTTCAAGTCATGTCAGTTTATGTCATGTTACACGTCAAGTTATTTTATGCTTGTTTATGACTTTGATTATGCATTCATGATTTTGTTGCCATGCATGCATAATTAATTAGTGTGGAAGTTCTATGTTAACTTGCTGAAATTTGTATTCAAGCCTCACCGAGATAATCGCAACTACCATTGTTCCCGAATGGTAGGAGATGTGTCAGGTCGAGGAGAGGGAACAGAGCCTAGCCAATTGGAGGACGTTGATTAGGCGACGCGGAACTTGTCGCCTCCTTAGTTAGATTTTTGGACAATATTATGGCATTGTAGGTCGAGTTACTCAGATAATTTTATTTTCTTTGAGAAATACTATGCACCAAACTAATAACATCCCAAATACTTAAAACATGATCCATACATACTGAAAGGATAAACACCCATGACTACAACATGAGTCTCAAAAGATTGTAATCTCAAAAGCAAGGGAGACCGAACTCCATAATTTCGTCACCAAAAATATAACTATTGGTCTAGTTCGTTGAGTAACTCGAGTAACCTGACCAACGATGCCATAATACTGTCCAAAAATCTAACTAATGAGGCCACAAGCTCCGCGTTGCATCGATGCTGCCTAATCAACCTCCGCCAATCGGCCAGGCTTTGTTCCCTCTCCTCGACCAGTAACATCTCCTACCATTCGGGGGGAACGGTAGTTGGGACTACCACGGTGAGATTTGAATATAAATCTCAGCAAGTTAATAGAGAACTTACACACAAGTTAATGATGCATGCATGGTAGTAAAGGCATGAATGCATAATCAAAGTTGTAAATAAGCATAAAATAACTTGACGTATAACATGACATAAGTTTACATGACTAGAACTTTAGCATAGACTGAACTGAAACTAAACATCACATGACATCAACTTGACTAGGACTTGACTTGATATGAATTTGAACGTGAATTGACTTAAACTTAAACATGAATGTGAACATAAACTAAACATGAACTTAACGTGGACTGAACTGGACATGAAATGTTAGCTCGTGTAACTAAAATTATGCATTCTGATTAAGAAAATAAGAGTACTCAGGTAGCTCCTACACCTTCACATGAGTATCCATTCTATATTACAGCAGATTATACTTCTTCATCGTAGTACCATGAAGCGCACATGCCTTGACCACAATACCAGGCAGATCGAATATTTCTTGACAGCAGTATAAATTAACTGATAACAAGAACTTGAATTGAACATGAAATAACATGAACTTGGAATCTTGTTCAATAAGCCTGATAAATAAAAGTGACAATATGGGTGCTACACAGGTCCCCTTGAGCCGTGTGTCCCTACCGATTACCTCATAACAACATAGGTATCTGCATCCGTTGTGAGTGCATTAGCATACGTGCCAGTTCACAAGTATATGCACCTACTGTAGACACCCATATTGTACATATCCCATGTTAGGTATCCTCACCCGAACGAATACGTATAACATGAAATTGAAATGTGGCGGTACCATCGGTGTTAATGCCTGCTGTGCTCCATTGATCAATTAGTTAGGCTCCATTCGCAACTCGTTAATCTTTAACTTGTCAACTCAGGAAATTTCACACTAGTTTAGACACTCTAGAGTGAACAAAGAGTTCCACTATAAAATTTCTCCATTCTAGCACTTATGGTTGTGATAGACGTAAATAGACATGACATGACTTGAAAGGTTGTTCCTAAGATACACAAATTGTACTCGAGATGAAACGTGACATGAAACGAAAGGACAGAATCTCCAATGTAACGTAACATGACATGAATGTGACTTGAAAGACATGAAATACTATAAGACAAAAAATATTTCATAGCATAACATAATATGTAACAGACAACATTTCATAACAAGGCATAACATATAACAGACAATATTTCATAACATGGCATAACATCTAACATAGAACATTTCATAGCATGGCATAAGAAGTAATAGAAAATATTACGTGACATGACATACATGTAATAGATAGCATTACGTAACACGACATACTTGTAACAGATAGCATTACGTAACATGATATACTTGTAACAGTTAGCAATACTTGACAAAATAAATTATGTAATAGATAATCATTAAGTGACATGGCACAGTATGGCATATATGATAACATACATACATAAACAGTAGTTCCCTTACCTGTCACACATACACGGTAATCTGATAGTACATTAAGAGAACTTACCATGATCGTCACGTTTTACGAGGCAAAGCACGAATCGTGAGAAATTGTAAGGAGGAGTTCTAAAGGTTAGAAAATTAATCACTACCAATTAGAAACATGAGAAAAATGTTAACTTAGAGTAAAATTATCATTTTATCCTCTACATGTGGGAAAATGACCATTTATCCCTAACTTAAGGATTTCACATCCTAACTCACCAAATGACTAAAATTTACAATCCTCATGTAAATTTTGTGCTAAACTCAAATATTAACTTAAAAAAAAAAACCGAACACAACTATGAAAAACATCATAGGACTGAAACTTTCAAAGGTCATTTCTCTTTATTTTTGTTGCAATTTTATCCAACTCCAAACATATGCTCAAACCGAAATATTGCAACAAATACCCTCCTATATTAAGCTTAAAAACATGCTTAAAACATCCAAGAAAATTATACTTCACATAATCACAAAACTCTTTAGTAAAGATCCAAACTTTCAAAACATTTCCAAGAACTCCAAAAATCCAAAACTTTCTTCAAACATGTTCATACCTCATTTCTATGAACTAACATGCTTTGAATCACATAAAATTCACCAAAAATCACAAAATCTCACTTGAAAAACTTTGCTCCAACACTTAGCCAAAAATAGAAAGCTTTTCCCAACTTGTTTTGATGAAACACTTGATCCAAAGCATACCATGATGAGATCTTCACAACAAAACATCAAGTGGTTTAGAAATGTGTCCTAAAGAAGATCCAAACATTAATTAAACTTAAAATCATATCGCTAAAAATAAACCAAAACATGAATCTAGCCGAAAACATCAAACTTTTGAGCTAACCGAGTATTTTCTTGCATAAAAATCATATCTTCACAAATCAACACCTAAAATCTTCAAAACAACATCCTAACACTAGATCCAAGACTTATAATCGTCAAATAAAAATATCAAATCCATTGGAGTAAGAATAGACTGCAAAAGATCCAAACTTTCTTAAAACAAAAATTGTTTTTCCTCTTCCAGGCTCTAAGTTTCTAGATCTAAGAAAAACTTCATAAAAAGCTTTTATCATCCAACTAATCACCAAAAAACATTCCTATAAACATGTTTACAACACTCCATAAAAATTTCAAACCAGATTTGTCCATTAGCTTGGTCAAAAACTTTAAAATACAACACATTATCTAGTTTATTGCCCAAATTGACCTTTCCATGGTTAAAATAACTTGTGACCATTAAAATGAAAATGCAATCAAACAAACAAGATACCTACGACAACTAGACTCAAAGATGAACAACTTTGATTTAGGAATCAATGTGATACGATACTTACAAAGGTTTCAAAATTGCATGTAAAAAGCCTCTAGAATCCTCGAGAGACCTCCAAAGGGGTTTCTTTCCAAGAATGGGGGTGAAAAGTGGTGAAGTGAGGGAAGTGGTGACCTGCATGCCTCAAGTACTTCTCAAACATTAGGTATGGCCTTGAGTGACACCCTGATGGATGGTGATTAGGCCACAAAAAGGTGCAAATAGTGAGTGGTTTTCTTCGAAGGTAACTTTCAAGAGAAGGGTGGTGGTGAGGTGGCCTTTGGCCTTCACATCATGCACGACTTTGTGATTGTTATCTGCAGAGGTTGACCAGCCATGGTGGCCCAAATTCGTGGGCCTTAATGAATCTTAAACAAGTTGGCTTCATTTTGGGGTTTAGAGATGTTGGTTAGGGTTTGAGATGCTATTAAGTCCAAATCTAAATTTTCTTGGCCCAATCAAATTTTCAAGGTTTAAAGGGTTGGATAATAATGTCATAAAATGGTTTTAAGGAATTAATAGCATGTGGAAGTGATTTAATCAAATGATTAAACACAATACTAGAAATCAGATCAAATAGGGTTTGGAGACCAACTTTAGGGTTTGGGAAACCGTTGAAAGGTTTAGTTTCAACCAAACTTTTGGGGTTTCAATTGGATTCCAAACATTTAGGGTTCACTAGGGTTGAAACCTTCTTTGGTTTGGCACAATTTGGATGGTTGGATGGTAGGATTTTGCTTAGGTGGCATGATCTTACACATTGATTTCTTTCACAATCCATCTTATGGTTCCTCTTGGTGTCAAGTGTCAAATACTATTCACAAAGTATGGCTAAGATTTTGCCAAGTGTCTAAATAAAACTTCTCTAACCTAATTTGGACATTCCACACTGTAATTTTGAAAACACTACACTAGTGCTACTATTGAGGTTACTATTCACTCCGGGAAAGTGAAAAATAAACTTTGCTCTGAAAACTCCTAACATACACACTAAACTAACTATGCAATTCGTTTATCGAAATTCAATCCCAAAGTGCCTCGAAATAAATAAAATGCATTTTCGAATAAGCATTTCATTCGAAAACTAAAAATGAGATTATTGTGTCATAAAATCCTAAATAATCAACTGAGTCTAATGGCGTAGACCATATCGCATTCTGACACTTGTAACTATTTCAAATAGATAAAATCGCGTTTCTGGCACGATAACGAGTGGCAACACTCACTATGCTGACAGACTAAAACCTACGTAATTGGTCAATCTCGTACGAGGTTCCTAAAGCCTAAAGAAATTCCACCATTGAATTTCTAGTGGGCTGTTACATCCTCCTGTCCTAAGAAAAAGATTTCATCCCCGAAATCGACGTAAGTACTAACAATCAATAATACTAAGGAAAAGATGCTGCTCACCAAACCTACTGTCCATCACTAGACACATCGTCACTAGTCAATGTTGGTGGTGGTGCGTTGATGTCCATCGGCATGGCGTGTTGGGGTAAGTAGTAGAATACGTCGTCGTTTGCATCATACATCACGTTATGCACTCGCAAGGGTGTTGCTCGACCTCTTCATCGTCGTCACTATCTGACACTTGACCTTCTACCAGCAAACGTCCACGATGAGTCGATGACATAGATGAGCTTGATGTTATGGGCTCAGCATTGGCGACTGTGGCGCACTCCTCTGTGGCTCTGCTAGACTCAACTTGGTCCTCGTGAGGTAACACCTTCCTCTCGTAGCCCACACCATTCTTATCTATAACCATCACATGGTTACACAAAATAGCAAGTAACCAGAAAGAAAAAAGAGAATATAACACTCACAAGGTTATTGCCTGAACAAGTTCTCGAATAACCTTCTAGGATACTGAATCCTTGCTTAAGTGAAATTGCTACTTTCATTGCTGCTCAAAGAGTTATTCACCACAGATATTTCGACCACTGAGATTTTTGTGCCATTCCTTAACTCTCTCTCTTTCTAATCAACAATTTGTATTGGAATCCTTCTATGAAGTGGGTTGAGTCGTATCGATATACTATCTGAATCTAAAACTTCAATGGCTAATCACCCGAAACTTTTCCTTAGAAGAATATATACGATACACTTCAAGTGTCCTTGTAATTCAGTTGGATTTTTTCTTCAATACACAACTGAATTTAGTTTCTCTATTTCCTCAAAGAATCCTATCTGTCTATGACTAGCTTACTCCTTAATAATCAAAATGAATTGTTCCTCCTCAAAGGTGGTACCTCGATAATCATTCAAGTATTAATCTAATCTCAAGACCTTCTTTCTTGTAATTGACATATCTCTTCTATCCTATGAGCTTCTTCTTATTTTGACTTTATTCAAAAGGATTTGTTCCTACTATTCACATAAATCCTCAAACCAAGATTTTACTCTCCACATGTTTGTCTCCGATATAAGGGTGGTCTATGTTTCTACAAACACAGTGCTTCGCCAGAAACCATTTAATGGTGGCTGGGTAAAACTACTATCATACGTGAATCCTACTAAGGCCAAAGCTTCTCCTAATCACTTTACTCTTTTGAACACAATCTCCATTGCATTCTTAGAATAAAACAACCTCCAATATGTGGAATACTAATTCATCAACCTTCAATATCCTTCCTCGTACTACTAAAAGGGTATTCTATATCTGCATTTGTATGAACAATAATACTCCTAATAAGAATTGTTACTCTTATTACCTAGTAACAATTCTGATTCTGAACTGAACTTTCGTGCGATACCACAATCACTTAAAACAGGGACTCACTTGAATCAAACAGTGTACCCACCATAAACCTTAATGGCTTGACATTACTCCAAAACAACAATAATGCAATAATACCATCAATCCAATCTACCTTAACTAAGCTTAACAATAAATAGGTCTGGAGGGTTACCAAGGATGACGTCTGCTTCTTCTGTTCCTGAGACGTCGGCATCTACCTTTTCAGGAGTGACTGCATACACTTGAGCTGGTACTGGAGACCATGGCTTTGGTTTGGAATTTTCGTTGGGAGCAATCCCATTTCTCTGAGCTCTCTTGGGACAATTTTTTATCAAGTGGTCAGGTTGGCCACAACCGAAACAGAGTCCTAAGGTAAGTTTGCACTTGCCTCCAAATAAGATATCACCTTGTATTGAACGCCTGCAGATTCGATACCTTCAACTCTCGTAAAGCTTTGTCTCCTATTGTCTCCCATTCAAGAAGAAAGGTCAATCTAAGCTCCTTTTCCTTAAAGACGTAGACCCATAATTTCATATGTGTAACATATATACTAAGCCTATAGAATTCAAATCATAATAGGAATCTTTCCACATAATTTCTAAAACCTCCACTCTCCTAAAACACATGAGTACACATATCACATCCACACACTATTTCTTATACTTTAAGAAATTCAAGTCTAATGAAGACTAAAATTTCAAGCCTAATATTTGGTGCATTTCCTAAGGACATGTGGACTTATAACCCAGAGATGTATTGCTCTAAAAACACCTTGGGCCGCCTCCAAATTTCGCTTGGGATTTGACAGAACTTAAAGTGTCGGAACATGCAACATAAGGTTACATATCCCCGTTCATGACAAAACAAAATGCAATGCACCTAATATGCATCTAGCAACATACAATATTCGCAGTGGATAATTCTTTTTTTCTTTGAACAACACTATGCACCAAACTAATAACATCCCAAATAATTAAAACATGATCCTTACATACTGAAAGGATAAACATCCATGAATATAGCACAGGTCTCAGAAACTTGTAATCTCAAAAGCAAGGGAGATTGTGCTCCATAATTACATCACCAAGAATATAACTACTGGGCTAGTTCATCGAGTAACTCGCGTAACTCGACCAACAATACCATAATACTGTCCAAAAATGTAACTAATGAGGCCACAAGCTCCGCGTCGCGTTGGCGCCGCCTAATCAACCTCCTCCAATCGGCCAGGCTCTGTTCCCTCTTCTGGACCTGACACATCTCCTACCATTGGTAGTTGGGACTCCACACATGTTAATGATGCATGCATGACAGTAAATGCATGAATGCATAATCAAAATCATAAGTAAGCATAAAATAACTTGAAGTGTAATATGACATAAGTTGACATGACTTTAACTTGAGCATAGATGGAACTAAAACTAAACTTGAACTAGGACTTGACTTGACATGAATTTGAACGTGAATTGACTTGGACATGAACTTAAACATGAACATGAACATAAACTGAACTTGAACTGAAATTGAACTTGAGCTTAACGTGGAGTGATCTAAATTTGAAATGCTAGCTCGTGTAACTGAAATTATGCGTTCTGATTAAGAAAATGAGAGTACTCAAGTAGCTCCTACACTTTCACCATGAGTATCCTTCTGTATTACAGCAGATTATACTCTTTCACCGTAGTACTAGGTAGCGCATATGCCTTGACCGCAGTACCAGGCAGATCGTATATTCATTGACCGTAGTAAAAATTAACTTATAACATGAACTTGAATTAACGTGAAATAACATGAATTTAGAATCTAGTTCATAATCATGATAAATAAAAGTGAAAATATGGGTGCTACACGAGTCCCCTTGAGCCATGTGTCCCTACTGATTACTACATCACAACACAGATATCTATACTAGCTTTGAGTGCATTAACATATGTGCCAGTTCACAGGTATCTGCACTTGCTATGGACACACATATTGTATGTATCCCATGTCAGGTATCTGCACCCGCACGAGTACGTATAACATGAAATTGAAATGTTGCCAGCACCATTGGCGTTTGTGCCTGCTGCGCTCCGGTGACCAGTTAATTAGGCTTCATTCGCAACTTGTTGATCTTTACCTTGTCAACTCAGGGAATTTCACACTAGTTTAGACACTCCAGCGTGAACAAAGGAGTTCCACTAAGATTTTATCCCATCTTAGAACTTAGGGTCGTGGTAGACGCAAACAAACTTGACATGACTTGAAAGGTTGTTTCCGAGATACACAAACTATACTCGTGATGAAACATGACATGAAACGAAAGGACAGAAGCCCTGACGTAACTTAACATGATATGAACGTGAGATGAAAGACATGATGTAATATTAGGTAGAAAACATTTTGTAGTATCACATAACATGTAACAGATAACATTTCGAAACATGGCATAACATATAACACAACTTTTTATAATATGACATAAAATGTAATAGAAAATATTACGTGACATGACATAGTGTAGCAGATAGCATTACGTAACTTGATTTTTTTTTAACTCCCATTATTTATTAAACAATCCTCACTTATGGTGGAGGGAAACCTTATACATCATCCAACTCAAAACAAATAAACAAAAACAAACCAAAAAACCAGACCAATAAAGAATAGTGGAAACAAACCAACAATGACATAAAGATTAAAACCGAAGACTAGGAATTCTCATCTTATACATTCGAATGATTCCTCTCAATCTAGTCGGCAAAACATCACCAGCAATATCTCCTTATAATTCCTCCCTCTCCTTGACGTGCCAAGACATTTGCCGCCTGATTACCTTCTCTAAATTGATGTTTCATAGAGAAATGAAGACCTTGTAACTCCGCCTCTAGTATTTCCCAAAAGTCCCATAAATACCAGGAAGAGCAAAATCCATTTGTGAGCCATCCCACTACCAATACTGAGTCACTTTCAATGCAAACATTCTGGAAAGCCAAGTCTTTACACAACCAAACACCACTAGTAAGAGCACTTAACTCCACTCTATTATTAGTCTCATGCTCAAATTTTTCAGAGAAAGCGGCCTTGATATTTCCAAGAGAGTCACATATGATCCCACCACCACCTCAAGAACCAGGATTACCTCTACATGAGTCATCTATATTCAGCTTCAACCAACCTGCCAAAGGATTTTCCCAGACTATTTATCGAGGCAATCTGATCTTCGGCGATGAAGTCTTCACCTGTAGAGACTCCAGAACCTGTTTATCAATTGAAGATAGAGCACCCTTCACGCCCTCTACAATTTTTGCAAGCCAGAGTCTCACTGATTGCCAAACAGATATACTTGTAATAGATAGCAATACGTGACATAATAAATTGTGTAACAGATAATCATGAAGTGACATGGCATAGTATGGCATATATGATAACATACATACAAAAACTGTAGATCCCTTACATGTCACGCATACACAGTAATTTGATAGTAAGTTAAGAGCTAAATTACAATAATCGTTGCGTTTTACAACGCAAAACACAAAACAAGAGAAACTGTAAGTATGAGTTCTAAAAGTTAGAAAATTAATCACTAACAATTAGTAACATGAAAAACTGCTAAATTAGAGTAAGATTACTATTTTACCCACTACATGTGGGCAAATGACTATTTTACCCATAACTTAAGGATTTCACATCTTAACTCTAAAAATCACCAAAATTTACATTTCTAATGTAAATTTTGTCTTAAACTCAAATATCAACTTAAGAAAAAATTAAAACCAAACACAACTATGAAAAACATCATAGGGCCGAAACTTCCAATAGCCATTTCTCTTTATTTTTCTTGCAATTTTATCCAACTTCAAACATATGCTCAAACCGAAATATTGCAACAAAGACCCTCCTATATTAAGCTTAAAAACATTCTTAAAACATCCAAGGAAATCATACTTCACATAATCACAAAACGCTTTAGTAAAAAGATCCAAACTTTTTAACTAAAATACAACACTTGAATCTCAAGGTTTGACCGATTTCAAAACATTTCCAAGAACTCCAAGAATCCAAGACTTTCTTCTAACATGTTCATATCACATTTCTAAGAACTAACATGCTTTGAATCAGCACATAGAAGTCACCAAAAATCACAAAATCTCACTTGAAGTACTCGGCTCCAACACTTAGCCAAAAATACAAACCTTTTTTGAACTTGTTTTGATCAAACACTTGATCCGAAGCATACCTGATGAGATATTTAAACCAAAATATCAAGTGGTTTAAAAATGTGTCTTAAAGAAGATCCAAGTATTAAACTTAAAATCACATGGCTAAAAATAAACCAAAACATGGATCTAGTCGAAAACATCAAACTTTTGACTTAACCGAGTATTCTCTTACATAAAAATCATATCTTCACAAATTAACACCTAAAATCTTCAAAACAACATCCTAACATGTAGATCCAAGGCTTATAATTATCAAATAAAAATATCAAAATCGTTGGACTAAGAATAGACCACAAAAGATCCAAATTTTCTTAAAACTGAAACTGTTTTTCCTCTTCCAGTTTCTAAGTTTCTAGATCTAAAAAAATATTTCATCTAAAGTTGTAATCATACAACTAATCCCCAACAAACATTCATATAAACATGTTGAAAACACTTCATAAAAATTTCGAACCAAGATTGATCCATTAGCTTGGTCAAAAATTCTAAAATACAACACCCTATCCAATTGACTGGTCACATGACCATGAAATTAAACAAACAAGATACCCACAGAAACTAGACTCACATACTACCAACTTTGATGAAGAAATCATATTGATAATATACTTACAATGTTTGCACAAATGGCACGCAAATAGCCTCCAGAATATGCCTGAGAGAGCTCCCAAGGGTTTCTTTCCAATAATGGGGGTGAAAAGTGGTGAAGTGAGGGAAGTGGTGACCTACAAACCTCAAGTACTTTTGGAAAGGGAGGTATGGCCTTGATTGACACCTTGATGGATGGTGATTAGGTCACAAAAAGGTATAAATAGTGAGTGGTTTTCAGCCAAGGAAACTTCCAAGAGAAGAGTGGTGGTGAGGTTGCCTTTGGCCTTCACATCATGCACAAGCAAACGTTGGCCTACTATGGGTGGGTGGAAGCTTACTCAAGAAGCTTTGCCAAGGTGGTCAAAATTCGTGGACCTTAATGAGCCTTAAACAATTGGGCTTCGTTTTGGGGTTTAGAGCGGGTTTGGTTAGTGTTTGAGATGGTACCAAGCCCAAATCCAATTTTTCTTGGCCTAATCAAATTTTCAAGATTTAAAGGGTTGAATAATAATGTCATAATATGAATTTGAGGAAATAATAGCATGCGGAAGTGATTTAATCAAGTGATTAAAGGCAATGCTAGAAATCGGATCAAATAGGGTTTGGAGGCCAACTTTAGGGTTTTGGTTTCACCCAAGCTTTTGGGGTTTCAATTGGATTCCAACCATTTAGGGTTTCACTAGGGTTGAAACCTTCTTTGGTTTGGCATAATTTGGATGGTTGGATGGAATAGGGTTTTGCTTAGATGACATGATCTTATACCTTGATTTCCTTCATAATCCATCTTATGGTTCCTCTTGGTGCCAGGTGTCCAATACTATTCACCAAGTGTGGCTAAGATCTTGCCAAGTATCCAAATAAAACTTCTCTAACCTAATTTGGACATTCCACACTGTGAGTTTAAAAACACTGCCCTAGGTGCTACTATTGAGGTTACTATCACTCCAGGAAAGTAAAAAATAAACTTTGTACTAAAAAATCCTAAACATATTGTAACACCCTGCTCCTTCTTTCTTACGTACGCTTCTTCTTTCTTACGTGCGTTCCTTCTTTCTGACGTACATTCCTTCTTTATGACATAAGCAAACTCGTCAGGTGTGCCGAACCTCGACGGCGTGTTCCAAAAGATATTATGTAACTTCTAGGGCAAGCCCAATGTTTTAAATATGTTGGAAATAATTATTAGGAGTATTTCCAGTGTTATTGAATTAAGATTTATTTTAAATACAACAATCATAATATTCTTGAAGAGCTCCAAAAATATTATAATTATCGGAAATCATTTTAATATCATTATTAAAATGATTTCAACTATTTTAAATATTATGAGATTTAAATTATGTTGAAATCTTTAATTAATTAAATGGTTTTATTCTCTTAAATATGTTAAATAAGACTTCATCATTTTATTAATGAGGAAGGAATATTATTTTATAAATTAAAGTTAGTTTAAATAATATTTTACCTTAATTCTTCTAAGTGTTTTTAATTAAGTTAACGTTTATGCATTTTAAATTAGCGTTTGAGATCCGTCGTTAGATCGTTGCATAGATCTCAAGACGAAGGGACTGGATTAAATACCCAGCCCCTCTTCCTTCTCCCTCACTTTTCCCCCCTCTCTCTCTTCCTCTCCCCAGCATACATCGTACGCAACCCCCATGCCTGAACTGCTCCACTACGTAGCCCGATGCCGTCGTGCGCCATTTGGCGTCACCGCCACCACCACCAGCTTCACCTCCCTCCGGCGAGCCTACCCACACCAGTCTCCCTCTCTCACGCTCTCTCTTTCTCTCCCTCGGCAGTGCACAGCCCGAATGGGCTTGGTGCTCACTGCACCGCCGTGTGCCGCCCAACAGCACTACCACCTCCATGGTAGCTGCTCCTCCCACCGGCCATCACCCTCCAGCGAGCTCGACCCCTTCCATGCAGCCACCTTCCTCCCATGCACGTTCGTGGCTTCCTCCATGCACGGGTTCACTGTGCACGTCCCTAGCGCCGCCATGCGCAGCCGCCATGCGCAGCCACCTTGGCCACCGAACACCACCACGAGCTCCTCCTAGCCTCCCCCTTCCTCCTCCACTGCACGAGCTTCTCCTCTCCCTCATGTACGGGTTCTCTTCCCTCCACCACCGTACGCCACCACCCACGGCATGTGACCACCATCTCCAGCCTCCTCAGGCCACCACTGAGCCATACCGACCACCCTTGGCCCCGATCTACCACCCAAGCATGCACACTCTCTCCCACTCTCTCACGGGCTTCTCCCCCTCACACACGGCCATTCCCCCCTCCACCACCATGGACTACCGTACCACCACCACCGAGCCTCCACATGTAACACCCAGACCCAAAATTTGTATAGTTGGACTTTAGATTGTTTATTTTATTTATTTATTGGAGCTTGGTATTTTAAGTTTTTATTTTACAAACTGGAGTAGTGATTTTATTTTATTTTATTTTCTTCACACGTTTATGTTTTCCCGCATGTTTTTTTTTTCCTTCTTTTCCGGTCCCTATCTCTTTTCCAGTAAGTTTATTTTTTTTTTCTCTTTTCGTTCACGTCGTGCATGCACACACACGTCCCTCATGCACGTCCCGCATCCATTTGATTTTTCATCTAGGGTTTTCTTTTCTTGTTCAATCGTCTATTTATATTCATACGAAGAGAACTCGCGCCGTTGCCTTACCACGCGGAACCATAGCCAGTTTTTCCTCCTCAGCCTCCATCCCCTCAGTTCCTCGCACCCTGAGTCGTGCAGCACCCCGAAGCTTATCTGCGTGCCGCGACGCCGCCAAGCACTGTCCGCGCTGTACCCACATGAAACCACCGAGCCCACTACCCAGTCACCCGAAGCCACCACCAGCACCCATGAAGCCTCTGTTTCACGCCTTGACTTCCACCAGTTGTGACATCCAAAAAACACAGTTGTCCAACCACCATAAATCACTGCAACTCACCCTCCACCGAGAGCTCCACCGCGTGGTGTTTCCACCTCACGAAGACCACCACCGCGAGCCAGCCCTCTCACGGAAGACTCAACAACTTATTCTCCTGTTTTTGGCCTCCCGAAACAGAGTCCCACCCACTGACCACTACGCTGCACCGCACGGCTCCAGCCACTCCAGGCCGTGGCCACCCGCGCGGATAAGGGCGCCGAACACCCTCAGGCCACCCCAGTCGTAGCACCCTCACGGTGAGTACCTCCCTCGGTTACTCCCTCCTTTCTCTCCGCCCTCTCTCGCTCACCTCTCCCTCTCTTTGTCTCGTGCCCAGCGCTGCTCGACGGAAGCTTCACCACGCTCCTGCTCTTCTGCCGCACCACTGCAGTCCCTCCAGCCAGCTCGTCGCGCCTCGGTTTCCCTTGGGTAGTTTCTGCCGTGCATGTTTTCAGTTACGTAGGTTTTATTTTGGTTTGTCTTCAATTTGCCGTAATGCCCTTCACTGCTTATTATATTATGGGCTTTTATTTTTTTATTCTGTATTAGTACACTATTATTTATTTATGATTACCGAAAACTATTTTTAATATGTTATTAAGTGAAGATTTATGTTAAGAGTAAATAATATTGGAGTAATTTTGTTTTTACACTTTAGATATGATTTAGTCTATTTAAAAATAGTTATGATTTATTTTAAAATATGGTGGGATAATTATATTACCTAGTATTGAACTTTATAAGTGTTTTCATTAATAAATAAGTTAGATTTTTTATGTTTTTAGTCAAAGTTATCAATTGGACAGTGGCGATTTTAGAAAAAGATGATAAATTTTAAGGTTAAGAAATTTTAGGTTTTGAGGAATTAAGTAGGTTATTTTAGAAAGTTAGGATTAAATATCGAAATAAGTGATTGATTGGAAATTTACGGGAACTACTTGATTATTTGATAGGTGACGATTGTTAATTGTTCGACATTTTGAGGAAAATTCTGAAAAGCTAAGAAGTCCAGGTAAGCGGGGTTCCTATGCTAGACTTTGCATTAAATAAAATGAACTGAGGTCCTTTTTGGAAAATATGCATGTTTTGTTATGAAAAGAAATGTGAACTACCTCAGTTATTTGTTCTGCATTACTCATGAGATTCTGTTTAAGAAGAAAGTATTTTCTGTCATGACTAGTGTAGACATGAGCTTATTTTTGACATTCTGTTTCTGAACTTTGAAAAAGAGAGCGAATATGAAATTTGTGCATAAATTATGTTGTGATATGATTTTGTTCTGTTTCGAAGATTTTTGGTTCTGTACTCTGTTTGGATAAGACGTGATTTCTGAAAACGTTTGGCATGACTCTCTGATTCTGAGTTTGATTCTGTTTCCGCTCTGTTCAGTTACGGCCCTGCCACGGGTGATAATAGTGGCATACGGCCCAACCACGGGTTACAATAGTGGATACGGCCCAACCACGGGTTATAATAGTGGATACGGCCCAACCACGGGTTATAATAGTGGATACGGCCCAACCACGAGTAATAATAGTGGATACAGCCCTGCCACGGGTTATAGTAGTGGTCTCTGTTTTGAGTGCACACCTTGGTGACAGAGTGTTTTATGTTCTGCTTGGCTATCCGCAGATGCACAACCCTACCACGGGGGTTATACATGGCCTTTGTTCTGATAATGATGATGATCATTTATGCTATGCCAAAGAATATTTTTAATGAAATTATTTCCAAATCTTCGCTCTGATATTTTGATAACATGTTCTGCTTCCGCACTCTGAAAATGAAAATGTTTTGTTCTGCATTCTGATTTCTGTAAATGCTCATGTTTACACACTGGTATATGTTCTTTGTTTACTGAGTTGTTGATAACTCACCCCTTATGTCCATATATTTTTCAGATAATTTTGATGGTTCAGCTGGAAAGCAAGAGTAGAAAGTTTAGCAATGTGTGATGATCGTAGTGGAATAAGTGCATGAGGGTACAATTGCTTATTTGAGAGTCGTAGTTAGTAAACCGATTTATTTTTCGGGTATTTGATTTGATGAGTTGAGGATGGTTTCGAGTTTTTGGAAAATTTCTAATTTATGTTATTGGGGATTTCTTTATTGTCGCCATGGAGGAATTTAGATTTTTGGTTTGATTAAGTGTATTAATATTTTATGGGATTTTCTGGAGTTTATAGTTGTGTTATTTAAGTTAATTTTAAGTATTAAGAGCTAACTCTCCGGACCTTCGGGAACGGGGCGTTACACCACAGCTCCACCAGCAGCCTCCCTTAGCCGAACCCAAGGTCCAAACCACCACTTTATGTGGTGGGTAGCCACTGCACGTGATGGACAGCCACTGTACACGGCTAGATCCGCCATGTTACGCTCCTTGCCACCATCACAAGGCCACCACAAGCCCTTCCAAGACCACACTTAGCTATCCAAACGCCCAAACAGCCACTGTACGTGGGTAGCCGCCACGTATGACCCTTTCGGCATCATCAACTATGACGGTCAGCGAACAACGCTTGGGTTATCCCATCGATGGTATCACCCTCTATTCCTCATTATTTATATCATTAGTTGATTAGTTAGGTTGTGGACTGTGCTGTTAGTATTGTGGAGTTCGTTGTGTAGTATGGAGATGTGTTGTGTTGTGTTGTGTATATGAAGTGTTGGGCATATTTGTGTAGTGTGATAATGTGATGTGTTATATATGTGAAGTGTTGGGTGTAGTTGAGAAGTGCGTTTTGTAGTGTTGTGGACTGTGTTGTAATGGTGGCGTATCATGTGTGGAATGGGAAGAGTACACGCTGAGTGTACTCTGTGTGGCGTGACGTATGTGAAAGGAGTACACGTGGAGTGTACTCCATATGGTGGAGTGATGCACCATATGACGTGTATGCTATAGTGATGATGTGGCGTAGCATGTGTGAATGGAGTACGCGTAGAGTGTACTCCATATGATGGAGTGATGCACCATATGGCGGGTATCCCATAATGGTGATGTGGCGTGGTGTGTATGAGGGGAGTACATGCGGACTGTACTCCATGTGGTGGGTTGATGCACCATATGGCGTGTATGCCATAGTGGTGATGTGGCGTAGCATGTGAGAAGGGAGTATGCGTGGAGTGTACTCCATGAGGTGCGATGATACACCGTGTGGCGTGTCACAGAAATAAGGATGATTGTGTGGTTGATGGGCGTAGGGCATGGTGAGTAGTGTCGGGAACTGTGGAACAGTGTCCCGAAGTAGTCATGGTGTAGCCTGTACTTTGAGGTGACAAGTGTCACCGTGTTGGACTTATGGCTAGAAGCATGGGTGAAGTAGCAGAATAAGTATAAGAGTGTGCAGCAGAAGCATGACTGGGGAATGTCACAAAGTGACATGGTTACCAACAGTCATGCTTGCGATGGGTGAAGAGTTAGTGTAGGAATGACGTAATGGGAACGTGACGAGATGTCACGATGTGACGGGAGTACGCGAGGAACCGTACTCGTGATGAGTTAGGAGTTGGCGTAGAAATGACGTAGCAGGATGTTGGGTGACGCAACAAGGTCACAGTGTAGCTTGGGAGTAGTCTCGAGCTATATGACGTAACATAAGGCGTAGTTGTGAATGGAGTCTTGTTGCATTAAGTGTTAGGATGAACTGTCAAAAGGGATGCGTAGCATGAAGAGTCATGCTAGCCGGCTTAAGAGAATGTTGGTATCGGAGTATGGCCCTTGACCGTACGAGCAGGTGATCAACATGTTATATGTTGGTCTTAGGTGACGAAGGGGTAAGGTACATGTGTAATCTGGTGAGACACATGTGTCGAACAGATTCACCATATGTAATGGGTAATCTGTCCTAAGCATAGTTGCACAGTGCTCAAGCCTCAGAGTTGGCTTAGAGTCGTGTGGCTTGTATGGATGGGAATGAGGATTAGTATGGGCTAAGGTGCATGAAGATAGTGACGGGTGTACTGTCTAAGGATGGGATGCGTGATTCCATCGGTCGGAATCATGCGTCGGAACGTGGTTAATGAGAAGAATGAGACAGAAGTCTTAGTGTCTTAATCATAAGGTGAATCATGGGTTCACCTTAGAGAGTAAGCACTCGAAGTAGAACGTTAAGGTTGAAAGAGAGAGTGACCGTAAGTGGTCACTGAAGGTCTTAGCATAGTAAAGGGTATGTAAGAACACGGGATAGAAGGAGAGTGTTTCAAATGAAGTGTAGCTTATGTTTTCTAAGTTTAAGTTGTTTATGCTTTAGATAGAGAATGATGCTAAGGTATGTGTATGCATGTAGGTTGCCATCTGACACACACATGAATGGACTGCATGATATGCAAGTAGCATGGAGTCCAGGTAAGTGTTACGTTCATACTCTTCTAGAGCTTTCTAAAATATACAAAAATGAAAATGAAAGCTTTTCCTTTATAATGTTTTACGCAAGAAAACAAAACGCTTTCTCTTTACGAGGCTTTACAAAAGAAAATGCTAGGTGTTCAAATGTATAAGTATGTACGGCCCCTCCTTGGCAGCCCCTTTTTATGCATCCAAAGTATTAATTGTATGCATGTGAATGGATGAGTATACGCTGTACCTATTGTATGCATTTTCCACGAAATCTATTGTATGTATTTTTCTAAGAAAATCAACGAACTAATGTTTTACGGATGCAATGAAAGATGATGCATGAAAGACGATTTTCGGGCTCACGCCCCAAATGATGCTTTTCTCATGAAATGATGTTTTCTCATGAAAATGAACGTTTTCTCATGAAAGGACTGTTAAATGAAGAAAAGAAAAGAATGAAAGCTCCAGCTCTTTAGAGCTGACACGAATGAAAGAATGAATGAAAGCATGAAATGTATGAAGATAAGTAACGGCCATATGAATGAATGAAAAGGGGTACCCAATGAATGAATGGGCAAATTACAATGCCGGGCAGTAGTACTGGTAGTGCACCCAGTGCTGCACCCTAACGGAATGAGATTCCAACCTGCGGCCAAGGGCGAATCCATTGGCCATAGGGCCGCTAACCCTAGCACACGGGGCATAAGAGTGTGCACTGGCCTATGAAAGTGATAAGAAAGAATGTATGAAAGCATGAATGCATGAACGCACGCACTCTTGAAGAAATGAAGGCACTGACGGGAGAAACGTTTTACGAAAAGAAAGCCCTTTAAAGAAAAACACGTCCAGTGATGTTCTCAAAGGAACGCACGTATGCATGTATGCATGTACGTATAGTATGTATGAATGATGAATGCATGAATGAAAACCTATGTTGTTATATTTTAACTGTATGAAGTAATGCTTACGAGTCATTGACTCATTTTAGTTTTTATGTATGCCCCTCCCCCCACAGGAACTGAACGAAGTACGCATCAAGACGGACACGGCCCAAGGGGAAGAGCATGAAAGTCTAGGCATGAGTTTTAAATGTATGAGAGGCCTTTTTTACCATTAAAATTGATGTTTTCTTCTGTAAACCTCTTTTATTGTCAAAGCACTTTTTATTTTATAAATGTAGAGTCTTGCACCCTGAGTATGCAAGTAAAAAGTTTTAAACCGAACAGTAATTTTCGTCGTCCTTAATAAAATCTTTTATAAAAAGTCCCACCACAAGGATGAGCGTTACACATACATAGTAACTGTGTAATCCGTTTATCGGAATTCAATCACGAAGTGCCTCAAAATAAATAAAACGCGTTTTCAAACAAACATTTTGTCCAAAAACTGGAAATGAGAATATTGTAATGAGAATATTGAGCCATAAAATCACAAATAATCAACTGAGTCTAATGGCATAGACCATATCACATTATGACACTTATAACTGCTTGAAATAAATAAAATCGCGCTTCATGCACCATTGCGAGTGGCAACACTAACAATGCTGATAAACTAAAACCTACACGATTGGTCAATTCGTGAAAACTTATGGAGTTTTCGCGAGGTTCCTAAAGCCTAAAGAAATTGTACAATTGAATTTCTAGCAGGCTGTTACATACAGAGCCCAATTTCTTCTTAATGGCTTCAAATTTGCACACTAATAGTTTTGTCTCCATGAGAAAAACTATATTGGGTCTTTGGTCCTTCACCAAAAGGTGAAGGTCTAGAACTGTTCGAGGGTTCCCAAGCCCCCTGTAAGTCCGACTCAAGATTTTCATGATGATTGGCGGGGCTGACTTGTAGCCACTGCCACTGACTCAGAGGGCAAAATATCATCAACTAATTCGTTTTGTCTTCCTTTTTTCAAAGGACTTTCTTCACTACAAGACACCTCTTCATTTGATAAATTTCATTTACAACTAGCAATCATTAAACACTCCACAAAGTTACCTGCATTTTGGGCTCTTCTTTTCCATCTTCCTCTACTAAACACGCCACACCTGTCTACAAGCACATAGTCTTGCTGTTCCCAATCAACATACCATGGGACTTGGGACTCTTCTCATGATGCTTAGTAGATCTTTGACCTTTTTTCTTTCTACTCTGGGTTATAGGGTTTTTGTTAGTTTGATCCAGTTTACCTTTTCCCTCCTCATGTCTTTCTGCTCTTTTCTCAAATGCCTGGCTAGCCAAATCCATTCCCCCTCCCTACCCACCTTTTCTACTCCCCTTTTGGATAATTTTTTACTTTGGCTACTGACATCCCCCATTTTCTCCACAAGTGTCTCGCCTACATCATCAGTTTTTACCAACCCCTGAATTTCACAATCAGTCGCTTTGCTATTTTGGGACACTTTATGCCTTGTGACATCAATATGTATTGGAATAGATCTGGAATTTGATTCTCTCTCCCTTTCTACATTTTCCCCTTGAGGTTCGCAATCACTAGTCCTAAATTTTCTCTTATTAACATCATCATATCTTTTCACATTTTTTCTTCCTATCATATTATCTGCTCGAAGCCATATACCATACTGGAATTTTCCACCATTATTTATGGATGTGTTAGCTCCCGAATTACTACATCCTCTAACACCATTTACTATCAACCCACACTATCAAATTAACAATTCTTCTCCTTGCTATCATTTTCTTTAGGTTTATTTATATTCTTACTCTAAGGTAAGTCCCCCAACCAGTTCCATCCTCTCGACATCAACATCCTTCACATCAACATCTTTCCGATTCATATATGCTAATGGGAGATTGTTCAACTAAACCCAAAATACCTCACTACAAAATTCATCTTTTGAGGGGGGATAAACCCATCGAAAGGTCTTAATACCAACAACCAGTTATCGAACAACCAGGGCCTCCCTTCTATCACTCTCCATTTATCCTCCTGGTTTTCAAATATTATAACAAACAGATTAGTATTGATCTCCTGGAAGTGGGAAGAACTTCCCACCTTCTAGATCCTAGCCATAGTCAATCTGATAACATCATTTCCAACCCTACGATCAGACCATAGTCTATCCACAAGGCTCCTCTCCCCTATTTCTGTTGCTATCTCAAAATTCAATGATCCGATTTCTATAACAAAGTTCTTGTCCTCAAATTGATCCCACTTTGCCACCAAATCCTCCCTCTCTTCCAACCTTAGTCTCACGATCAGACTAAGGGGAAGTTCTTCCTCACTTACTCTAGGAGCAACGAGACTACCACTCCTCATTTTCTCTCTCTCAGAGAAAGCTTAGAGGAGACTAGCTCAAATAAGATATTATTCATTAAATGCACAAATGTAGGTTTAAATTTTGACAAGTCAGTCTTCTTCAAGATGGTTTTGGATTTGAACAATTTCCACATCACTCGTCTCCATCAACTCAATCAACAGAGTGATCCACATACCAAGCTTAACTCATCAAGGGTATTATTAACCAAAGTCCTCATTGATTCAAACTCGTGATGTAGCCAAGCCTTTGTTTTTTTTTTTTTTTTTTCCTTATAAGCAAACTTTGGTCATATTAGGTTTTTTGGTGCACATTGCAACTTAAGTATCAGAGTAATGAAATTGAAAATTTGGAGCTCCTAAAAAGAGGTAGTTAGGACTAAGTATAATTTTCTGTTAAAATCCCACGTATTGAATACCGAATTTTAATTTGGAGATTCAGTTCAAACGTTCAGGTAATGTTCAACTATTAATTAAATTATCAAATTATTTATTTGTTAGATAGTTTGACTTTTGAGATCGTACATCACTTTGCATGAGAAACTCAATTTGAAAAAATTTACTGTTCTGGAGTTTCCAAAAATTTTAAATATTTTTTACTGTTCTGAAATTTCCGAAGTTTTTTTTGACCATGCAGAATGCTTTCCCACTGTTGCTCTGTTTTCAATCTGAAATTTTAACCATTAATCGCTGCACAGCTTGTGGGTGAGTTTATTCTCTCGAGAGGCTATTCCACGAAGCTTTCGCTAATGATTTTGCCCATTCAACAAATTTCCCACGCTGCTTCAAATAACTAATCCTTCAACAACTTTTCAGAAAATGTATACGCAATTTTTTTCACAATCATTTTTTAAACTAATAATATTTTTATAAAATAACTTATGAAAAAAATATCATTTCATAGAAATATCCTTAATATAAAACATAATTGTATAAAAGATTATAAAAATAATTGTAGATATATCATTACTCAAAATCATTCTAGGGCTCCATTTGAATAATGAGATGAGATGAGATGAGATGAGATGGTTTTAAATGAGAGTTAAAGGTTGAATAAAATATTATTAAAATATTATTTTCTAATATTATTATTATTTAAGGATTTGAAAAAGTTGAATTGTTTATTATATTTTGTGTGAAAATTTAAAAAAATTATAATGATAAAATGAGATGAAATCATTTATATATCCAAACGGAACCTAATCATACAAACTATTTACTCTTATTACAATGGCATCCCCAACAATCTATTTTGGTACTAGGCATTCTAATTCGATTCTTCAACAAGATCACACCTTGCTTTGATTAAGAGCTCGTTTGGATAGTGAGATGAGATGATTTTAGATGAGTTGAATAAAATATTATTAGAATATTATTTTTTAATATTATTATTTTGAGATTTAAAAAAGTTGAATTGTTTATTATATTTTGTGTGGAAATTTAAGTAAGTTATAATGATGTGATGAGATGAGATGGGATGAGATGAGATGGATTAAGAGTATTTTTATATCCAAACAAAGCCTAAATCAATTATGGGTATTGATAAGTAAATGTGGTTGTCTCAGTGCAACTTTGTTTTTTATTTTTATCATGGAAATAAGTTGACAGGTTGTTGGTATTGAAAGTTTGGTGGGAGGATAAAAATATAAGCTGTTGAAAATGCATGCGAGTCTTATGTTGTACATGGCATTAGATTTGCTGATATTTCCTTGAGATTCTTGTAAAACTTGCCTTAAAGAAGCCAAACTGAAACGCCAAAAAGAGCATGATGCAGAATGCCAAAATTGATGAACATGCTGACAATGAACAGTTGGACCCTACCCGTGTCCATTCCATCACCACTCTGATGCATGGGAAGCTTGGGCACTTTAACCATCAAGTTTTTTAACGGAATCCTGAATTTCAACCCGACCTTTGAACCCTTTATCAATACCGACAATGATGGACCCCACCTGGTCGTACTCCTTGTTTGTAGCCTTGTTCTCCATTCCATGAATGTCTCTCTCTGTCTGACTTTGTCCAAAGCCATTTCCTGCCGACTAATCTTGAAAAAGTTTTGGATGAACACCACGTTATCAACTCCCCACTTGCCATAATCATAACAGCAAGTAGAATTACACACGTTTTACTCAACCCTGAATGACTGCAAAACTACACACGTTTCAAAAACTGTAAATTAATCCAACCATCCTGCCCAAAATTCAAAACTGTGTTATAATGATGGTATGAAAGAACTGTCTTGAATAAGCTAGAAACCCACTCTGGAATGTACATATTTGTGTTATTCAGGTCGAGTTTTGCAGGCCAGGGATTTTATGATGTCTTTAATTAGATCTGTAATAGAAGTTCATCATTCATAGCCATAATTGAAGCAATATACACAATAGTGCAATTCATGTAAGATCTTTGAAACTGAAGGCTCTATGCACGGTGTATAACAGCATGATCAATCAAACCAAACAAATAGCACCATGGCATGAAGTTGAAAGAACTTTCGTACCAGCCTAGTTCCTTGAAATTTTGAATCAAGCTTCAAGAACAATGCCAACCATTTTGGAGAGAGCATATATGGCTTTCATTGCAAATAATACAAACAGTATTAGTACCTTAAAAGAAGCCAAATGGTATCAATCAGCTCAGCAAACTAGATGCTCTACAGGAAGCTAGTTAGTAATTAACTACATCAGTGAATCTAATTACATGTGTAGTTAAGTTTCTAAAAGACATTCATTTGAGACTATAAGGCATTTGTATGAAGAATCTGGAGAGACCCACGTGTCTGACTCAACCTTAGAGAGAGTGAAATTAGATATACAGCTAAAAGCCCTCCTCCCAGGACCCCATCAAGCCTCATGCCTCTCCTTGGCAAAACCACAAGTGCCCAAAGCAACCCACCCGCCAAAAAGCCCAGTGTCTCCAAGAGGTATGGATCCTTAGGTATCTCAATACATGAAGGGTAATTTGACCAAGAAGAGGCAACAAGTGACAAGCCCAAGCCAAAGAGAGTGCTGAAGATGGGGCCAGCATAACAACCTGATATCGCTACTTGAGTCCCCTCTGGTCCACCATTAAGAGCCATTGTTAAATTTGAGGTAAGATCTCCAAGGGAGTTGCCCCAAGCAAGGACAGTGAAACCTAGTATAGACGGATCTATTCCACAGATATAACCAAGTGAAACTAGCAGCCCCACTAATTCCTGTGCAGTAATATAGCTCCAAGTTACACTCATTACAAAGCCTCCGGCAAGCCAAGGAAATATGCATTGCTTTGGTGGGCTTGACTTCTCAGTTGTCATGTATGCAAGAACTCCGAAAGCAATGCCAAACAGCAACCCAATTCCATGAACCACCAGTCTTGTGTAAAAGGTGCCGTCTTCATGATGAGGGTTGCAAAGAGCAGACAAGAGTAGAGGTGCTAATGTCACCGAAGCAACCGCATATTTCTTTGACCATTTCTCTTCACAAACAACAGGAATTGTCAATCGTCTTGGTAAGGAGAGAGGCATCTCAAGGACGCAAAGAAATGTACCACAAAAAGCACATGATCTTAAACAAAAGAAGCTCCTCTGGACTTCTTCAGAATCACCTTCTACAGACCCTTCCTCAGAAGTATTAAGATCCCCCTTCCCCATGTAGGTAAGAATGGGTATACTCAAGTCACTCCCATCGCTTAAATTACCCTCTCTTTCTCCATCTTCTCCACCATTCTTCCATTGGAAACGGGAGGTGCAAACAAGTATTACATAAACAACATACATTGAAGAGAAACCAATTGCACCCCATAGATCGATTCTCCCCTGAATCAATATCACCAACAAGGATACAAGAACCAGAAGGAAAAAACAAACGTCCCTTATAAAGGCAGATTTGTCTAGTCGAAGATGTCTTCTCCGGCTTGTAATGCTGATGATTCCAACCACAACACATGTTACAAAGGAAGCACCCCCTAGTACTGTATAAAGGCCAATGCCTCGTGTTCCGTTGCCCATAAAGGAGACGAAGCTTGCAAAAAAATCAGGGGCACCATTGCCAAGAGAGAGCAGAGTAGCCCCAGCAATTGTAGGGGGCAATTTTAGTAGCCCTGATAAGCTTTCAAGTGAAGAACAAAAGTATTCTGAAGCTGTGTTTCCCAACAGATAAAAAAGAACTAGAAGCCATAGAAAAAAAAGAGTATAACCCAGGAAGGGAAAACTCCCAATTTTGCAATAGAATAGGTAAAGATAGTCAATATAGCCCTGGGAAACACATGGGTTATGGGATTTAAGGTACAAGCACTTGGCTTTGTAGTCATCTAGCCTAAATAAGCCCTTGCAGCCTTGCTGACTGCTGCTTTTGAAGCGATGAAAATTGCTCATAACAAGAGATTCTGAAGAATGGAAATGTATAAGCAAGAAAAAACATACCACTACGACAAATGAGATGTTCAAGAAAATAGGATAATTATTCTTGACAGATAGGGAAACCGAGGAACGCATTGCAGAAAATCTATCAAACCGAATTTTAGGCGCAGAAAAAGTTGGAATAATTTCGTATAAAGATGTTGACTGTATACGTTGCGATAATCGCTGAATCTAACCCAACTTTGTTCTGTCGAATTTATAAAAAAAATATATATATATATATTCCAAAGAAAAGGAATGAAATTGTTGGAAAACTAACCTCTGGAGTTCCTGTTTACAGTTTGTTCTAATTCTAAATGAAGGTAAAACTTCGCTGGCAGAATAACCATTGAAGAAGTCTAGAAGTTTGGGAAATGCTCGTTATATTATATTCGGTCGATGACGACCTGACCGTGTAGTCACTGCCACACTTGTCTCATATCTAACACACAATCTCCTTGGGATGTGGGTCCTTTAAATTGAGGGGAGTGCTACTTCCACCGCTCCGGCTCCCGCTGGAGTTATCCGGTAGGCATAATTGATGTTTATTTTTAATCTTTTTTACATGTATTTTTTATATTTTTAAATGTTTTCTAAAAAATAAAAAAATTATAATATTATTAAAAAATATTTTTTTAATTATTAAGTAAAATAAAAAATAAAATAAAAGATTACAACGATAACACTAAGTTGTAAGAACCAGTGGTGAGAGTATCATTTTCCTTAATTTCTAGAGTGGCATTACAACCACCAATGGTTCTCGCTAGTTATTTTGGTGTTTTTTTTTTTGCTTTTTTTTACGTATATTTTTTTAACACTTTTAAATATTTTTTTAAAAAAATGCACAATATCATTAAAAAATATTTCTTTAATCACGAAGTAAAAAACCAAAAAAATAAAAAAATACCAGCGGTAGCTCCCAGCAAGAGCTCGGAGGACTAGCAGTATCCTATATGGAGTTGTACACTTTTCAGTTGATTATAGCATCTCTAACAGAGTACCTTAATGGGAAATATTCTTCGAAGATGTTGCCAGTTGATGGGTACCAAGATGAACCTAATCTTAAATATCTTTTACAAGTTCCAGATGAGCCAATTACAAGGTCAATAGCCAAGAAGATCAAGGAGGCAATGCAAGGTGATGGGAACCAAGGTGGACCTAGTCTTAAAGATCCTTTGCAAGTTTCAGATAGGCCAATTACAAGATCAAGAGCCAAGAAGATCAAGGAAACAATGCAAGGATTGGTGCAATCCACTTTGAATGAAGCTAGTAAGAGCCCAACACTCAAGATGAGCTTGAAAGAATGAGAACCAGTTTTGATCCACTTGACACAAGCTGTGGAAGACACATGACTTAGAGTTATTGTTTGTGCCTATTGTTATTGAAGGCTTTCAATTTGCTTAAATCATTTAAAAGATTTATTTTATTAGTTATAAGAATTAGTCTAGAATAATAAGGCTTGAGGATGCTTGGCTCATATATATTTTATTTTGTTGAACTAGAGTTTCAAGAGTTACTGTAGCTGCGTTACTGTAGTCGCGACACTATTCATCCAGGTACATTTTGGATAAAAGGGGTCTTGTTTTGGCCTAGGTTGGGGTTTAGGTATTGAAATACTTTGTAGCCGTCCAACAAAAGCTTTTTAGACAATATTGAATTTTCATTATGAGTTAAGTTTACTCCTCTTGTTCTTGATTGAACTTTTGAACTTTTCAAAAGTAAATTAACTTTTGAACTTTTGTAGGGTTCCTCCTTGTAATCTGGAATCTTGAGACAGGTTATTGAACTGGTCTAGATTTTAATATAATCTAGGTTCTTGAAACGAGTTCTAAACGAATCTAGATTCTCCATCCATTGACTTGATTTTTTAGTTTTTTTGGGTGAGTTTTCAAATTGATTGTGGGTTTAAGGGATTCCATTCCCATGTGTTCATATCATTTGGTATTCAGAGTAAGGTTTCCAATCAGGTCTGATTCTATCTTTTAATTCTTTCATCTTTAAATTTAGAGTAATGCTATATACAGTCGTGGAATGCGCAAACACCGTGCAGTCGCTTTGAAAAAGAGTGGAGTCCACTATTAAAAAATTAATTTCTTTTCATGTGGGTTCCATATTTATTCATTTTTTTCAAAGCGACTGCACGGCGACTGCACGCTCACGACTGCAAGTATCATTTCTCTTAAATTTAATTATAGGACTTCATTGTTCTAGGGTTGCAAAAAAAAAATAAAAAGAAAAAGTAGGCTACCGAAATTCTTAGGGTTTTTGGTTTGGCTGAAATTTGCATCACCTAGGATTTCAAAATTCTAAGGTTTCTTGCATGTCTAAGTTTGTCAATTGCTTGGAGTGCCGTTTCATTGCTTCTCTTCTACTTTATTGTCAATTCTTGTATGTTTGAATTCAATTACTTGATTTTCACAATTGAATATTGTTGTTTGTGATTGAATTAGAGAAAATAAAAGAAAAAAAAATCGAAAAGAAAAGAAAAGAAAGTGTAGCATATTCAAAGGTTGCTACATAGTTACAACAAAGAGAAAGAAATACATTTGTTGATTGAGCTTTATTATTGAAGGGGCAGAATACATCTTTCTAGTTGGTATCTTGTTTTATAATTACTCTTTCCCTCGTATAAATTCCTTGAATCTTGTGTCATTTTATTCATTCCTTGTTTCTTGGATCTATATTACTGGTTGGAATAAAACAATGTTGTATTGTCTTGATTTAGTTTAATTAATTCTTAAAGAATTTGAGCGGGAAAACTCTTGAGGTGAAAGGCAAGAGAGTGTGAGACTATTATCGGGAAAAAGCCAATCAAGAGTGAAACACGAGTGGAGTGTCATTATTTGAGTGTAAACACATAAGGGAGTGTCTATGGTTTTCCACTAACATTCTTTTTGTGCAGCACATTACGATATTTCATTGGAGTGACTCATACAGAAGGTGATGGCATATAACTCATCATTTGTGTTGCAAGCCATGCAACAACAATTTGAACGGTTGAACTTTGTGTTTGGTGAAGTGAGGGATATGAATAATCATCAAGAAGTAGTGATTAGAAATCTGCAAGGTAGGAGAGATAGGAGGAGGCGTAAACCTAGTATTGTACGTAAGTGTAAGAATGAAGAGTATGGTGAGTCTCTTGTTGCCAAGCATGCTCTCAATGCACAAATTAGGATAGATGATATAGAGCAGCAGAGAGAGAACATTTTTCATACTAGATGCCACATCAACAACAAGGTATGTAGTATGATCATTGATAGGAGGAGTTGTATTAATTTGGCTAGCACTACTTTAGTTGAGAAATTGAGTTTATCTACCTTGAAACACCCTAGACTATACAAGTTGCAGTGGTTGAGTAATTGTGGGGAGATTAGGGTAAATAAGCAAGTGTTAGTTTCTTTTTCAATTGGGAAATACCAGGATGTGATGTTTTGTGATATAGTGCCTATGCATGCTGGACATATTTGAAGCCGTAGCAGTATGATAGGAAAGTGGTCTATAATAGGTTAAGGAACATTTACAGTTTTGAAAATGATGGAAAAATAATCAAAATTGCTCCTTTAACTCCAACACAGGTCCATGAGGACCAACCAGAGCTGAAAAGTGAGATTAATAAAATAAGAGCGAGTAACAGTGAGGATGAGATTGAGGAAAAAAGAAATAATGAGACCGAAAGGGAGAGAGAGAGAAAAAAAAGATGAGGGTGAGGCTAGAACCTCAAGAAAAATAGAGAATGAGTTGAAAAACAATTGTGAGGTAGAGAGTTCAAAAAAATAGGAGAGTAAAAGAAAAAAAGAGAGTGAAAAGGAAAAAGAGAGTGAGAGGAAAAAAAAGAATGAGGCCGAAACATCAAGAGAAAGAGAGTGAAAAAAAAAATAGAGAGGTGGCTGAGAGTCAAGAAAAAAGAGTGGAGCCACGAGAGGAAAAAAAAGAGAGATTGCAGAGAGAAACAAAAAGACAAAAGTGAGTTTTTATACTAAGGCAAGCTTTTATACTAACGAATTTAACGACTCTTTGCTAGTGTTGTTGTTTCTTTGTTGCAGGGATATGAGGTATGATTCCTAGAAGTGTGTTTAGTGGGTTGCCACCTATTAGAGAGATAGAACATTACATTGATTTTGTGCCTAGTGCAACAATCCCTACCCAACCTTTTCTTTGAAGAACATGAGTCATTGATACACTTGAAGGGACAAGGTAAGTTCAATAGAATGCATGCTAAGTGGGTGCAATTCATTGAGACATTTTCTCATGTAATCAAGTACATACAAGGTAAGGAAAACTTTGTGGTTGATGCTTTAGCAAGAAGGTATGTCCTTGTCATCATTTTAGATGCAAAGTTATTGAGACTTGAATATGATAATAAATTGTATGTTAATGATGATGGTTTGGCTAGTGTGTATAGAGTACATGAGAAAGCATCGTTTGATCAGTTTTATAGACTAGATTGATATTTGTTTAAAGAGAATAGACTTTGTGAGCCTACTAGTCTTATGCGTGAGTTGCTCATGCATGGATTTGGTTCGATGGGTCATTTTGGTGTAAAGAAGATTTTAGATGTGTTACATGAACGTTTATGAGAGTATTATTCGCTATTGATTGACTTGTTGCATGAACGTTTGTGGGAGTATCATTTGCCTTTCATTGAGTTTGCATATAATTGGAGTGGTCATTTTGGAGTAAAGAAAATTTTAGAACGTTTATGGAAGTATCATTTGTTATTCATTGACTTGTTGCATGAACTTTTGTGGGAGTATCATTTGTCTTTCATTGAATTTGCATATAATTAGAGTGGTCATTTTGGTGTAGCGAAGACTTCAGATATGTTTCATGGACATTTGTGGGAGTATTGTTTGTCATTCATTGAGTTTACATAAAATTGGAGTGTTTTACTACTAAATTTTCACCTTTTGAAATTGTTTATAAACTTAATCCATTTACTCCTTTAGATTTAATGTCTTTAACTGTTGATGACAGGAGTATCTTGAATGGACTTTTCCAAATTCTTGAACAAATTAATGATAATACGTATCAAGTGGATATTCCAGGTAAGTATCATGTTTCTGCTATTTTCAATGTTACTAACATTTTTCCCTTTGATGCAGGTGGAGATACGAGGTCGAATCCTTTTGAGGAGAGAGGGAATGATGGGCACCAAGATAGATCTAGTCTTAAAGATCCTTTGCAAGTTTCAGATGAGCCAAGTACAAGGTTAAAAGCCAAGAAAATCAAGGAGGCAATGCAAGGTGATGGGAACCAAGGTGGGCCTAGTCTTAAAGATCATTTGCAAGTTCCAGATGGGCCAATTACAAGATCAAGAGCCAAGACGATCAAGGAATCAATGCAAGGATTGGTGCAATCCGCTTGGAATGAAGCTTGCAAGAGCCCAACACTCAAGATGAGTTTGAGAGAAGGAGAACCAGTTTTGATCCACTTGACACAAGCTGTGGAATACATGACTTAGAGTTATTATTTGGGCATATTGTTATTGAAGGCTTTCAATTTGTTTAAATCATTTAAATGATTCATTTTATTAGTTATAAGAATTAGCCTAGAATAATCGGGCTTGATGATACTTGGTCCACATATGTTTTATTTTGTTGAACTAGGGTTTCAAGAGTTATTGTAGCCGCGACACTATTCATCCAGGGGCATCTTGGGTAAAAGGGGCTTTGTTTTGGACTAGGGTTAATTGAGATTTAGGTATTTAAATACCTTGTAGCCGTCCAACACGAGCTTTTTAGACAATATTGAATTTTCATTGTGAGTTGAGTTTACTCCTCTTGTTCTTGATTGAACTTTTGAACTTATCAAAGGTAAATCACAACCTTTGTAGCGTTCCTTCTTGTAATCTGAGTTCTTGAGATAGGTTATTCAACGGGTCTAGATTTTAATATAATCTAGATTCTTGAAATGAGTTCTCAACGGGTCTCGATCCTCCATCCATTGACTTGATTTTTTGGCTTTCTTGGGTGAGTTTTCAAATTGATTGTGGGTTCAAGGGATTTCATTCCCACGGGTTCATATCACCAGTCCATGGTTTAAACAAGAAAAGGTAATTGTAAAAAACTTTATAAGTTTTTTTATTTACAAATCATTTTTTTGGTTTCATTTTTTTCAGATTTACTCTCTAGATATTAAAAGTTTTACAATTATGTTTTGTTAAAAAATGGAGGAATGAATTATTTCTAGCTTATGATGGTGATTTGGGCATTGATATGGTGAGTCTTTTTGCTCACATATGGTGTTTTAGGGGCTCATAGAGTCGTTTGACCTCCACCCCCTTTGAAGCACCACGAGTCTTTTGCATATGGTGTTTGGAGGGTCGTGGGGTCGTCTGACCTCCGCGCCCTTTGAGGCACCCCAAGTCTTTTGCTCACATATGGTGTTTGTGGCGGGACACTGAGTTCGATTGTGCTGTTGTGGCGTGAGGTGGAGTTTGCCCGTCCTGAGAGGTTTTTACCAAAAACTAAATAGGTAAGTGTAATGTAAATTACGAGTTTGAGAAAGACAAACCTAAGTGATTTAGCTGTTATTTTCAATTCTTCCTTGACTGAGATTGTTTGCTGCTGAATAATTTTGCATAGGGAAATTGTTCATCCTTGAGTACTCTTGTAATAATGAAAATTATTCTGTCTTTGGATATTTTTTTCCGTTCATTGATCTCTTGGAAGCAAGGCGAGTTCAACTCCGAGTCAAGTAGCTCGACTCTTTTTTTTTTTTTTTTTTTTTATCAGACTGTATCGCCGTGTAAAATTCATATGTATGGCGCAGAAAATACTGTGATGGCGAGGAACACTTCGTGTGGTGAGCAAGGAAAATTGTGTGCCAGACACTAGTGAGCAACACTCTGCGAAACTCACATACAACAAGCAAACCATGTGGGACCGAAGTCCCTGTGGTGAGGAAACAACTGAGAATGGTGAGGAATGGAACTGGACAGCGGCGTTGGGCACGTGAGGACTTGTCATAGTGGAGCTTACAGTGGAGCTAGGCAGTGGGTTGTGGCAGTTTCATAGCAGCACAATCGTGGCAGTTTCTTCTTGACCGTGGCTATGGAGATGTTGTGGAGGAGATGCCGCGGTTGCACCTCTTCACAAATTGATGTAGCTTGCATGGTTCATGAGCATCGATGATGGTGAGGTACGATGTTGTGGTTCGGAATCATCACACCGGTGATGGAAGGAGCTGACAAGCTAGGTGATGATTGTCGTTGCCTTCATCAACTCCCGGTCGTCACGGGAGCTTGTACATAACCATTCTTAGCAACCACAGATTGGCGAGGAACACTCTGCGGGCAAGCAACTCGTTGGACTAAAGTGTGGTGAGGAAACATGCTGCTAGCAAGTTGGTAATGGCGAGGAACGGTTCTAGTGGGCAAAACTTCTGCTGGTAGTAGAGGTGAACTTTGGCAAGCAAAGCGATCTGAGGTGAGCAACGTGAGTTGTGGCGAGCCAACTCAGCGGAGGTGTGGCCACTGTTGTCATTGCTCGGGAAGACATGGCGGCACTGAAGTAGCAACTTGGTAGTTTCTCAAAGGCGGAGTGTGGCTTCCTTGTGATGACCATACATGCGATAAACACGTGAGGCACAATGGAGATCTCGCTTGGATAGGACGAGGTACACGGTGATGGCCTGGTTTGGTAGTGGTGAAACTGCTTTCATTGCTTGCCAAGAGGTGCTGCCTGCCATGTAGCTAATAACCGAGAGATGTTGTCTGCACCAACGTGAGGCTGGCGAGATGTTTCTCTCCATGGGGGCAGCGAGATGCTGGCCGCCATGAGGTTGGCGAGACACTGGCCGCCATGAGGCTAGCAAGGTGCGAGTGAGCCGTTGTCCACCAGGAGGCAGGAGGTACTGCATGAACTCGTGATCGAGCTCCGTGAGCGTAGACGAGCATGGCCGGTGTGGGCGCAACAGTTTCAAGTTCACTGTGCGGAGGGAACATTGTGGTGGCCGTAGACTCTGCATTTGAGCCAGATGCCGGCGACAGAATACACCGTCACATGGGTGGTGAGTGTTTGGTGGCCTTACTTGGCTATGGGCGAGGAACTCTCGTGGCTGACTGATGTGGAGGTGGCGACCTCCTCTGCGGGGAGAAACACCTTGCTGGCAATAGAAATCACCTGCAAGCCAGGTGGGGGCCATTGGCGGCCTGAGCTAGCGAGTGGCTGGCGAGGGCACTGCTCATAGCTCTTATTACATATGGGTTGTCAGACCGCTTTCGAGTCGTCCAATTTTGGGCCTGTTGCGAGGTGGGAGGCATCACACCAGTGACAAACAATGCTGGTGGGCTCAATCACAGCCCGCCGGCTGCCTTAACAGACCTTGAGTAGATGGGTGGTTTTCTCTCATGCTTCCGAGTTCCTAGTGGCGAGATACCGGCTGGGAAGCCCTCATGAACTCTGTCTTTGTGCTCAGCCTAGTGGTCAGTACTATGTTGTGCCACACACAGAGGTTGCGGGCATCAAGCCCACTATGCTCGGCGATCCTTATAGTTCTGGGTGCACGGGGTCTATGCATGTTACATACATGTGTTGTCGCGGACGTACCCCGTGCATGGTGCATGTTCACAGCGCATGGCCCCTTACCCTGGGCCCCTCCATATATATATATATATAATCTATTCTAACAATATTGACGAAAATAAGATAATAGGTGCAAGGTTGAGGAACATATCTGATATTCTCTGGAGAAGATCTCGTGAGTCGGAGAATATACTTCTCCCAATTTCAAAGCAGAAAATTAGTCGATCTCACAAACGGTGCCTGTGTTAATGCCTTAACTTTGCATAACAAGCTGGAATGGAGGAAGGAATTATTCTCACCTCACAATGGTGATTCGAGCGTCGATATGGTACTCTTCGCGTTCATCCATAAAATAATAGCAAATAAGAATAAATAAAGAGGTACATAGGGATTTATGTGGTTCGGCATAAAATCCTACATCCACGGGTTGTTTTGTGGCGAAATTCACTATGATAGGTGATTTTACAATCTCTCATGACCTCACATCTCATAATACAATGAAGGAATTTAGTCTAAGCATAGAGAAGTTGTGGTGAGTTTGGGTGTAGGAAACTTCTCTGGAGAGAACTTGTGGAGAGAGCTTGTCAGATTTGTGTGGATCTCCTCCTTATATAAATGTCTATTTTCTTGGAATGATTGAGTCAAAATTGCCTTGTGAAGCATTTTCTTTTTAGGAGTCTGAGTCTCTTTTCTTTTAGAAGTCTGAGTTTCTTTCCCTTTCTCTTCCTAGGCTTATCTCTTAACTTGATTTTCGACTGTGTCTCGAAACTTACATGTTCATCAAACTTACATCCCAAGTAAATAACAACGAGGTTGCCGAGTGGCAATCAATTCGAACTCTTCACATGTCATCTGTTATGTGTCACATTAACACCCATGTTCAAAATAAATAAACTCTTAAAATCCGATAAGAATCTAAAACTTTATCAAAATAGATAAATGATTTTAAGAAAATTAATATATATATTAAAAAAGAGTAAATATTATTTAGAAAAGTTGAAAATATTATTAAAAAACTTCAAGAATATTAAAAGGATAAAGACAAAAATGAAACAAAAAATTATTTTTAAAATATAGAAATTGTTAAAACAAACAAGTTAAAACTACAAAATGTTAATAACTAATTTAGAAAATGATAAAATTAGAAAAAAAAAAAAACTTATAAGAATAAAACTATTCTAAATTGCATCAAAATTGTACATTGAAAAAATAAAGCTACAAATACTTACAAAAAAGTCAAAAATTAAATTATAAAATATGTAAACGAAAAAAATAGGAGGAGAACCCGTAGAGGGGAGAAGGTATAGGAAGTACATTATATAAACTAATTAAAATGGCATTTCTTGCTAAATTTTAACTACAAATTGAGAGATACCGATGGCAATGCTCTCACACCGTACAATATATTTCAAATTTCATATTCATTTGGTTTTACATTTTCTGGGAATACTGATTAGATTGATTTGTTCAGATTTCGGTCCCTATCATTCAACAGCTTTCTTTGGATGGATGCTTCAAGTAGGAGAGGTATTGTATTATTTTAATTGGGTTAAATGAGAAGGAAAATGTTAGTACGCGGTTTGAGTTTGTTTGTCATTTTCATCGTTCATGTATTTAATTTATTTTTATTTAATAATTAAGAAAGTAATTTTTAGTGTATTAGTATATTATTTTTTATTTTTTAAACATATTTAAATATATTAAAAAAATATAAAAAGGAAAAAAAGATAAAAATAAATAAAAAAAACTTTGTGTTAACAGACACACCTAGCGGTTAAAGCTGCCCGGCATGCTAGAACGACTCTAAGTGAAAATCTCCGAGTATAGTCATGATTTTTTAACTGATTCAATATTCTATGATTATTTTTTGGATGTTATCTAGATTTTTATAAGTAACGTAGAAAGAGTAGTGCTACGTATAGTTATAATTTTATTTATACTTTTATTTACAAGACTCATTTTGTTAGTTTTATTTTGACAGATTTTATGATTTTCAACGAATCAAAATCTGATATGTAGATAAATAAGTTTTTTATAAATTTTTCTAAAGTACATTTAGCATTTTCCATTCTAAGAAACCCGGACATATTTAATCAGTCGCTACCTACTATTTTCCTTTTGCGAATGTTTCCTTGTTTACCTCTGCAGGGCCCTGTAATGCTGCTGCTGTTATAGACATAATTGATACTAAGTCACTAAAGCAATGAATGAAGATCTTATTAAAGAATACTCTGCAGTGGAAGTATGTAGAGCCTTAAAAGAAATGCATCCCTCGAAGGCCCCTGGTCCTGATGGTCTACCTCCTATGTTCTTTCAAAACTTTTGGCCCCAAATTGGTAACTCTATTACTGATGCTATCCTCAATGCTCTTAACTCTGGTGTTTTCCCCCAAGCACTGAACCATACTTTTATAACTATGGTTCCTAAGAAGAAGAATCTCATTAAAGTTAATGATTACAGACCCATTAGCCTAATGTTATATACAAATTGATGTCAAAAGTTATTGCTAACAGAGTTAAGCAAGTGCTGCCTTCTGTGATTTCAGAAACCCAATCTGCTTTTCTGCCTGGTAGATTAATAGCAGATAATGTTTTAGTAGCTTATGTGGTTATTCACTTTCTAAGGAGGAAAAAGAGGGGAAAAAAAGGGTTTATGTCTCTTAAGCTTGATATGAGTAAAGCTTATGATAGGGTTGAATGGCCTTTTCTTCAAGCTGTTTTATGCAAATTGGGTTTTCATGAGAAAGTGATACAACTGAATCTGAGATGTGTGCAAAGTGCTTCTTTTTCCATACTTATTAATGGATCTCCAACAGGTCATATTATCCCTTCGAGGGGATTGAGACAAGGAGATCCTATCTCTCCTTATTTGTTTATGTTATGTACAGAAGGCCTTATTGGATTATTGAAGCAAGCAGCAAGTTCAAATGCAATTTTTGGAATTCAAGTTTGTAGAGGTGCCCCTAAACTGAATCACCTTCTATTTGCTAATGACAGTCTCATTTTCTGTGATGCTAGTGTGGAGACTAACCTCAAGTTGTTAAGGCTGCTGAAACTCTATGAGGAGGCCTCAGGTCAGTTCATCAACCAAGATAAATCAGCCATGGTTTTCAGTCAAAATATGAGTGCTGTCCAGAAGAGAGCTATTATGGACTTATGGGGTTCTTCTCAGCTGTAGCAGTATGATAAGTATTTAGGCTTGCCCTCTATGGTTCGTAGATCTAAACAGGCTGCTTTTGCTGAAATTAAGCAAAAGGTCTGGTTAAAACTCCAAGGTTGGAAAGGTCACATGTTTTCTCAAGGGGGTAGGGAAGTACTTCTCAAAGCTGTGGCTCTTGCTATCCCTTCCTATGCAATGAGTTGTTTCAAACTCCCTTCTAAACTGTGTGCTGATATTGAAAGTATGATGGCAAAATTTTGGTGGGGGCAAAGAAATGATGAAAGAAAGATTCACTGGGTGAGTTGGCATAAGATGTGCAGTCCTAAATCTGTTGGGGGTCTAGGCTTCAAAAAATTGGAGATTTTTAACATGGCATTGCTAGCTAAACAGGGGTGGAGGCTGCTGCAATATAAAGAATCTCTATTCCATAAAATCTACAGTGCAAGGTACTTCCCAAGTGGCAATCTGTTCGAGGCTCAACTTGGTAACTCTCCCTCTTATGCTTGGAGAGGAATATGGGAGGCTAAGAAGCTACTCTTAAGAGGTGGAAGATGGAATGTAGGGAATGGAAGAAGAATTCATATTCTTGTTGATGTATGGCTGCCAGGTTTTAGAGAATTAAGGAAGGAAATTCTGGTGCATAATCCTCAACAGGTTAGATGGGCTGAGGAGCTGGAAGGACAGGTAGCATCTTTGATTGATTATAATACCAAATGATGGAACTTGCCTAAGGTTAGATCTCTCTTCAATCCAAGAATTACTGAGACTATTCTTAAGATGCATCCTAGTTACTCTGATGAAGATGATATGTGGGTATGGGAGCATGAAAGAAGTGGGTGTTTTAGTGTTAAAAGTGCATATAGGTTTTTCAAGTCACTTTCTGCAGAAAATATGGGGGAAACATCCTATGGGGCTGTCACAAAGAAGTTCTGGAATGGCTTGTGGAAACTAAAAATCCCTCACAAAGTCAAGATATTTGCTTGGAGAGCTTGCAAGGAAATACTTTCTACGAAAGCTAATCTGTTGAGTAAAAGAATGGAAGTGAATGGGGCTTGCTGTTTCTGTGATAATAGTCTTGAAGATTTAGCTCATGCATTATTCTTTTGTCCTTCCATTCATGAACATTGGGTGAGAAAGTTTCCTAACTTTCCACAGTTCAACCAGTTTTCCTCTTTCATGGCTACTGCTATGCAGATTTCTGCAGGGAAAGCTCAAGAGGACTTTGCTGATTTTATTTTGATGGCATGGGGTTTTTGGTTTAGAAGGAACAAAATGATCCATGAACTTGTTAATCTAACACCCATGCATGTTATGGATTTTGTTTTTTCAAAGAAGGGTATGTAGTCAGCTGGTTTGCAGATCCAAGGTCCCTCCAAGTTTTTGATTTACAGGTGGTCCCCTCCTCCAGCTAATTGGTTCAAGCTAAACTGTGATGGTGCTTTGTTCTTTAATCAAAATAAAACTGGTATCGGGGGGCTATTCTTAGAGATGCTCAAGGATCTGTTTTGATGGCTCTTGGTAGAGGGGAAGAGGAATTTTTGGAACCAGAAATTGTAGAGGCCACAGCTGTGTTGAGGGGATTGCAATTCTGTCTAAATATTGGAATTCAAAAACTAGAGGTTGAGAGTGATTGCAAACATTTGGTTGAGGAGGTCAACAATGAAGCAGTTTCTTACACAACTATAAGAACAATCATTACTGAAATTAGAAGACTTATGCAGAGCTTTGGGGAGTGTAAGTTTCAACATTGTGGTCGCCTATCAAATGCTGCAGCACATCATCTAGCTCGACAAGCTTGGAATCATTCTCAGATGCAACTATGGTGGCATAATGTTCCTTCTTTTATTGAACATATATGTTTTGTGGATCAACTATCTTGTTCTCAAATTTGAGGTCTTTAGTACCTCTCTGAAATGAAGTTCAAATTTTGAATAAAAAAAAAATATATATATATTTTTACCTCTTATTTCTTTACTATCTAATTATAGTACCGATCGATGTATTGAGTCTTGACAGGTGGGGTTCGTGATAAGGAACGTTGAGTTGGTGGAGACGGTGATCGCATGATATGCTGTTTAAAAACTGCTTAATTCTAGTTGGAAACATGTACTTTAAAAAACTGTTAAAACTGTTATCTGTTGTTAGTTGGAATTCTTATTGGAAGGTTCTTGGTTATATGAGTACTGGATAAATTCTATTTTTGCTATGTTATGTTTTTATTAGGGAAAATGATACATACAACTATTTTCACAATCTTTTGCATAGCTTAAAATAACTTATAAAAATAACATCGTTTTACAGAAATAACATCAACTTAAAACATGGTTATAAAAAACATTATACATATATCATTACTGTTCGATTATATGTGGAAAGGATGTGTATTGAAAGGCTTCTTATATATCATCTAAGAGTGTTCTGCTTCTTGGTTATAATATTGTTTTTTTTGTGGTTATGCTAAAAAACAACAAATTAACTTCAAACACAAAACATCAAAATATGTATAACATCGGCTTCACACTACAAGAAAAACGAGCATTTGTGACGGTAATGATTATTTACGACGAAAACAGACTCATTTTAATAAGAAATAGTCATTTTTACAGAAAATAATTGGTCACAAATAATCAATTTTCTTGTAGTGAATCATACTCATACCCAAGAACCTAAAAATCAAAATATGTAAAAACCATGTCCACAACAATGTACAAAAACTGTCCATTACCCTGGTTATGCAATTAACCCTCACAAAGCACTAGAAGATTTTATGATTTAAGTTTTTAATTATGTAGGTTTAATTCTTTAATTATGAGTTGTTTTTACCCTTGAGAAAGCATTTTTAACATTGAGTTGGGAAGGCATTATATAAATTTTGTTTTGTATGAAATTATAATCTGGTGTAATTGAAACATGATTATATCTATCGTTACTTTCCATATTGCTTGTAAATGAAATAGTCTATTGTCAGAACTGGTCATGTAAGAAAGCATTAAGAAACTTTGTATAAAATCTGATGACGTATGGAATAGTCTTGTAAGGAATGGTCTTGGGTAAAATTTACTAGAAGTATGAAATATATCTAGTGTAATTAGATTTCTACTATCTATTTATTTACTTAAGTTCTACTTGAACATTAAATTGCTTGAACATTATATGAAAAAATCATTACTGACAATGACAAAGTTGCTGCTAGAACATTGAACCAAAAACACTGATACATCATAGTCAGGGAGTTTACATTGAATTGATAAAATTTCTACTTGAACAATTAAGACAAATACATATTGTCCTAGACGTACATCTTAACGTAGTATTAAGGAAGTTACATTATCCTTGGTTTGATAAAAACTTAGAATAGCCAACAATGCAATAAATAAAACCCAAGAGCTCCCTTGTACTTCTTCTTAATTAATTGGAATTTTGCGTGTTCAATCCTGGCATATTCAGAATCTATCATTTCATTTATTCGTTGTGCTAACTCCAAGATTCTCTCACAATAATTTGGTTGTTCCATTTTAAGATCAACTCATTTGAGAAACCCACACTGTATTTTAATCTTATAATATGGACAATTAAAAAATCGTTGTCCAAAACTTTTTAGATTGCCCGATGTCCATCCCAAGTTTGGAGGAAATGCCAGTATAACATAGTATTCTTTGCCCCAAGAGCACTTCATCTTCTGCCCTCATAGGTCATGAACTTGATTTAGAGTCTAAACTATTACTTTCCATATTACTGCAAACAAAAAGAAATCCCGTAAAAAAATCGAGTTCAAAATCAAAGAATAAGGCCTAATCCACCAAACATTACCTATACAAAATCAACAATACAAGGCACCAAAGAACAAGACCCATATGCCAAACATAATATGAAAGTAACCTAATCTGCCTTACAATAGTTATGAGAAATTTACACAATCAAGACGAAACTTTTTTTTTATGATTTAAAATAAAGGCTAAAAAAAGCACAATGTGTAACGACCCGAAAGAAATTCGATAGACAAATTTCTTTAGACCTTAGAAAACTCATGAAATCTAAAAAAGATTTCACGAATCGAATGATCGATTAGGTTTTAATCCATTAGTATAGTTGGATCTTGATCCACTATGGTGACGGAGTTTCCTTTCGAATTAATTAAGGCACTTAGGAGTATAGTTTTATGAAATGAATTGCACCATTAGATTCATATGAGTATTTAGGATTTTATGGTGTAATAACACGTCTAGTTTTCTAGATGAATAGTGGATGAGGGTGACTTTCTAATTAATTAAGGTACTTAGGAGTAGAATTTTACGAAATGAATTGCACTATTAGACTCGTACTAATATCTAGAACTTTATGGCGCAATAAAAAGTTTTGAGTTTTTTGGATGAATGGTAACCCTTTAGGAGAGCGCCACGTGGCATCTGGTTCAAACAATTGTCAAATCGCTATGTAAGATGTCCAAGTCCACTTAGGATCACTTGGAATACTTTCTAGTTGGGCACATGGCACAATCCTAGCCATCCAATTTGAAACCCTAGGACACATGTCAAGAGGATGACAAAGTGTGTATGAGATGTAATGTGATTCAAACTTGTGATCATGCCTCTTACACCAAAACACTATTCCATCCAACTAAACACTATTTGATTAACCCAAAATAGAGTTTCAAACCTAATGAAACCACAAATTGGTTTCCAAACCCTAAACACACCCAGTTTTGATTAAATGATTTCACATTTGGTTAAATTACTTCCACATGAAATTAACTACTCAATTACACATTCTTACACCTTTGACCACTCCCTTATATCTTGGTAAGTACATTTAACCAAAGAAAGTCTCATTTGAATCAACCCATGACCGAAACCCTAACTAATCCCCAAACTAGACACCATTCGTTTAGTCCCATTTAGTTCCATCAAAACCACCACTTAGCCCAAGCTTCTTGAGCAAGCTTCCTCCTCCTTACATGGCAATGATTTGGCTATCATGCCACCTCATGATTGGCCCCAAAGAGTACCTTGATTGCAAGTCAAAAGGCCACCCATCACACCCTCACCCACTCGGCCAGCAACAACAACAACAGCAGGTCATCCCTCACTTCAACCTATTTTCTCCTCCTTTTTCACAAGTCAAACTTACAACTAAGGGTCATTCAAACACTAACCATGTTAGCCCTTCCTTATACCCCACGCCCCTTGCATTTTGCTTCCCACACTTAGCTATTTTCTTCACTTTTCCAAGAGCAAACCGAGAGAGACCTAGAGAGAGTTTTCGGGCATCTTTGTGTTCTAGCATTCCAAGCTTTTGTAAGTTGATTTCTTTGGCTCAATCCTCTTGTATTTTGTTTATTATTCCGTCTAGTTTACTTGGGTGTGCATTGGTGAATTTTTCTTGGATTTTTTATGGATGAAAGTTAGTGTTTTTAGGTGAAAGGTTCGGTGTTAGCAGATTTTGAGGTTTGTGATGAACTTGATTGTTTTGTAAAGTTTTGATGCAATGATGGGTAGATCTTGATCATGATGAAATTTTAACATGTTAATGTACAGTTTTATGATATGATTCAAGCATGTAGGTTTTTATAAAAAAGTTTTGCATGATTTCAAAGTCATAGAAACCGATTGGCTCAAAACAGTTTCTGTTTCGGATTAGTTTGTGAGTTTGGTTCTACGAACTTTATCGTATGGCTTTGGTTTTCATATATGTTGTTTTTTAGGGTTTTTTCTATGGATTAAGATTATATTTTTGAAGAGTTATGGTTTAGATATTTGTTGGAATGATAATAAGCATGCAAGCGTTTGTTTTAAACTCAAACTAGAGGCTCTCGGGTATGATCTTATGTTTTGATGAAATGTTTACATAACATGCAAGATTTAATGCTTAGATCAAGTTAGAACTTAAATGTGAGGTATATGGTTATGTTATTGGAAGATTTATTGCATAAAAAGTAAGGATCTAGTCACTTTGTTTCAAGTCCAAAGCATGCTATACTTAGTTTCATAGTTTTTATGCAAACCGATTGTTGTAATTTGTCTTTTGTGATTTTAGTTGTTTAGTCAAGCATGATATCACTTAGATTTGAATGATGAACATGTTAGGAGAGTATTTATAAAATTTTGGAGTCCTTGGAGTTGATTTGAAAGTATTAGACCAAGAACATCAAGAGTTGGTTCTATTTGACCTTATCTTATTTTTTGGCATTATCTATGATGTAGTGAGTTTAAGTTTTTAAGAAATATGTAAATTAGTGTCTTAGCATGATTTTAGAACTAAGGATATGATTTTTTAGATATGTCATATTCGGCCATCGTGATCCAAGTCCTAACTAGAAAATAAATCCCAGGCACCTTCTTATAAAATCCTACCTGACGATCACAATACACAAAACATAATAGCCCGGTCCTTACCACGAATAAAAAATGCTTAAGTTGCTTAAGTTGATAGAGGAGGGTTACCTTAAGAAGAAGTCAAAATGTAAAAATTAAGTTAAATGGATAAATTAGTAATAAAAAATCAAAATCAACAAATAAAAATATTTACCTTCGATATCAATGCCTTCTACATGCTCCTCCACCTCTTGAATATTAATTGGTTTAAGATCCAACCAATTTTGAGTGCAGATTAATGCTTGTATAGTCTCCAATGCTAATGAGCTTCGATAGAAGTCCAATACACGTTCACTGGTGTAGAATGTAGACTCGGATGCCACAATAGAAATAGGGATGATCAATACATCACGTGCAATCTCTGCAAGGATGAGATATCTAAACGAGTTCCTCTTCCACTAAGCCAAAATCTCAAACTCGGGTGGTTTTAGTGTAATCACATCCAACAAATACCTATCCACCTCCGAGCTAAATACCGAACTATTTTGCTCCTCAAGATATTGCTCTAAAGCTGTATCAAAATCCTCATAGTCCAATTCATCACCAATAATACTTGTGTAATTTTTATGGGTCACATTTGATCTTCCATTATCTAGTCCATGAAACCCTTGGTATTGCTCAATCAAACAATTTAGGAGCAATCTCACTTTGGTCTCAATTCTTTCTTGCATTCATCTCCTTTGCACATTTTCAACCAATATGCTAAGGCTATAATCTTATATCGAGGGTCAAAGACAAAAGTTACATAAATAATCATGTTCATCCTATCCACATTCCTCCAATATTTATCAAACTTAAGCTTCATATAAGACGCCTTGCTCATCAGCACACCATCCTTATTCTGACACATTTTGTTCAAAGTGTGCATAATTGTACAAAGTTGTTGAAATTACATATTTGAGGTCACGTACAATGAGTCAAAGATTTTCTAGGTGACATCGTAAAAAAGTTTTTCGTATTTTTATTGAAACTTAATAAAAATCCGAGCCATTTGCCAATCCTCATACCCAGGCGCCAAAAGTTGTGAAGCCCTCACTTCCCATTAGTACAAAAGCTTTTTTGTATTTTCTAGTAACACTCAGTATTAGGTATGTTAAGTTCCATCTAGTAGGAAAATCTAGACACCATTTTCCCACACTTAATGTTCAGCTTGTTTGCTCATGTTTTAAACATATAAAGCCTTGCCGGTGAAGACCTCACAAATCTTATTGCCTCTCTAATATTATTTATTGCATCATGTATATTTTTTAAACCATCACATACAATGAGGTTTAAAATATGTTCAGCACATCGTATGTATATAAACTCGCCCACCAAAATTGTGAACTCCTTATCTTTTATGCTCCTCCTCACATGATCAATAGTGATATCATTAGATGAGACATTATCTACAATGATCATACAAAGGCTGTCAATCTTGCAATCTATCATGCAGGACTCTAACATCCAAACAATGGTCTCACCCTTGTGATTAGGAATATGGCGAAACATTATGATTTTCTTGTTCAAGACCCAACTTCCATCAATAAAATGACACATAACACATATAATTCTTGTTTTGCACCGATGTCCATATATTGGTGGTCAAACAAACTCTTTGATCGCTCAACAAAGCCAACGTTTGCTTCTCCTCATTGTATAAACTAATACAATATTTTTGCAAGGAGGTTTGGGATGGCAAGGTGTATCTAGTGTCTTAAGTACCTAGGAGTTCAACAAATGTCGAATGCTCTACAATCTTGAATGGCAATCCACACTGGATAAAATAATTGGCAATCATCATCCTTATTTTTTCAGGATCATATTTTCCTAACGCTTCGGACTAGATCCTTTACTATCCATTCTAACTCCTGATTGTGATGGTGATTTATTGTTCCCAAGAATCTTCTCTCTAATGGGAGAGGCTTGACAATAAGATCTTAGGTGGTGTGACATTGATGAAGTGTCATTTTTATAATGGTATCCAAATAGCCTCGAGCAATAAGTGTATCGGACTTTAGGGTCAATGGGATCAACAGGTTCAATCCTTATAAAATGATCTCATACCATAGATTGGTTGGTAGCCTTCTTGGCTCTTTTTACCTTTTGGGGGAGGGATGGTGTGGGGTTTGTAGTATTCATGGAGGAAGGCACTAAAAGATTAGTATTTTCCTCCATGTCCAATGAAATATGAGCCGAACCACCAACACTACCACTAAAACTATATTCCATCTATTTTAAATATAAAAAATAAAAAGAGAAATATAATAAAAATCAAATCAACAGCAAAACATATATATCTAAACAAACAAGAAAAGGGCCAAAAAGAAGAAATGAACATCATCAACAATTTGAATAGTATGTGTGCTGTTACCAGTCAAGCTAATTAGATGTATTGAAACCGATCTCATATACAGACAAATAGAAACCTATAGTATCGCTAGGCCACGTTATTTTGTCATGTTATCTTGCTTCTTATTATTCGCTTCATCGTCCCAATGCTTTGAATAAGGTTATGCCATGCTTGTTTAGTGTTTTGATTATAATAGGTAGGAGCCTTTTATATACTTCCTCTTGGCCACATGGTTTGTAACACGTACATTTTGGAGTGCTCAGAACTTTGGCCAAAAGAAAAGAAAAGAAATTAAATTTATTTTGTTTTATTAGTAACCATACGTGTAGGGGTGTTCATTCGGGTTCCAACCCGGAAACCTGGGTATACCCGGACCGGGACCCAGGTTTCAAACTCGGGCCGGGTTCTGGACCGGGTTAATCCGGGTCATACCCTGGCCGGATTTCAAATCATATTCTCAATAAAAAACCAATATAAATATCTTTCAGTCTTCCTTCTTAATACAACGTAAGCCTATAAACAATTAATTAACTTTTTAACTAAATGCATGTAAAAAAAAAATCAATATTCATCATGTAAAATGCATGCAACATACAAGATGCAATCAACTACATATTATATTGTTTGAACTAATTTGCTCAGAATATTACAAAATACATACATTGCTTTAATCAAACTCTAATACACAACAAATTGTTTGCAAAAAATCAGAAATTTTTCCAGCAATTAGCTCTTCTTCTAACAATCACAGGATAGTGGTTTTGACAAACTCTCTGGCTGAATCAGAAACTAGTAATTTTGATTCCTACATTTTGACAGATAAATGACTTTCAGCACAAGAAACGATTAAGCATGAGAGGAAAAGTAATTTTGATGTTGGAAGTTTCTGTATAAACAAAAGCTCACTTGAACCAATGAACGATCCATTTGCAATCAATTGACTACCTTGAGAGCTGAACGTGACCCCAAGGTTTAGCAGGGTACCTCCTAATACTGTATACATAATTTCCATTTGTATAACCGTTGTTTTTCGTGCGGCTCTTTAAGACTGGCAAATGCATTTTTGTCGTTTCGAAAAGAAACTATCATTGGAACTATTGAAGGAAAAAAAATCTAAAGTGCAGTTTGATCTATTTAGATGAATTGATTACCACTATAGAAAGTACTAGTATCCAACAAATATCATCTCAAGATCTTAAGAGATACCTCAAGCACTCGGACTCGAAGCTTCAAGTCTCCTGACTTGAGCTATTTGCTGGAATTGATTCTTATGCAATTTGTAATGATCCAAAGAAGGCTCAAGCCATGTCTGGGTCATACGACAAAAGGACTAATCAATTATACAATTGGATCCCATTAGAATCACTATAAAGAGTAAGAATTTCTCCCTCACAAGTAATGTGAGATCTCATTTGCCACCTATAATCACTCAATACGGGGATATCAAGTGGGGAGCTGACCATGGTATAACATGACAGTCAGGTATAAATCAGATTATTATGTATAATATCCTAACTTTTGAAAAAGTCCCATAAATAATGAAAAGATGAAATTCGGCATACTCTCCATGATTGTAAGTGCAAAAGATGACTGAGATCTAAATTTTAATATGAAAAAAGAAACAACCAAATGAGTAGTCAAAATCAGCACTTGAAACAATGGATTGAAACAAGAAATATTGTGCAGCCATTTAAGCAGCAATGTATTGCTTACAGGATCAATGCCAACCCTACTACCAGCAGTCAAAACATCATTAAGCCATTCACTTGTGGTAGGAACTCCAAGATTACCAAATCGCATAAGAATCCAACTAGAACTCAACTGCTTCTCAGCCTAATCATTAGAGAGAAAAAAATATTAAATATTAATATCGTCCCCACCACCTATTATTAGACTGAACCAAAGAGAAAATAATAGAAAAGTAAAAACATTTTGACTTGCATGTGGCACAGAGCTAAAGCTGAAGAGTTGGAATAGACAAAGATTATCCTTTTCTTAAACCTGGAGAAAATAACGGCCATCCGTCCAAAGAGCTGCTTTATCCTTTGTGACAACAGCAGTACCAGCACTGCCAGTAAAACCTGATATATAGGCCCTCCTCATATAACATTCAGCTATGAACTCACTCTGGAAGCCAAAATGAAGGCAATTAAAATTTACTGGAGGCAACATTCGAATGCACAAAATATTACTTCTAGTCCCATAACAAAGAAACATAAACCCCATAAATACTAAGAGATTTCAGTTTGTCCTCAACAAATATATGTTTTTCTTTTTATTGGCACCGGGGGTGTACGAGAACAAACAACAAATATATGCTTGGGCAAATAAAATTTTATCCAATGAGGAGATAGTTGGAGAGGTAAAAAAACATATACTTTTCATCACAAAAACTGAAGGCATTCAAAACAACAGACCAGAACACACCAAATTTACTCGGAAACTCCCCCCCACATCCAAAAAAATGTCAACAATGACACCATCAACAAAATTCACTGAAAATCCGATTCAAAACCTAGGTGCTTAGTCTCCATTGACACGATAAAAAATAAATAAATAAATAAACAGATATAAACAAATCTAAACAGATATAAACAAATCTTCCAAATAATAATAACCCACGGCTCTAACATTTTTCAGCTAAACAGATCTAACCAGATACTCAAACATTCAAACAGATCAAACCCATCAAAATACTCCTCAAACATTCAAAATTCTCATAAAAAAAAAAACCCAAAATCAACAAAGAGAGAACAAAACAAAGGGAAGAAAGAAAACATACCCAAACGGAAATACGTTCTAATCTCTTGGATCCCAAGCTCAAGCACTTCCACCGTTCGGCATTGCAGATGGCAGAGAGAGAGAGATAGAGTTGATGAGAGAGTGATTTCGGGAGGGGCTAGGGTATCGCAGACGCAGAGCACAGAGAGAGAGAGATAGAGCAGATGAGAGAGTGATTTCGGGAGGGGCTAGGGCATTGCAGACGCAGAGCAGAGCGAGAGAGAGAGAGAGAGCAGATGAGAGAAAGGAATCGGGGGGAGGGAGGCGGAGGGCATCGACTTTGCAGAGGAGAGAGAGAGAGAGAGAGAGAGAAGAGAGAGAGTACATGAGAGACTGTGATTCGAGGCGTGGGGGGGGGGGGGGCTAGGGCATCTCTGGGACCCGGGTACGCTGGTAACGAAGCCTTTTATATCTAAACCTAGGTACCGGGTTTGAAACGAGTATCGGGTTTAAAAACCCACATCCGGGCCAGATAGGCCAGGGTTTGAAAAAGCGGGTACCGGCCCGGGGTTATTCCGGGCCGGAACTCGGTTATTCGTGTTCTGGACCGGGCCAGGTTTAAACCTGGCCCGGATGAATAGTCTACATACGTGACTTCTCTTGTTATTTTATTGGTATGATGACCCCAATAATTTGTCACTAAGATCAGATTAACAATTTCAACAGTTTTCCTTTCTTTATTATTGTCTTGCATCACATGTATTCCTTTTGTTTTTCTATTGATTTTTTCTACTCTATTCGAATGTTTACAATACCTATATATATATATATCTCTTCTCTATATATAAAGAGCCTATCAAACGGAAACTTCTTATTTTAACGGAGCTAAGTAATTTTAATTGTTTTCTGTTAACTTTCTGTTAAATCCGTCTGGGTCATCTAACTTCACTTATTTCATTGGTTGTTGTAAAAGAATATTTATGAGAAAAGAAAATTACGCTTCCAGCACCAACCGCTTCGTATTCATCGCTCTCTACCAATTTCTCTCCTTTTTGAAAACCTCTCGAGCAAAAGGCGATCTGGAAATGTCGTCAAGGCAAGCCCCTGATATCTCCCCAAGGGAAAACGACGATATTAATGGGCTCTTCTTCGCCAATAGAGGTTGCTGCTTAAGGATGTCGTGTATGGGTTCCAGGAGATCCTCCACTGTCGGATCAGTTTGGTGGGAGTCGATGAGAATGGCGGAGAACTAGGACAGGTGGTGGACCCGATGGTGGAAGAAATTCTGAGAGTGGTCAGAGCTCGTGGCCGATCCCAAATGGAAGAGCTTTATCTGCCGCTTCAACAAGAACCGGATCGGACAGGGGAAATTTCACTATGACCCTTTGAGTTACGCGCTGAATTTCGACGATGGGGCATAATGGTCATCTGGATGAGGATTATTTGGGTCGTGATTTCTCTTGTCGATACGCTTTTATTCCGGCTTCGGCGAACTCTTCCATGGATTTGGGGAAAGACACGCCGTTGTTCACGTGAGGCACATGGAGATGACAGGAAAGTTTTTCGTATCTTTTTTTTTTTTTTTCCTTTCTTCTATTGAGGTGCGCCAGTGGCAGACTACAACACCGATTTAGGAGAGAAAATGAATTGTGGAGAGAGGACGAGAAAATCGCGATGGATGGGTTGACTATTTCTTTCTTGACCTGGGAAGCGGGTGGTTGGGTCTAGAAATCTGCTCATTATTTCTCATTCTTTTTAATTTTTTTTTAGGTTTTTTGTGGTTTCGAAGTTATATTTTCTTGTATTACGGTTAATTTTGTTTTATGTTTTATGAGGTTTTTAAATGGATTCCTAGGGCTTGACGAAAATCGCAATTGACAGAAGCCTGCTCGACGGAAATTTGCTAGTCGGATTTTGTGTTAATGTTTTTGGTGTCTCGTACTTCGAATTTGGATTTTTGTAGATTTCTGGACCTCTGTTTCGTGCATTTGGGTATGTGTAAATAGTTTTGCATTTAGGGTTTTTGCATTTAATTTCTATGGGTTTTGTCGTGTGAATATCTTATGCTAAATTGTGACGTTTTCTATTTTTCCTTTTTCTACTTTATTTTGTGCAAAGATGGTTGTACCTCTGAACACATGACAAAAAAATATGAAAACCACATGGGAATTAAGATATTCTACATACAAAACCAAGCATAGGCATCCTAGATCTCTATTTTTTTACTTTTTCTAATTAGTTTCTTTTAATGGTTAGTAAGAGAATCATTCTTAGCTATTTTTTGTCTATTTGTTAATACAAATGATTTATCTATCTTCTTATGGTTGACAGACTTAATAATCACGCCTTTCGTGGATAATCTTGTATCGATATATAGGGATTTGGAGGCCACTTTCTGTGCCAATCTATTTCAGCGTATGCCTTCAGGTACAACCACTAATTGTACCCTTATCTACGTTCTTATGGTTAACTAAAGATTTTAATGAAATCACCTAATATAATTCCTGAGAATTGAAATTTCTGGCCCATTACATATAAAGATGGAATGGATTTTGATTACTTATAAAAAAAATGGCAAAAGAAACAGAAACAGAAACATAATAGATGAAATGACTGTCCCTTGAGATCATATTAGAATTATCATTCCAAATTCAGCTTCATTTTGTTCAAATGCTGTGATCATGATGTTTTCATGTTTCACCCCGTGTGCTTAAATATTTTCTTGTAGATCATTGCCTGATCTTGTATTGTATACTACATTTTTCATTACTTATATGTGTTTTTTTTTACAGCACTCCTACTAGTGTTGAGACACCTGATGTTATTAACCTTCAAAAGCAGCAGAGAAAGGAACCTACGAGGTGACCTATATTTTGTTGAAAGTTATGCTTATAATGTTTTAGCATCGAGCAAGAAAGTGAAGGAGAGGTGAGGGCTTCCTTGTAAAGATAGGAGTGACTTATATTTTCACTTTGATCTTTTATATCTCTTCTTTTCCCCACTTCTCATATGCCATTATTGTGAGAATCAAATTTTCTATGGCATAATTTTAATTCCATCTACTCTTTTCATGTTGAAACATATACTCTGAAAAACTTTAAGGATTATATTTTGTAACTATTCTGGTTTTGTGATTCTCATCTACTTAATTATCATCTACTTAAGAAAAAAATTAAAGCGTGTAATTATTTATCATCTACTTAATTATGATTAACTGTCATATTTTTTTATGTTAGAAATTACATATATATTGTTTTTCTAAAAGCATTACATTATTAATCAAAAATTTTTTCTTAATAAAAACAATATTAATTCTTAAAAATAATCGTATAATTTTTCTCACACATATGGCTTGTATATTTTCAATTTGCTTTATCATTGTGATCATACTGGTTATGTGCTGCCTACTTGGGCATAACTTTTTGATGTATGAATAATGCAAATCCCCTTAGATGATGTATGAATAATGCTCATCATATCAGTTAAAGATCATAATCTTAGAGCATGTAAGCTTTGGTTTTATTTATGAAAATAATCACATTTTTTGTCTAGATGTGGAGGTTGAGGTCAGGTCTTCGCAAGGATTAAGGATTTGAGATTTTGTTTTAAATTCAGTGAAACTACGTACGCTTGATTCTTATAGAGGTAAAAAGCCATCAGATTGTAGAATTTCATAATCCTCTAGGTAAAAAATAACATTGGTTTCAAAATGCATTTACAATTTGATTCAAATAGGGGGAGCTCTGGTGTTTTTTCATAAGCAATCGAGAATTTTACTGAAGAATAGGGGGAGCCTAGATGAAAGAAATTAAAGAACTTTCCACTTAGTTGATACCCTATACTGAGGACTTTTCATACTGATCAGACTAATATTTTATCAATTTTAGTAAAGATCTAATAGTTATCTGTGAGCTTTTTGGTTTACTGAAGTTCATTTGATACCATTTGTCCATGGGAGTTTGTGTGTTCATGCGTACCATGCTAAGTTGCAAGAATTTCACTTCTGCTCTAGATCGGGATATAAGTTTCTTTGTTGAATTCCCTTCATGCTTATTATAGATTTTATGCTGATTGAGCAAAATTGACCAGGCCCTTGTGAAACACGAAGGGTTTTGTGTTTTTGTGTAGACAGTTTCCTGCAAAACATCGAATAGCAATGTACAAAATGTTATTCAACGCTTTTTATATTCTTACACATATTACTAGCTGGTACACTTTCGCTTTATACGATTTTAATTTTTAAGTTGCTACTGTATTTTATTTTACAATATCAGGATTTGGAGGATGCTGCTTGTCGATCCAAACAAAAAGTTATCTTTTACTAATTGGAGGATTTGGAGGATGCTCACTAATTGGTTGGTAATGGTGATTATATTTTCCAGCTTTTTAAGCTATTGATTGTAACATGAGATTTATGTTTGTTTCTCTCAGAAGTGTTGCTGCGGTATTATAGTAGACTTGTATATGTGTTGGTCAATTAGAATGATTTAATAGGAAGAAATTATTTTTATAAGGAATCAACTAATGAGATAACTTTTCTGTTAGTTTTTATGAGAATGATAATTGAATTGATATCATTTCTCTAAATACTATTATTTTCTACTTGTAAAAAAAAAAAAACACTGTTCTTTTCTACTTATCAGAGAAAAAAATATTATTAAGTTATTTATTTTCTCTACTATGCCTTAAATTATTAAGTGAAATCAATAATTTTTATAAAATATATATTATTTTTTACAAATAACCATTTCATAAAATTAGGCAAACGTGCTTTGTACGTTGCTTTCACGTAGTGTATATATATATATATATATATATATATATATATATATATATATATATATATATTGTAAGACTCAGGCTTAAGGCCCAGGTCCAGAAGAAGCCCAGCCTGGAGGACTCCAACACAAACAGCGTCGTTTTGGTGAGTCTCCTTCTTCCCTCTTTGTTTTCTTTCCTCCCCGACGGTTTTTCTTTCCTTCCCAGCTATCCTGTTTTCTCGAAAACCTCTCCATCCTGTGTGCCTCTTCCCACGTTCCTACAGTATATTCTCGGTTTCTCACTTGAAAACTTCTCTCACTGCATTTTGAACTACTCAGATTCTCCCTCTTACGAAAATTCCAGATTGTTCTTTGCGAGTGCTGCGAGTTCTTCCGTGGGTCGTCGAATCTCGTCGCCGTTGGCTGGTTTCCGCAACGGTGAGCCATCTCTCTCTTCTTCCCCCTCTCTCTGTTTCCCTTTGCCTCTCCGACTGCTTCGTGACTTTCTTTGGGTGTTTGCTCTGTATAGTTGGCTCGTGGGTCTCAAGATTCTAGTGTTTCCGTCGAGTCTCGGACTGGAAGTGCTAGCTTTGGTAAAAATCTTTTCTTCTACCGTCCGATTTCAGTCTCGTTAGTTTCATTTTACCCTCTATTTATTTTCACGCACACCCTCTTTGTTCCAGTTCACTGCGCACACACTAAGTTTATCTTTTTTCTCTCGTCTTCACAGAGCTTTCCCCCCCCCCCCCCCCCATAGAGCAGTGCCCCCTTGTGTTTGTCAATTGTTGTCATAGAATCCAGTGCCGATAAGCCACGTTACTCTCTCCTTCTCTTTTATCATCGCTTAGTAAAAGGGAGATTTTACTTGACTTTAAGTTTTGTTATTTTAATTATTTATGTTAAAGTGTGGTGTTTTGGGTTGATGTGTGTGTGGAATGGGTGATTGATGGCTGCTTGGAGTGACTGTGTTGTTTGTGCTATGTTTTAAACATAGAAGTTGCTGTTGTTGGTTTTGGAGATGTTTTAAGGTTGGTTTGGGGTTGATAAAAGGTGGTTGTGTGGGTTGAGTTTGGCTGTTGGGTGGAGATGTTAGTGGTTGTATTAGGGTTTAAATGCTAATGGTTTGTGGAGGGGACTGTTCGGATTTAGTTTTATGATAGTTATTGAGTTAAAAAGGGGTTGTTTTGATATGATGTGTCATTTGAAAACCTTGGCATGAAGTTCTGATTCTGTATCTAAATGTGATCTGGTTCCGATGATGTTTCGTTCTGTTTCTGTTAAAGCCCAGCCACGGGTATAATGATGGTTTATAACCCTACCACAGGGGTTAAACATGGTATTCGTCCTGATGTGATGCTATGAGATTATATGAATATAATGTTTCAGTTTGGATATGCCAATGGATTTTCTTTTTGGGAATAAGTTGACTTTCTGGAAATTTCGCTCTAATGTTTTTGTACCAAGTTTTGTTTATGCATTTCGAAAGTAAATATGTTGTTTCTGCATTCTGAAAGTAAATATTTTGTTTGCATACCGAACGTTATAAATGCTCATGTTTACATGCTAGTATATGCTCTTTATTTACTGAATTGTTGATAACTCCCCCTTATCTCCACAATATTTTTCAGATGACATTGATAGTTCAGTTGAGGATCAGTATTAGAGTTTGTGGACAAGATTGGTTGTGAATAGTTATTGGGTATCTCGCGGTATTAGTGCTGCTGTTGGATGTTATTTATTTATTAAGTTGATTTCAATGGATTTAGACGGTTTATGGAGACTTATGTCAATTTTATTTTATTCTAGTTTGTTAGTTGAGACATGGAGAAAATTTGATATTTTATTTGGGTCATTGGATTGAGGATTTGATATGTGAGTATGTATGGTTTATTAATTTGAAGTATGTACGCTTGATTTGAAGTTTTGGAAATATATATTCTTGGATTTGGAAATACAGTAGTATTGTTGGAGTTGATTATCAGGTTATATGAGTTAACTCTCCGGACCCTCGGGGTGGGGGCGGTACAGTTGGTATCAGACACAGGTTTGAATTCTGCAAACTATAAACCCTGGAGGTTTAGATATCTGTGGGTCCATAGGATGTAAAAATTTTAGTGTAGGAACTTGAGGACTTTAAGGATGATTATGTGGATATTTAAGTTTTTGCTTCTGAAAACCTTATGATTGATTTTGATGGGATTTGAGATTTTAGATTTGGCTGATGTTAGGAATTGAATTCGTAACTTTGAGGTTTTAGATTCTAATGATGAGTATTAAGTGATATCATGCTTAAATAGTTATCCGATATATATATATATATATATATATATTTGTGTTTATACATATATTTTATTTATTTTATTCTATCTATTTAATATTTTTGCCTTTATTTATTTTAGAATGTTTCACCAAGTTTAAGCTTTTAGAATGGCGGCCTGTCGTCGAGTTCGAAGCCTTGAAGATTTGAACGAAAACAACAATGATGGGGGTTGCACGTTTGAACAATTTAATCGAACGCATCCTCCCACCTTTGATGGAAGAGGCGATATGAACGCAGCAGAGGATTGGATTCAAGACATTGAAGAAATATTCAGTGTTTTGGAGTGTACCGATCAGCAGAAAGTTTGGTTCGCAGCTTTTAAACTAGTTGGAGAAGCAAAGAGATGGATGGTGGAATTTTGAAAAATCCATCAGGGAAGCTGAGGGGACTGGAGCAATTGTTTGGGCTCAATTCAAGCAGAATTTCTTTGACCGATTTTTCCCTAAAGTGGATAGGGAAGCAAGAATTCGGGAGTTCACCAATTTAGTTTGGGACCATGATTGTGCACTAGTATGATGCAAGGTTTGCGGAATTATCACGCTTCGTTGCATACTTGATTCTTGATGAGGAGAAAAGACCAGGAAGTTTGAGGAAGGTTTGAACTACAGGATTTATGAACGAGTGATGGTCCTACAGATTCAGAATTTTTCAAAATTAGTGCACAAGGCGATGTTAGTTGAGCAGAATCTCAAGAGGGGTGCTGAATTGCAAGAACAGAGGAAGAGAGCTACTCCACAAGGATTCCCTAGTTCGGATTAAGGGCAATGGAAGAAGAGAAATGAAGGGAGCAGTTCAAGTCAGAGACAGATTCAGGGAAATCATACAACTAACTCCTATAAGCTCTATAACCACATACATGTTGGGGAGTGCAGAAAGGAAGTGTGATCATGTTTCAAATGCGGTAAGGATGGGCACTTCATTAAAGAATTTCCGTTGCCTGCAGAAAACAACAGAAGGCCCAACCCATCTCAAAGCTTTAGGCCAATAACCAGGGCAACAACCAGCGGAGGACTGTGCCGACACGAGTGTTTGCATTGACTCTGGGAGAAGCTGAGGACAAGAATGATGTAATCACCGGTATAATCTTTCTGACTTTACTATTTAGCTTTTATGTTAAAAATTTAGGATTACTTATCTTGTTATCACTATGGATTTTATGTCATAAACACAAGAATTATCCCCCTGTTTCTCAATAAGGCTATTGTTTTATTTTACTCGGGGGCTACCCACTCTTTTATTTTAATGGATTATATTAAGTTTTGTCCCGTTGGTACTAAAGATATGGATTACAATTTGAGGGTCTCAACCCCAGCAGGTGGTATCGTGACCTGCAACAAGATTTTACTTAAGATGTTTGGGTTTGATGTGATATTGGGTATGGATTGGTTAGCTTCCAGTTATGCTAGTATTGACTATTTTAAAAAGGAGGTGGTGTTCAAAGTTCTGGAGGGAGAGGAACTTCGGTTTATGGGTTCCAGAGTGTGTACCCTTCCATCAGTTATTTCTGCTTTTCAGGTTAGCAAGTTAATACTTGATGGGTGTCGGGGGTACTTGGCTTTCATGGTGGATAAACAAAAGGAAGAATTGGAATTAGAAGAGATTCCTATTGCGAGAGAATATCCGGAGGTTTTTCCTAAAGATTTGTCTGGATTGCCACCTGAGCGGGAGGTAGAGTTTGCTATTGAATTAGCCTCAGTCACGACACCTCTTTCCAAAGCCCCTTTTTGAATGGCACCATAAGAGTTAGCTGACCTCAAAGAAAAGTTGCAAGATTTATTAGACAAAGGCTTCATCAGGCCTAATGTGTCACCTTGGGAAGCACCAATTTTGTTTATGCAAAACAAGGATGGGACAATGAGAATGTGTATAGACTACAGGGAACTGAACCGAGTGACCATAAAGAATAAATATCCGCTGCCCCGTATCGATGATTTATTTGATCAGTTGCAAGGTGCTCAGGTATTCTCCAAGATTGATCTCAAAACGAGTTATCATCAATTGAAGATCAAGACGGAGGATGTGCCCAAGACAACTTTCAGGACCAGGTACAGCCATTATGAATTTTTGATCATGCCTTTTGGCCTAACCAACACCCCAGCAGTAGTTATGGATTTGATGAATTGGGTACTTCATGAATTCTTGGATAAATTTGTAGTGGTGTTTATTGACGACATATTAATCTACTCCAAGAATAAAGCTGAACATGAACACCATTTGAGACAAGTACTGGGAACACTTAGGGATGAGAAATTATTTGCTAAGTTGAAGAAGTGTGAGTTTTGACTTGAGTTTATTGCATTTTTGGGACATGTAGTCTCAAAGGATGGTATTTCAGTAGACCCCGAAAAAATTTAAGCAATAGTTAACTGGACCCAACCAACCAATGTGCATGAAGTTAGGAGTTTCTTGGGTTTGGCTGGTTATTACAATCGGTTTGTAGATAATTTCTCAAAAATAGCGGTTCCCCTTACCGCCCTTACCAGGAAGAACAATAAGTATGAATGGACTGAAAAATGAGAGGAAAGCTTCTAGGAATTGAAGAAGAGATTGGTGACAGCTCCAATTTTGACAGTCTCGAGCAGAAGAGGAGGATTTGTGGTTTACAGTGACGCTTCACGATTGGGTTTGGGTTGTGAATTGATGCAGCACGGGAAGGTAAATAACATACGCTTCTCGGCAATTGAAGACATATGAGCAAAATTACCCCACACATGATTTGGAGTTTGACGCTGTTGTTTTTGCACTTAAAATCTGGAGGCATTATTTATATGGTGAAATGTGTGAAATCTACACGGATCACAAGAGTTTGAAGTATTTCTTCACTCAGAAGGAATTGAATATGAGGCAGAGGAGATGGCTTGAACTAGTCAAGGATTATGACTGCAACATTAACTATCATCCAGGCAAAGTTAATGTTGTAGCTGATGCACTTAGCAGGAAACCAATGGGACCAATAGTTGCTACTCTTACCACTCAGCCCCACTTGTTAATGGATTTAGAAAGAGCTGCTATTGAAGTTGTTACTGGTGACCAGCAGGCATTGATAGCCAATTTAATAGTTCAACCAGCTTTGATAGACAGAATTAAGCTTGGTCAAAAAGAAGATTCTGTGGTAGCAAGATTAATAGAAGAAGTAGAAAAAGGAAATAAATCTGAGTTCAGTGTTTCTGAAGATGGAGTGTTAAGGTTCGGAAATAGGTTTTGTGTGCCGGACAATGATGAAATAAAAGGACTTATCCTCCAAAAAGCGCACCACTCCCCTTACACAGTTCATCCAGGTAGTACAAAAATGTATCGAGATTTGAAGAGGTCTTTTTGGTGGAATGGCATGAAGAGAGAGATTGCCAAATTTGTGGCTCAATGCCTAACTTGCCAATAAGTGAAAGTAGAACATCAGAGACCAGCAGGGTTATTACAACCACTACAGATTCCATAATGGAAATGAATGGATTTTGTTACAAGCCTACCACAGACACTAACTGGACATGATGCAATATGGGTGATAGTGGACCGTTTGACGAAGACCGCTCACTTTGTGCCTATCAAAGTTTCTTATAAGCTGGAGAAACTAGTCGAGCTGTATATACAGGAAATAGTGAGGTTGCATGGGGTACCCGTGTCCATTGTGTCGGATAGGGATCCTCGTTTCACTTCAAAATTTTGGTGAAGCTTACAGGAGGCCATGGGCACTAGGTTAAATTTTAGCATTGCTTTTCACCCACAGACGGATGGTCAATTGAAAAGGACCATTCAAATTTTGGAAGACATGTTGAGGGCATGTATGTTAGATTTCAAGGGAACCTGGATACGACACTTGCCTTTGGTCGAGTTTGCTTATAATAACAGTTACTAGGCAAGCATTGAGATGGCACCTTATGAAGCACTTTACGGTAGGAAGTGTAGATCTCCTTTATATTGGGACGAGGTGGGGGAAAGACAAAATTTGGGTCCATAAATCATACAGAAGACAACAGAGAAGATAGAGACCATTCGAGCCAGAATGAGAGCAGCTCAGAGTCGTCAGAAGAGCTATGCAGATAACCGTCATCGCCAATTAGAGTTTGAGGTCGGGAATAAAGTATTCTTGAGGATTGCACCCATGAGAGGGGTCATGAGGTTTGGAAAGAAGGGCAAGTTGAGCACTAGATTTGTCGGACCCTTTGAGATTCTTGATCGGATTGGCCTAGTTGCCTACAGGGTAGCCCTACCACCAGTACTCTCAGGGGTACACGATGTATTTCATGTATCTATGCTGAGGAAGTATATACCCGACTCCACCCAAGTTATCGACTACGAGCCTCTTCAACTTCAGGAAAATTTGACTTATACAGAAGAGCCGGTGCGGATTGTTGAGAGAAAAGACCAAGTGCTACAGAATCGGACTATTCCATTGGTTAAAGTGGTATGAAATAATCATGCTATCAGTGAAGCTTCTTGGGAATTAGAAGAGGAAATGCAAGTCAAGTACCCATAGTTGTTCGTCAGTGATCTTGATAACTTGTGACAAATTTCGAGGACAGAATTTTTATAAGGAGGGGAGGATGTAACACTTGGGCTCAAGGCCCAGGTCTAGATGAAGCCCAGCCCTGAAGACTCCAACACAAACGGCATCGTTTTGGTGAGTCTCCTTCTTCCCTCTTCCCTCGGTTTCTCACTTGAAAACTTCCCTCACTGCATTTTGAACTACTCAGATTCTCCCTCTTATGCTAATTCCAGATTGTTCTTTACGAGTGCTACGAGTTCTTCCGTGGGTCGTTGAATCTCGTCACCGTTGGCTGGTTTCCGCAACGGTGAGCCATCTCTCTCTTCTTCCCCCTCTCTCTGTTTCCCTTTGCCTCTCCGACTGCTTTGTGACTTTCTTTGGGTGTCTGCTCTGTACAGTCGGCTCGTGGGTCTCAAGATTCTAGTGTTGCTGTCGAGTCTCGGACTAAATGTAACAGCCTGCTAGAAACTCATTGGTGGAATTTCTATTGACTTTAGAAATTTCGTGAAAACCCCATAAGTTTTTACGAATCGACCAATCGCACAGGTTTTAGTCTGTCAACATAGTCAGTGTTATCACTCACTGTGGTGGTAGAAATATGAGTTTAATTATTTGAGGTAGTTAGAAGTGTCAGAATGTATTATGGTCTACGCCATTAGACTCAGTGGATTATTTAGGATTTTTTGGCGCAATAGCTTATTTTCATAATTCCGGACGAAACGTTTGTTGAAAATTGTGAAATTATTTTTAGGGGCACTTTGGGGTTAAATTTCGTTAAAATATTTTCATTATAGGTTAATATGAATATTTAGAGTTTTTTAGTACTAAGTTTATTATGCATTTTTTTGGAGTGAATAGTAACCTCGATAAGCGCACCCAGTGCAGTGTTTTTAAAATCACAGTGTGAAATGTCCAAATTAGGTTGGAGGAGTTTTATTTGGACACTTGGCAATATCTTAGCCACACATAGTGAATAACATTAGAGACTTGGTACAAAGAGGAACCATTAGATGGATTTGTGAAGGAAGTCAAGGTGTGAGATCATGTCACCTAAGTAAAACTTTGTTTCATCTGATCAACCAGATTGTGCCAAACCAAAGAGGGTTTCAGCCCTAGCAAAACCCTCAATGGTGGGAATCCAATTGAAAGCCCAAAAGTTTTGTTGAAATCGAAACCCTAAACGGTTTCCCCAAAACCCTAAAGTTGGCCTCTAAACATTTTCTAATCCGATTTCTAGCATTGTGTTTAATCACTTGATTTAAATCACTTCCACATGCTATTAATCCTTAAAATTTGTGTTAGAACATTATTATCCAACCTTGTTAACCTTGAAAAATTGATTGGACCAAGTGATATTAGATTTGGGCTTGATAGCAACCCAAACCCTCTTTAAACCCCAAAATTTAGGCCCATTCGGTTTAGGCCCATTAAGGCCCACGAATTTGGTCACTATAGGATTGCTTCATGGCTGAGTTTTGTACCCCCACTTGGCTGGCCATATCTTTACAAGAAGGGCCTAGAAGGTTCTTGAAAGACGAAGCTAAAGGGCCACCTCACTCTTTCACTCTCATACTCCACCTTGAGAAAAGATCTTGGTCTGATTTTTATGAGAAGAAAAGGCCAACACTCAACCATTCCTTCAGTCCTATCACTTTACATAGCTTGTGTAAGAAGCTCTCCAGTCCACTTCCCACGAAAAGCAGCTCTCATTTACACTTTTCCTTCATAGAACACAAAAGACACTCTCGGACAGTTTTTCGTACCTCTTTTGAACGCCTGTTTCGAAGCTTTTTTATGTGTTTTCTTGCAAAGTTTCCTTCATGAAAGTTCTCTCGTTTGGAGTTTAGTTTACGTGGATACCTTAGTCATTCCATTTGGAGATTATTTGATCAGTCAAAAGTTGTTTAGACCCAAGAAAGCTCATTCTAGGCGATAAACTGGAGAGTGTGTTATATTTTGGAGTTTTTGACCAAGCTAATGAATAGATCTTGGTCCGAAATTTTTATGGAGTACTCTTAACATGTGTATATGATTATTGGTTGAGGATTTGTTGCATGATTAAAAGTTTTGGTGAAATATTTTCTTAGGTCTAGAAACTTAGAAACTGGAAGAGGAAAAACAGTTTCTGTTTTGAGAAAGTTTAAATCTTTTATGGTTTAATCTTATTCCAATGGCTTTGATATTTTTATTGGAAGATCCTATACATCTTATATACATGTTAGAATGTTATTTTGAAGATATTTGATGTTAGTTTCGAACATATGAAATTTTATGCAAGGAGATATTCGGTTAGGCCAAAGTGATGATGTTCTTGGCTAAATTTATGTTTTGGTTGATGTTTACCCATGTGATCTTGAGTTTGAAGCTTGGATCTGTTTTAGAACATCTTTTTAAACCATGTGATGTTTTGGTTTGAAGATCACATCTTTATAAGTCATGGATCAAGGGGTTGATCAAAACAAGTTGGAAACAAATTCTGTTTTGAACTTAGAAGAAAAACCAAAAAGTTCCAAGTATGGTTTTAGTGATTTTGATGACTTTTGTTCATGATTCAAAATATGATTATTCTTAAGAATATGTTATGAGTGTAGTAGAAGAAAAATTTTGGTTTAATCATGAGTTTTGAGATTTGAAAGAATTACAACAAAAAAAAGCAAAGGAAATAGCCTTGTAAGTTTCGGCCATATAGAGTTTTGATGGTTTTGTTTAGTTTTAAATTTTTCTGAATTGATATTTGAGCTTAGGACAAAATTTACATAAGGTATGTAAAATTTTGTGATTTTTAGAGTTGGGATGCAAAATCCTTAAGTTAGGGGTAAAATGGTCATTTTCCCACATGTAGGGGTAAAATGGTAATTTTACTCTAAGTTGATATTTTTCCATATTCCTAATTGTTAGTGATTAAGTTCTAATTTTTAGAAATCACTACTTTCAGTTTCTCGTGATCGCACTTGAGTTTTGTCTCGAAGCGCAAAGATCGAGGTAAGTTAGCTTTTAACTTACTATCAATTTAATGTGTATGTGTGATAAGTAAGGGAACTAAATTGTATGTATGCATGTTATCATATGTGCCATGCCAAATCATTACATATTTTACACAGAATTTATTCTGTCATGAATTATTCATCTGTTACACAAGATATTCTGTCACGTATTGCTATATATTGCTATACATTGCAAGTATGTCATGTTAAGTTAAGTATGTCATCTGTTACATGTATTTCTTGTCATGTAATATTCACTGTAACATGTTACGCCATGTTAAGAAATGTTGTCTGTTATATGGTATGCCATGTTACGAAATGTTACATGTTACATGTATGACATGTTATGAGATGTTCTCTGTTACATTTATGTTTCGAAGTATGCCATGTCTGTCATCTTACGTTCATGTCACGTTATGCTACGTCAAGATTTCTGTCTTTTATGTCACGTTCATGTTACGTCACGTTACGAAATGTCATATCTGCCAGTTAAGTCATTATGTCAATCACGACCCTAAGCGCTAGGATGGGGTAATATCCTAGTGGAACTCCTTTGTTCACGCTGGAGTGTCTAAATAGGTGTGAAATTCCCTGGGTTGACGAAGTACAGTCAACAGGTTGCGAATGGGGCCTAATTAGCTGGTCACCGGAGCGCGCCAGGCACTAACGCCGATAGTGCCACACATTATGTTACGTGTATCCACAGCAAGTGTGGCACAAACAGATAAGTCATGGGGCCACAACAACTGTGGAGCATGAAGTATGGGGCCACAACAACTGTGGAGCATACACTACATGAGACACAGCAATTGTGACACGTAGAATACGTGGGCCACAACAACTGTGGAATACGTATTAACGCACTCACAGCTGGTATAGAAACCTGTGATGTGATGCGGTAATCGGCAGGGACACACGGCTCAAGGGGACCTGTGTAGCACCCATATGGTCACTTTAATGATTAAGTCTATTGAATAAAATTTCAAGTTCAAGTTATGTTTCACGTTATGTTATGTTCAAGTTTACGTTCACGCAATCATGGTAATCCCATGAGACAAGAATATATTTCAAGTTCATTCACGTTCACGTTATGTTCCAAGTTCACATTTATGTTATGTCATGCTCAAGTTCAAGTTCAAATTATGCATGTTCACGTTCATGCTATGTTTCAAGTCCATGTTATGTTCCAAGTTCACGTTCATGCTATGTTTCAAATCCATGTTATGTTTCAAGTCACGTTCATGCTAAGCTTCAGTTTCAGTTTAAGTTATGCCAGTTATGTCATGTTGTATGTCAAGTTATGTTATGATTACTTATGATTTGATTATGCATTCATGCTTTTACTACCATGCATGCATCATTAACTTGTGTGGAAGTTTCTTATTAACTTACTAAGATTTGTAATCAAATCTCACTGTGGTAGTCCCAACTACAAGGAGAATCGAGAATCGACCATCTGGAAACGATCGATTAAGCGATGGTGCGACGTAGATGGTAGTACAGTAGTTACCTCTGGTTACTACTTGTATTTGTGGAGTTCAATCTCCAGCACTCTTTTGATCACAACCATATGGACTATTATTGTGATCTCAGTTGTTTAGTACGTCATTATGAATGAAGTATGTTTTAAGTATTTGGGATATTTCGATTTGGTGCATAGTATTGCTAAAAAGAAAAGTTATCCGCTGTGAATATTGCATAATGCTAGATGCATGTTAGGAATATTGCATCTTATATGTCATGAACGGGGGCAGGTAACCTTGTGTTGCATGTCTCGACGCTTCAAATGTTCGTCCGATTCCAAGCGGAATTTGGGGGCGTCACACTAAAAGTGCTAGCTTTGGTAAAAATTTTTCCTTCCACCGTCCGATTTCAATCTCGTTATTTTCATTTTACCCTTTATTTATTTTCACGCACATCCTCTTTGTTCCAGTTTTCTGCACACACACTAAGTTTATCTTTTTTCTCTCGTCTTCACAGAGCTTTTCCCCCCCATAGAGCAGTGCCCCCTTGTGTTTGTCAATTGTTGTCATAGAGTCCAGCGCTGGTAAGTCACGTTACTGTCTCCTTCTCTTTTATTCATCGCTTAGTAAAAGGGAGATTTTATGTGACTTATGTTTGGTTATTTTAATTATTTATGTTAAAGTGTGGTGTTTTGAGTTGATGTGTGTGGTGTATGGAAGTGATTGATGGCTGCTTGGGGTGGTTTATTGACTGTGTGCAATGGGTATTTGAGTTGGTTGTGTTGGGTGTATTATGAGTGGCGCAGATACCCAAGTCTTGAAATGTTGAATGATTAAAAATATATAGTGGTTGCGCTGAAGTTTTATATTGAAGGTTGGAGTTGACGTGTTGTTTGTGCTATGTTTTAAACATAGGAGTTGCTGTTGTTGGTTTTGGAGATCTTTTATGGTTGGTTTGGTGTTGATAAATGGTGGCTATGTGGGTTGAGTTTGGCTATGGGGTGGAGATGTTAGTGGCTATATTGGGGTTTAAATGCTAATGGTTTGAGGAGGGGACTATTCGGGTTTAGTTTTATGATAGTTATTGAGTTAAAAAGGGGTTGTTTTGATTTTATTACTCAATAAATAGTAGCTTACTGGATTAGGTGGTGTTTCTACTAAAGTTCCAACTCAAAGCGTAGATAATACACGGAAGTCAGGTAAGCGGGGTTCAAATACTAGATTTGCATAAAAGAAATGAAATGAGCTTGATTTTGAAAATAAGCATGTATGTTTTTGAAAAGAAATCTGAAAACGACCTCAGATGTTTATTTGCATATGTATGAATTCAATATAAGAGAAAGTATTTTTTTTGTCATGACTGGTGTAGATATGAGCTAATTTTGTATATTCTGTTTTTGACCTAAGCAAAAAGAGTGAATATGAAAATCTAAAAGTTTTTGCTATGAATAAATGAAGATGTTTTGATTCTGTTTATTTCGAACATGTGAAATGATCTGAACCTATTCAGTATTTTGTTTTGATATGATGTGTCATATGAAAACCTTGGCATGAAGTTCTGATTCTGTATCTAAATGTGATCTGGTTCCGATGATGTTTCGTTCTGTTTCTGTTAAGGCCCAACCACGGGTATAATGGTGGTTTATAACCCTACGACAAGGGTGAAACATGGTATACGGCCCAGCCACGGGTATAATGGTGGTTTATAACCCTACCACGAAGATGAAACATAGTATACGGCTCAGCCATGGGTATAGTGGTAGTTTATAACCCTACCACGGGGGTTAAACATGGTATTCGTCCCGATGTGATGCTATGAGATGATATGAATATAATGTTTCAGTTTGGATATGCCAATGGATTTTCTTTTTGGGAAGAAGTTGTCTTTCTAGAAATTTCGCTCTAATGTTTTTGTACCAAGTTTTGTTTATGCATTTAGAAAGTAAATATGTTGATTCTGCATTATGAAAGTAAATATTTTGTTTGCATACCGAACGTTATAAATGCTCATATTTACATGCTAGTATATGTTCTTTAATTACTGAGTTGTTGATAACTCACCACTTATCTCCACAATATTTTTCAGATGACATTGATGGTTCAGCTGAGGATTAGTATTAGAGTTTGTGGACAAGATTGGCTGTAAATAGTTATTGGGTATCTTGCGGTATTAGTGCTGCTGTTGGATGTTATTTATTTATGAAGTTGATTTCAATGGATTTAGACGGTTTATGGAGACTTATATCAATTTTATTTTATTCTGGTTTGTTATTTGAGACATGGAGAAAAGTTGATATTTTATTTGGGTCGTTGGATTGAGGATTTGATATATGAGTATGTATGGTTTATTAATTTGAAGCATGTATGTTTGATTTGAAGTTTTGGAAGTATATATTTTTGGATTTGGAAATACAGTAGTATTGTTGGAGTTGATTATCAAGTTATATGAGTTAACTCTCCGGACCCTTGGGGTCGGGGCGTTACATATATATATATATATATAAATTGGGGGATATTTTTATAACATTATTCTGAATTGAGAAGGAAAAAACAAATTGAAGAATTGATTAGTCAATTAGATGGCTTGCCTAAAACATAGGCTCAGAGACGAATATGAATAACAAATGTTGAGTGACAGTCTAGTAGAAAGCTTAAAAAATGATGATCTTCCATAGATCTGTAAAGTAATCCATCAAACCAGCAAAAAGGAACAATCTATTCATTGCAATAGATAACAACCATCACACTTTTTCCTACCCAAAAAGGCACCGGAAAAAACATTAGAGAGGCTATAGGCGAAGGGAAAAAAATAAGAAATGAAATACAAATTTCAAGAAATCACCTCTGAGGTTCTTCTTTTGAGCTTAAATAAGAAATCTAGGGTTCCTCAAGAGACCACTCAATTGGACTTCACAAGGGTCATGAGAACAGAGTGACCAGACTTGCAGAGTTGTCGAAAATCAACTATGAAACAATCTGTTGTTAAGAACTTGTAGTTTGAAAAACAATGGAGATATATATATATATAGAGAGAGAGAGAGAGTGTGTGAGAGAGAGAGAGAGAGAGAGAAATCTAGGGCTTACGTGACTTTAACGACGGCCACTGCTAGTCACCGGCGACGATGGATCTCGTGTAAGGATGCTAGGATTTCGAGGAGGGAGAGAGAGAGAGAGAGAGAGAGAGAGAGAGTGAGAGTGAGTGAGTGAGAGGAGACTGAGAGAGTGATTCGAGTCTTCGAGAGAGGGGAGATTGAGTGATGGATCTCGTGTAGGGATGCTAGTCACCGGCGGTGATAGATCTCGTGTAGGGATGCTAGGGTTTCGCGGGGGGGGGGGGGGGGGGGGGTGGAGGAGGAGGAGAGGGTGTGTGATGCCCCCAAAGCCCCACTTGAGATGTAACAGAGACTTGGAATGTTGGGACATGCAACACATGGTTACATACCCATGTTCATGACAGTTAATATGCAATACATCATAGTATGAAACTAACAGTATGCAATAATCACAACAGAATAAGGGTGTGATTACACCCAAAGAATAACGCGGTAGTTGTAGCACAGCTTTGGGGTGTCGACTCCACAGAAAGACAAATTAAAAGAATAGCAAAAGAAACAAAGAAACTAAAGAAAAATATTCAATGATTAATGTAGAACAAAGATTAATTTTAAAGGCGAATTAAAGTGAAGCAAAATGACTAACGAAAAAAGTACTCAAATGTGACAAACTGTAAAGTGTCGAGAATTCCTTGCACAAATCCAATATTTTAATTATTCTTAATTCATTGAATAACTCAATTGGAACTTAATTCCCAAAATTCCTAATCGGAAGGTATAGATTTATAAACCAAAATTAAACAAAATGCAACCCTTTGAAAAATCATTCACCACTTTTAAAATACGTAAATTATTATCACCATTGAGAAAATCCAGCGACGACAATAAACTCAGGAAGCGATATTGCAACAAAGAATTTAATCAATATAGATAAATAATTAATTCAAATATAATCATAGAACTAATCCATTCAATAGAAAAAGCATGACTGAATCAATAAATAGAATAAATTATATGATTATTCGGAGAAGAAGACCACAACAACAAATTAAGAATGATAAAACAAAAGAGTTTCAGCTCAACAATTTGGTGAACAAGTATATGTCACCCTAATATTCTGCTATTTCTACCCAGCCTTAGTATTTTTGCTTTTGAAGCTCACTCACTTGAACATCTTGTAACTCATGTTCTTCCCTTTTTTTCTCTCATTTTTTTTATTCCTTGCAAAAAAAGAAAAACTCCACATCTAGTGCAGACTTGGAAGTAACAAGGGTAGAAAAATCAGTATATAGGTTATACTCCAATGTGGAGAGGCATGGATGATGTGGGCATATGAAAAGAAAATGTTACATGTGTTTATTGGCTCAAAGTTGGCTACTAGGACTTTATGATGGAAAGGGTTAGCTTGAAAGGCTCAAACGTTGATCCTAAGTTGACCTTCGTCATATCCCAAGTATATCCACAATCTTACCACAAACCATGTAATGATATTCTCAAAAGAAGTGCCCAATTGAACAGATCAATGAACGCTTATCACAATTTATTGGATTTGTAGGCTCTCAATCATCTCCAAAACTCACATGAATACTTAAGCAAAAGAGTTCTCTAGCTACATGTATCAAACCACCATCTCACCACCATCGTATCACAATTTATTGAATTTGCACCACCACCCCCCAACTTAAATGAAACATTGTCCTCAATGCTTAAGAATCAAATTTGAATGGGGAGTAACTAAAAATGGTAGAATACACCTGATGAGTGATGTGAGTAACTCGCTGTGACGCCCCCAAATTTCGCTTGGGATCGGACGGACATTTGAAGCGTCGAGACATGCAACACAAGGTTACCTGCCCCCGTTCATGACATATAAGATGCAATATTCCTAACATGCATCTAGCATTATGCAATATTCGCAGCGGATAATAATTTTTTTTAGCAATACTATGCACCAAACTAAAATATCCCAATTACTTAAAACATATTTTATACATAAAGACATACTAAACAACTGAGATCACAACACTAGTCCAAAATGGTTGTGAACAAAAGAGTGCTGGAGATTGAACTCCACAAAATACAAGTAGTAATCTGAGGTAACTACTTCTACGTCGCCTCGTTGCTTAGTCGACCGTTTCTAGTTGGTCAACTCCCGGTTCTCCTTCTGATCTTGTAACAAGATCTACCATTCGGGGGGAATGGTAGTTGGGACTACCACAGTGAGATTTGATTACAAATCTCAGTAAGTTAACAGGAAACTTCCACACAAGTTAATGATGCATGCATGGCAGTAAAAGCATGAATGCATAATCAAATCATAAGTAATCATAGCATAACTTGACATACAACATAACATAACTGGCATAACTTAAACTGAAACTGAAGCTTAGTATGAACGTGACTTGAAACATAACATGGACTTGAAACATAACATGAACTTGAAATATATTCTTGTCTCATGGGATTACCATGATTGCGTGAACGTAAACTTGAATATAACATAATGTGAAACATGACTTGAACTTGGAATCTTATTCAATAGACTTAATCATTAAAGTGACCATATGGGTGCAACACAGGTCCCCTTGAGCCGTGTCCCTGCCGATTACCGCATCACATCACAGGTTTCTATACCAGCTGTGAGTGCGTTAATACGTACTCCACAGTTGTTGTGGCCCCACGTATTCTACGTGTCACAGTTGCTGTGTCTCACGTAGTGTATGTTCCACAGTTGTTGTGGCCCCATACTTCATGCTCCACAGTTGTTGTGGCCCCATGACTTATTTGTTTGTGCCACACTTGCTGTGGACACACGTAACATAATGTGTGGCACCATCGGCGTTAGTGTCTGGCGCGCTCCGGTGACCAGCTAATTAGGCCCCATTCGCAACCTGTGGACTGTACTTCGTCAACCTAGGGAATTTCACACCTATTTAGACACTCCAGCGTGAACAAAGGAGTTCCACTAGGATATTACCCCATCCTAGCGCTTAGGGTCGTGATTGACATGAATAACTTAACTGGCATACATGACATTTCGTAACGTGACGTAACATGAACGTAACATAAAAGACAGAAGTCCTGACGTAGCATAACCTGACATGAACGTAAGATGACAGACATGACTTACTTTGAGACATAAATATAACAGAAAATATACCATAACATGGCATACATGTAACAGGCAACATTTCGTAACATAGCATACCATGTAACAGACAACAATTCTTAACATGGCATAACATGTGACAGTGAATATTACGTGACATGAAATATATGTAACATATGGCATACTTAACTTAACAGGACATACTTGCAATGTATAGCAATACATGACAGAATATCTTGTGTAACAGATGAATAATTCATGACAGAATAAATTCTGTGTAACAGATAAAAATGTAATGACTTGACATGGCACATATGATAACATGCATACATACACTTTAGTTCCCTTACTTATCACACATACACATTAAATTGATAGTAAGTTAAAAGCTAACTTACCTCGATCTTCGCGATTCAAAACAAAACTCAAGTGCGATCACAAGAAACTGAAAGTAGCGATTTCTAAAAATTAGAACTTAATCACTAACAATTAGGAATATGGAGAAATATCAACTTCGAGTAAAATTATCATTTTACCCTCTACATGTGGGAAAATGACCATTTTACCCCTAACTTAAGGATTTTGCATCCTAACTACAAAAGTCACCAAAATTTACATACCTTATGTAAATTTTGTCCTAAGCTCAAATATCAATTCAAAAAAATTTAAAACTAAACACAACCATTAAAACTCTATAGGTCCGAAACTTACAAGGCTATTTCCTTGATTTTGTTGTAATTCTTTCAAATTTCAAAACTCATGATTAAACCAAAATTTTTCTTCTACTATACTCATAACATATTCCTAAGAATAATCATGTTTTGAATCATGAACAAAAGTCATCAAAATCACTAAAACCATACTTGAACTTTTTGGTTTTTCTTCTAAGTTTAAAACAGAATTTTGTTTCTAACTTGTTTTGATCAACCTCTTGATCCATGACTTATAAAGATGTGATCTTCAAACCAAAAAATCACATGGTTTAAAAATATGTTCTAAAACAGATCCAAGCATCAAACTCAAGATCACATGGTTAAACATCAACCAAAACATAAATTTAGCCAAGAACATCATCACTTTGGCCTAACTGAATACCTCATTGCATAAAATTCCATATCTTCGAAACTAACATCAAATATCTTCAAAATAACATTTTAACATGTATATAAGAGGCTTAGGATCTTCCAATAAAAATATCAAAGCCATTGGAATAAGATTAAACCATAAAAGATTTAAACTTTCTCAAAACAGAAACTGTTTTGCCTCTTCCAGTTTCTAAGTTTCTAGACCTAAGAAAATATTTCACCAAAACTTTTAATCATGCAACAAATCCTCAACCAATAATCATATACACATGTTAACAGTACTCCATAAAAATTTCGGACCAAGATCTATTCATTAGCTTGGTCAAAAACTCCATAATATAACACACTCTCCCGTTTATCGCCCAGAATGACCTTTCTGGGGTTTAAACAACTTTTTACCAATCAAATGATCTTCCAATGGAACGCATAAGATATACACGTAAACTAGACTCCCAAAGAAACAACTTTCATGAAGGAAAATTTGCGAGAAAACACCTAAAAAAGCTTCGAAACGGGCGTTCAAAAGAGGTAAGAAAAACTGTCCGAGAGTGTCTTTTGTGTTTTATGAAGGAAAAGTGTAAAGGAGAGTTGCTTTTCGTGGGAAGTGGACTGGAGAGCTTCTTACACAAGCTATGTAAAGTGATAGGACTGAAGAAATGGTTGAGTGTTGGCCTTTTCTTCTCATAAAAATCAGACCAAGATCTTTTCTCAAAGTGGAGTGTGAGAGTGAAAGAGTGAGGTGGCCCTTTAGCTTTGTCTTTCTAGAACCTTCTAGGCCCTTCTTGTACAGATCTGACCAGCCAAGTGAGGGTACAAAACTTAGTCATGAAGCAATCCTATAGTGACCAAATTCGTGGGCCTTAATGGGCCTAAACTGAATGGGCCTAAATTTTGGGGTTTAAAGAGGGTTTGGGTTGCTATCAAGCCCAAATCCAATATCACTTGGTCCAATCAATTTCTCAAGGTTAACAAGGTTGGATAAAGATGTTCTAACAAAAATTTGAAGGATTAATAGCATGTGGAAGTGATTTAATCAAGTGATTAAACACAATGCTAGAAATCGGATTAGAAAGGGTTTAGAGGCCAACTTTAGGTTTTGGGGAAAATGTTTAGGGTTCCGATTTCAACCATGCTTTTGGGCTTTCAATTGGATTCCCACCATTTAGGGTTTCACTAGGATTGAAATATTTTTGGTCTGGCACAATTTGGTTGAGCAGATGAAATAAAGTTTTGCTTAAGTGGCATGATTTCACACATTGATTCCTTCAAATCCATCAAACATTCCTCATGGTGCTAAGTGTCTAATATTATCCACTATGTGAGGCTAATATCTTTCCAAGTGTCCAAATGAAAGTTCTCTAATCTAATTTGGACATTCCACACAGTGATTTTGAAACACTGCAATTGGTGCGCTTACCGAGGTTACTATTTACTCCGAAAAAGTGAATCATAAACTTAGCACTAAAAATTCCTAAATATTCATATTAAACTACAGTGAAAATCGTTTACCGAAATTCATTCTCGAAGTGCCCCTAAAAATAATTTCACAATTTCCATCAGGCGTTTTGTCCGGAATTATGAAAATAGGATATTGCCCCATAAAATCCTAAATAATCTACTGAGTCTAATGGCGGAGACTATAATGCATTCTGACACTTCTAACCACCTCAAATAATTAAACTCATATTTCTAGCACCATAGTGAGTGATAACACTGACTATGTTGATAGACTAAAACCTATGCGATTGGTTGATTCGTAAAAACTTATGGAGTTTTTACGAGATTCTTAAAGTCAATAGAAATTCCACTAATGAATTTCTAGCGGGCTGTTACACTCGCTAAGCACCAAAGATGGTAATCTGAAGTGACAAAATGAAATGAACCTGCAAACAAAAAGAAAACAACAGAAAACAAAAAGGAAAAGAAAGAAAATAAGAGAAAACAAAAATAAAAAAAACAAATAAAACAAATAAAGAAAAACATACATGTGTGGTGTGGTCAAGGTCGATAGACCGGATCCAAAAGTGGAATGTCTTCCACTTCCGGAACTTGCCTATCGATTAATAATTTAAGGCGTTGACTATTTACTTTAAAGATCCGACCATTTACTTTCAACCGCCCCATTTGCAAAAACATTCTTCACTACAAAAGGGCCGGTCCACCTAGACCGAAGTTTTCCTGTGTGCTTATTGTGACGCCCACAAATTCCGCTTGGGATCGGACGGACATCTGAAGCGTGAGGACATACAACACAAGGTTACCTGCCCCCGTTCATGACATATAAGATGTAATGTTCTTAACATGCATCTAGCATTATGCAATATTCGCAGCGGATAATTTTTTTTTTTTAGCAATACTATGCAGTAAACTTACAATATCCCAAATACTTACAATGTAACAACCCACTAGAAATTCACTGGTGGACTTTCTATTGAACTTAGGAACCTCGTGAATGCCCCATAAGCTTTTACGAATCGACCAATCGCTCAGGTTTTAGTCTGTCATCATAATCAGTGTTATCACTCAATATGGTGCAAGAGTTATGAGTTTAATTATTTGTGGTAGTTAGAAGTGTCAGAATGTGTTATGGTCTACACCATTAGACTCAGTGGATTATTTAGGATTTTATGGTGCAATAGCCTATTTTCATAATTTTGGACGAAACGACTGTTGGAAATTGTGAAAATTTTTTTAGGGGCACTTCAGGGTTGAATTTCGGTAAACGATTTTCACTATAGGTTAATATGAATATTTAGAATTTTTCAGTACTAAGTTTATTATGCAATTTTTTGGAGTGAATAGTAACCTCGATATGCGCACCTAGTGCAGTGTTTTCAAAATCACAGTGTGGAATGTCCAAATTAGGTTAGAGAAGTTTTATTCGGACACTTGGCAAGATCTTAGCCACACATAGTGAATGGTATTAGACACTTGGCACAAAAAGGAACCATTAGATAGATTTGTGAAGAAAATCAAGGTGTGAAATCATGCCACCTTAGCAAAACTTTGTTTCATCTGTTCAACCAAATTGTGCCAGACCAAAGAAGGTTTCAATCCAAGCAAAACCCTAAATGGTTGGAACCCAATTGAAACCCCAATTGCTTGATTGAAACCAAAACCCAAAACGGTTTCCCAAACGTTAAAGTTGGCCTTCAAACCCTTTCTAACCCGATTTCTAGCATTGTGTTTAATCACTTGATTAAATCACTTCCACATGCTATTGATTAATCAAATCCTTGTTATGACATCATTATCCAACCTTTTAAACCTTGGAAATTTGATTGGGCCAATAAAAATTGGTTTTGGGCTTGATAGCATCTCAAACCCTAACCAAACCCCCTTTAAACCCCAAATTGAAGACCACTTGGTTGGGGCCCACCAAGGCCCACGAAATTGGCCACCTTGGCAAAGTTTCTTGGAGAAGTTTCCTCCCCCACATGGCAAACCATCCACTACCATTGGCTGCACCCAACAGTGCCTTGATGTGAAGGAAAAATCCACTCCATCAACCTCCATCTCTCACAGCTGCTGCAGGCAATCCATTCCTCTCACTATTCTCCACTTTATGTCACATAGGCAACTCTAAACAAGGGTCATTCAAACCCACAACATCCCCCTCCAGGAGTCTAAAGTCGTGCAAGGCACATTTCATTTCATTTTCTCACTTCTTCTCCCCGTTCTTAGAGAGAAAACCCAAAAGAGCTCTCTCAGGCAGATTTTTGGATTTTTTTTACGTGGCCATTTTTGACACTTTTTATGTATTTTCGCACGATAATTCCTTCACACAGTTGTTCGTCTTTGAGTGTATTTTTCCGTGGATATATTATTAGTCTCATTTCATGCTCATTGGTCGGTAAAAAGTGTTTGTAACCATGGAAAGGTCATTCTGGGCGTGAAACTGGAGAGTATGTTATGGTTTGGAAGTTGTGATCAAGCTAATGGACATATCTTGGTCCGAAAATTTTATGGAGTGTTGTTAGCATGTGTTTATGAATGTTCATTGAGGTTTTGTTGCATGGCTAAAGCTTTTGATGATAGATTTCCTTAGATTTATAAACTTGAAAACTGGAAGTGGAAAAGCAGTTTTGTTTTGTAAAAGTTGGAATATTTCGTGGTTTGATCTTATTCGAAAGGCTTTGATATTTGTATATGATGATCGTAAGCCTCTTATATAAATGTTAGGATGTTATTTTGAAGATATTTAGTATTAGTTTTAAAGATATGATTTTCTATGCAAGAGGATTTCGGTTTGGCCTAAGATTTGATGTTTTTGGATTAGATCCATGTTTTGTTGAATTTTAGCCATGTGATTTTAAGTTTGATGGTTGGATCTTATTTAGGACACATTTTTAAACCATGTGATGTTTTATTTTGAAGATCACATGTCTTTAAGCTATGGATCAAGAGATTGAACTAGGTTAGTTGAGAGAAAGTTTCTGTTTTGGACTAAGTTTAAAACCAAGAACTCCAAGTGTTGTTTTGTGTTTTTTGGTAACTTTGTTTGATGATTTAAAGCATGGTTGATCATAGGATGATGTTATGAATATGTTAGAGGTAAGATTTGATTTTGTTTTGGAATTCTTGGAGAGTTTTTTTAAGGTCAAAACTTGTGATTTAAGGGTTTACTTTTTGTTAAAAAGTTTGGGTCTTTTTACAAAACGTTTGGTGTTGATGATTAGATTTTTCTTAATGGATATTTTAAGTGTGTTTTTAAGCTTAGGATAGGAAGATCGTTGTTGCAAAATTTTGGTTTAATAATGAGTTTTGAATTTTGAAAGAATTGAACCAAAATCAAGAGAAATGGCCTATGTATGTTTTGGCCATAGTGAGTTTTCCCTAGTTGTGAATGGTTTTAAATTTTCCTGAGTTGATATTTGAGTTTAGGACAAAATTTAAATGAGGAATGTAAAGTTTGGTAGTTTTTGGAGTTAGAATGTGAAATCCTTAAGTTAGGGGTAAAATGATCATTTTTCCATATGTAGAGGATAAAATGGTAATTTTGCTCTAACTTGCCTCTATTAACATTTTCAATTGTTAGGAATTAATTTCTAATTTTTAGAATACCCTCTTACAGTTCCTCGTGTTTCGCACCTATTATCCTAGAACGCGACTATCGAGGTAAAGTAGCTTTTAACTTACTATCAGGTTACTGTGTATGTGTGATGGGTAAGAGAACAACAGTTTTTGTTCGTATGTTGTTTTATATGCCATGCTATGCTATGTCAACCCATGTTTATCTTTTACACAAATTATTATGTCACGAAATACTTATCTGTTACATAATATATTCTGTTTCATGTTACTATCTGTTGCAAGTATGTTACATTACGTATGCCATCTATTGCATGTATGTCATGCCACATAATATTCACTGTCACATGTTATGCCATGTTATGAAATATTGTTTGTTACATGTTATTCCATGTTACAAAATTTTGTCTGTTACATGCATGTCATGTTATGAAATGTTGTCTATTCATTTATATCTCGGCGTATGTCATGTTTTTCGTCATGCATGCATTCATGCATTTATTGTCATGCATGCATCATTAACCTGTGTGAAGGTTTTTTGTTAACTTGCTGAGATTTGTAATCAAATCTTATTGTAGTAGTCCCAACTACCATTCTCTCTGAATGGTAAATCTTGTTACAGGATCTGAAAGAGAACCTGGAATTGACCAACTGGAAACGGTCGACTAAGCGACGGTGCGACTTAGATGTAATTACCTTAGGTTACTACCTGTTTTTTTGTAGAGTTCAATCTCCAGCACTCTTTTGTTTACAACCATTTGGACTAGTATTGTGATCTCAGTTGTTTAGTATGTCTTTATGTATGAAGTATGCTGTAAGTATTTGGGATATTGTAAGTTTGGTGCATATATTTCTAAAAAAGAAATTATCAGCTGCAAATATTGTATAATGCTAGATGCATGTTTGGAACATTGCATCTTATGCATATCATGAACGGGGGCATGTAACCTTGTGTTGCTTGTCCCGACGCTTCAGATGTCTGTCCGATCCCAAGCGAAATCTGTGGGCGTCAACGAGCTACCTGGTCTACCACCGGATAGAGAAACAAAGTTCAAGATAGAGTTGAAACCGGCAACAACTCCGACTCACAAGGCACCATATCGTATGGCCCCTGCCGAATTGAAGGAGCTCAAGGTGCAATTGGAAGAACTTTTAGAGAAGGGTTTTATCTGCCCCAGTTCCTCACCGTGGGGAGCACCTATGCTATTCGTGAAAAAGAAAGATGGATCTATGAGGATGACCATAGACTACAGAGAGCTGAACAAGGTGACGATCAAGAATAAGTATCCGTTACCTAGGATCGACGATTTGTTGGATCAATTACAAGGAGCATCCGTGTTGTCGAAGATCGACCTGCGATCCGGTTATCATCAGCTGAAAGTTAAGGAACAGGATGTGTCGAAAACTGCCTTTAGGACAAGGTACGACCACTACGAGTTTTTGGTAATGTCTTTTGGGTTAACCAATGCTCTAGCCGCATTCATGGACATGATGAACAGAATATTCAGACCTTATCTGGATAGTTTTGTTGTCGTACTCATTGATGACATCCTAATTTACTCGAAGAGCGAGAAGGAGCATAGAAAACATCTAATTATGGCTTTGACTATACTCAAGGACCAAAACCTATATGCCAACCTTAGCAAGTGCGAGTTCTGGCATGATGAAGTGAAGTTTTTAGGTCACGTGATCTCTAGTGCAGGAGTAGCAGTGGACCCAAGCAAGATTGAAGCAGTAACGAACTGGCAGAGACCGACCGGTGTGCATGAGATTCGAAGTTTCTTAGGACTGGCTGGTTATTATAGGAGGTTTGTTCAAGGATTCTCTAGTTTGTCAGGACCACTCACGTCCTTGACTAAGAAGAACGTGAAGTTTGTTTAGAACGATAAGTGCGAGACAAGTTTTCTTGAGTTGAAGAAAAGACTTACGACCGTACCGGTACTTACACTGGCAGAGCCTCTTAAGCCTTTTGTAGTATATAGTGATGCATCTAAAGCAGGACTTGGATGTGTGCTGATGCAAGAAGGGAAAGTAGTTGCTTATGCTTCACGCCAACTGAAGAATCATGAGTAGAATTATCCTACGCATGAGTTGGAATTAGCTGCACTGGTTTTTGCTCTTAAGATTTGGAGACACTACTTGTATGGCGAAAACTGTGAAGTTTTCACAGATCACAAAAGCCTCCAGTATCTGTTCGAGCAGAAGAACCTTAATATGAGGCAGAGAAGTTGGTTGGAATTAATCAACAATTATCAGTGCAACATTAAGTACCACCCCGGAAAGGCCAATGTGGTAGCTGATGCTTTGAGTCGCAAGAGCAGATCAGAGGATTCGTCTATCTTGTCGTCAGAAGTAAACTCACTCTTATGCAGTATGAGGAAGCTGTTGATCGAGAACTGTAATCGGGAAGTCGTTCTGACCACTGTTCAGGAGTTCATTCCATTGGATTGGGAAGAACTGAAAGACCGTCAGAAGAAAGACAGTAAGCTTGCAGAAGTCATCGAGAAAATTGAGAAGTCGGAAGGACCAAAGGACTTTAGCATCAGAGAGGACGAAACTCTGTATTTCAACAACCGAAGGGTCATCCCAGCAGACCAAGAGTTAAAAGGAAAGGTAATGAAGGAAGCTCGTAACACACCTTACACTGCTCATCCCGGTAGTACAAAGATGTACCAGGATCTGAAGTAGCATTTCTGGTGGGAAGGAATGAAGAAGGATTTAGCAGAATTTGTGAACAAGTGTTCAGTATGCAGATTAGTTAAAGGAGAACACCAGAAACCAGCAGGGGAGTTGCAGCCACTACCAATCCCGGAATGGAAATGGGAGGATATCTCGATGGATTTTGTAGTGGGATTTCCATGAACCTCAGCCGAAAATAATGATATCTGGGAGATATTGGACCGTCTGACAAAAAGTTCTCACTTTATACCCATCAAGAATACAGATTCTTTGGAGAGATTAACGAGGATTTATATAGCAGAGATTGTCAGATTGCATGGAGTGCCTAAGACGTTTGTGTCCGATAGAGACCCTCGTTTCACGTCACGTTTCTAGCAAAGTTTGCAGGACTTGATGGGAACTAGATTGAAGTTCAGTAGTGCTTACCATCCGCAATCAGATGGGCAAATAGAAAGGACGATACAAACTTTGGAAGATATGCTAAGAGCCTGTGTATTGGAAAATGAGGGGAACTGGGCGAAACAACTACCTCTGATAGAATTTGCTTACAACAATAGTTTCCAGGCCTCAATTCAGATGGCACCTTATGAAGCCTTGTATGGCCGAAAGTGTAGATCTCCATTGTATTGGGACGAAGTAGGGGAAAGCAAAGTGTTTGGGCCCGAAGTCTTGCAAGAGATTAAGGATCAAGTCCACATGATCAGAGAAAGGATGAAAATTGCATAGAGCCGACAAAAGAGTTACGCTAATAATCGAAGGAGGAGTATAGAATTCAAAGTTGGAGATTAGGTCTATGTGAAGGAATCCCCTATGAGAGGAGTAAGCCGTTTCGGAGTGAGGGGAAAATTAAGTCCAAGATACGTGAGACCCTAGGAAATAGTGGAGAAGGTGGGAGCAACTGCGCACCGTCTGGAGTTGCCAACTGAGTTCCATGGAATCCACAATGTTTTCCACGTGTCCTCTTTGAAGAAGAGTTTTGGGAACCTGGGACAGGTAGTGGTGGATTCCGCTAGGGAACCTTTACAGCCCAACTTGACCTACGAGGAGAAGCTGGTACAGATCATTGACTGGAAGGAAAAAGAGTTACGGAACCGCAAGAGTCCATTGGTCAAAGTACTTTGGGAAAACCCTAATATTCAAGAGGCAACTTGGGAGAAGGAAGTCGATATGCGAGCCAAGTACCCCAAGTTATTTGATACCTAATCCAATCTTTTTTTTTTTTGTTTTCGGCTCAGTCGATATTTTGTGCGTCACTTTGTTTGGGACTGCTATATCAGATGTGGTACTGCCGCCGCGAACGCTGAGCCCGCTACCTCAGGCTCATCCATGTCGTCGACTCACCGTGGGCGTTTGTTGGATGATGGTCAGGAGCCTAATAGCAACGATAAGGAGGTTGGGCAGCTCCCCAACCCAGGTCATTTTGAAAATTTGGTGTATGATTCAAAGGACAATGTGCTCTATTACTTACCCCAACACACCATGTCGACGGACACCAACGCACCTCCATCGGAGCCGACCAGTAGTGGTACGTCTAGTGATGGACAATAGTTCTGGTGAGCAACATCTTTTACTTAGATTGTTAATGTTTGTACTTGCGTCGATTTTGAGGACGAAATCTTTTTTTTAGGAGGGGAGGATGTAACAGCCCACTAGAAATTCACTGGTAGACTTTCTATTGACCTTAGGAACCTTGTGAAAGCCCTATAAGTTTTTACGAATCGACTAATCGCTCAGGTTTTAGTTTGTCATCATAATCAGTGTTATCACTCAATATGGTGCTAGAGTTATGAGTTGAATTATTTGTGGTAGTTAGAAGTGTCAGAATGAGTTATGGTCTACACCATTAGACTCAGTGGATTATTTAGGATTTTATGGCGCAATAGTCTTGTAACACCCCCTTCCCGTAGGCTAGGAGTGCTACGTATTTTCCATAAAAATAATCCGGTAATAGATCCCATAATTTCATAATTGAAAAAAACTGAACTTTTATTATGCGGAAAAATGTCTCATAAAACTGTCTCCCAAACATTAAATGAAATAATTGAAATAAATTCATGTCATAAAGACATGTTTTATTTTAGAAAGTCTGAACTAAAATAAAATGCTCCTTCTACTCCTGGCCTACCTGCTCGTAATCCTCATCATCACCTGGGTGGTTAAAACATGAAAACAAACTAAAATGAGTCAATGACTCAGTAAGAAATCTATCACAACGTAAACATAATAAACATAAGATTTTCATAATAACTTCCATGCTGAGCTTAAAAATCATGTATGTTCATACTGATGCTTATGCTATGTATGACTGATTTAACTGAATTAACTGACTGATTTATCTGACTTATCTGACTGGCCAACACACTTAACCCTGTGTGCAAGGTTGTGCACCGGCCCCACATCCCGCTGCAGCAAGGGGAACCGCTGATAGTATTCTAGCATACTATGGTGGACCACGACTAGGTTCATGGCTTGCACACCACCCTGAACTGAACTGAACTGCATTGGTACCATGCATCTGAATGGCCATCTTATTAACTGATCTTATCTTATCTTACACTTGAATTTAAGATGGCTTATGTGTCTTATACACATGAGATGCATGACATACTACATACATAATCATAAATTTTAAATCTGAACATGATGCGAAATGACATGATCGTATGCTATGCTGGATGACATGCTTTCATATGACAAGAGCGGTTCATAAATAATGGCTATCAAAGAACTGGCTTGAATAATACATACATATAAGCTAACTGTGACGATCCTAATTTATGATCAAACTTACTTACCTCGCTGCGTTTCTTCTTGAATAATACTTCGTAACTTGAGACCTATATTCAATAAATAACTATCACTAAACTGTTTGGAAATAAATAAACAACTACTAACATCTTACTTAACTAAATTCGGAAATTCTAAAAATATAGTAAACGCAATATTTTGTTTAACACTAAAATCAATAATTCATAGTATTTTAAACTACTTAAAAATACTAATTTATAATTTAGTGGAAATACTCGAGCTATTTTAAAAATAAGTCATTAAAACTTAAATTCTTAAACTAAGTTTCATTTCTTAACATAATTATTTAATCTTATAAGAAACCTAATAAATTCCATTAAATTCTTAACTTAATAATTTTATTAAATTCTTACCAAACTGATAAAAGGAATTATTAACTAAAATATTAGACTAAAAAGCATACTTTAAAATATATTTCCAATTCTTTAAACATTTTTATTAAAAAGAACCTTTAACTAGATATATTTATTTAATCAATTCAACTAATATAAATCACTAAAACAATTATTGAAATAAAATAAGATCAAGTCTAACTTAAAATATAAGTTCAATTAAACATCATTATAATCTGTAAAAAAGTTAAAAACTCTGGCCCATAAAATTACTAAACCGTTGTTAAAATAAGATTAAATCTAATTTAAAATCCCCTTTCAAATTCTTTAACTATTCCTATAAAAATGAGCTCATGACTAATAAATTATTTAATAAAATAAACTCAACTTCAATACAATAACATATTAATATTCATAATTAACATACACTTAAACATAAGGTTATAAATGTAATCATACTTAAAAACACTGAAGATATTATGGGAAAGGATTACAAAGGGTATAAAAGTAATCTCATTTAAACACTTGCACTGAGTGAATTAAACCTAAAAGCAACTGATACGTTATGAAGAGAAACAGAGGCAACGGAAGACGCGTGCGAGGCAGAGGACTCACCGAGAGAGAGGCTGCCGTGCGGCGGTTCTGGGTTGCTGGCGGGGGTCACGGCGGCGCGACTGGGGGCTCGTCTGTGGTGGTGCGACGCCGAAGGAAGTGAACCATGCGGCAGTGCAACCGAGAGAGAGGGAGGCGCACGAACAGAGCTGGGTGGCTAAGGGTCGTAGGCCAACCGGGATGGAGTAGGTGCCACGGAGAAGAGCTGGTCGGCGGTTTCTGGCACCGTGGGTGGTGCACCGACGTCCAGGGATGGTCGGCAGAACAACCCGAACTGACAGCGTCGAGAAGCTTGGCAAGAAGCCACCGCGTGGCGTACGTGCGACAGGGCTTGGACGTCCTTCACGGTCATGCATGGTCTGCGCAGTGGGGTGGTCGCCGCGGTGGTTCCATCGTCGAGCAGTGGCCTTTCCGGTTGCTGCGTCTCACTGAGTGGTGCCCGGTGCTATGGCATGGGCTTGCTCTGTTCCGTGAGTGTAAAACAGAGCCATGCCCTTCTGATCAATCCGTGCGACGTTGGTTTCTGTTTTGGTCTAACGAGGTCGACGGCACTACAGGTAGCGGGGCTGAGCATGGGCTGGGCAAGGCTCGAAGTGGTTTTGGGTCTGCGACATGAGGTTTTCTTCATGCAGAAGATCTAGCATATAAACATATATATATATATATAGGTGGTAGAGAACACCCTAAAAATAAAACCCTAGGAAAAGAGACGTGCATGCAAAGGAGTGGAGACGTGCGGGGCGGAGAGGAGGGAAAACGTGGGACTTAAAATATGAGTTATCCTAACAACAATAAAATATGAACAGTAATAATAAAAATAATAATAATAATAATAATAATAATAATAATAATAATAATAATAATAATAATAATAACCTAATTATCAAACCTAATAAAATATCTGTGTAAATGTCTCTAATGATATAGGATCGGGATGTTACAAGTCTATTTTCATAATTTCGGACGAAATGTCTGTTTGAAATTTGAAATTATTTTTAGGGGTACTTTGGGGTTGAATTTCGGTAAACGATTTTCACTATAGGTTAATATGAATATTTAAAATTTTTCAGTACTAAGTTTATTATGCATTTTTTTGGAGTGAATAGTAACCTCGATATGCGCACCTAGTGCAGTCTTTTTAAAATGATAGTGTGGAATGTCCAAATTAGGTTAGAGATCTTGCAACAAAGATCTTCCTATCCTAAGTTTAAAAACACACTTAAAATATCCATTAAGAAAAAAATCTAATCATCAACACCAAACGTTTTGTAAAAAGACCCAAACTTTTTAACAAAAAGTAAACCATTAAATCACAAGTTTTGACCTTAAAAAAAATCTCCAAGAATTCCAAAATAAAGTCAAATCTTACCTCTAACATATTCATAACATCATCCTAAGATCAATCATGCTTTAAATCGTCAAACAAAGTCACCAAAAATAACAAAACAACACTTGGAGTTCTTGGTTTTAAACTTAGTCCAAAACATAAACTTTCTCTCAACTAACTTTGATCAATCTCTTGATCCAAAGCTTAAAGACATGTGATCTTCAAAATAAAACATGACATGGTTTAAAAATGTGTCCTAAAGAAGATCCAACCATCAAACTTAAAATCACATGGCTAAAATTCAACAAAGCATGGATCTAACCCAAAAACATCAAATCTTAGGCCAAACCGAAATCCTCTTGCATAGAGAATCATATCTTTAAAACTAATACTAAATATCTTCAAAATAACATCCTAACATGTATATAAGAGGCTTAGGATCATCATATACAAATATCAAATCCTTTCGAATAAGATCAAACCACGAAATATCCCAACTTTCACAAAACAAAAACTGCTTTTCCACTTCCAGTTATCAAGTTTCATAAATACAAAAGCTTTATCCATGCAACAAAACCTCAATGAACATTCATAAACACATGCTAACAGCACTCCATAAAATTTTCGGACCAAGATATGTCTATTAGCTTGGTCAAAACTTCCAAAACATAACATACTCTCCAGTTTCACGCTCAGAATGACCTTTCCATGGTTAAAAGCACTTTTGACCAATCAAATGAGCATAAAATGAGACCAATAAGATATCCACGGAAACTAAACTCAAATACAAACAACTTATCTGAAGGAATCATTGTGCAAAAATACTTACAAAGGGTAAAACATGGCCACGCAAAAAGACCTAGAAATCTGCCCGAGAGAGCTCTTTTACGTTTTCTCTCTAAGAATGGGGTGAAGAAGTGATAAAATGAAATGAAATGTGCTTTGCACGACTTTAGACTCCTGGAGGGGAAATTTTTGGGCTTGAATGACCCTTGATTGGAGTTGCCTATGTGACATAAAGTGGAGAATAGTGAGAGGAATGGACTGGCTGCAGTAGCTGTGAGAGATGGAGGTTGATGGAGTGGATTTCTCATTCACATCAAGGCACTATTGGGTGCAGCCAATGATAGTGGATGGTCTGCCATGTGGGGGGGGGGGGGGGGAACTTCTCCAAGAAGCTTTGCCAAGGTGGCCAATTTCATGGGCCTTGGTGGGCCCCAACCAAGTGGGCTTCAATTTGGGATTTAAAGGGGGTTTGGTTAGGGTTTGAGATGCTATCAAGCCCAAAACCAATTTTTATTGGCCCAATCAAATTTCCAAGGTTTAAAAGGTTGGATAATGATGTCGTAACAAGGATTTGATTAATTAACAGCATGTGGAAGTGATTTAATCAAGTGATTAAACACAATGCTAGAAATCGGGTGAGAAAGGGTTTGAAGGCCAACTTTAGGGTTTGGGAAACCGTTTAGGGTTTTGGTTTCAATCAAGCATTTGGTGTTTCAATTGGGTTCCAACCATTTATGGTTTTACTAGGATTGAAACCTTCTTTGATCTAGCACAATTTGGTTGATCAGATGAAACAAAGTTTTGCTAAGGTGGCATGATTTCACACCTTGATTTCCTTCACAAATCTATCTAATGGTTCCTTTTTGTGCCAAGTGTCTAATACCATTCACTATGTGTGGCTAGGATCTTGCCAAGTGTCCAAATAAAACTCCTCTAACCTAATTTAGACATTCCACACTGTAATTTTGAAAACACTGCACTAGGTGCGCATATCGAGGTTACTATTCACTCCAAAAAAATGCATAATAAACTTAGTACTGAAAAATTCTAAATATTCATATTAACCTATAGTGAAAATCGTTTACCGAAATTTAACCCCAAAGTACCCCTAAAAATAATTTCACAATTTCAAACAGACGTTTCGTCCGAAATTATGAAAATAGGCTATTGCTCCATAAAATCCTAAATAATCCACTGAGTCTAATGGTGTAGAGCATAACACATTCTGACACTTCTAACTACCTCAAATAATTAAACTCATAACTCTAGCACCATATTGAGTGTTAATACTAATTATGATGACAGACTAAAACCTGAGCGATTGGTCGATTTATAAAAACTTATGGGGCTTTCACGAGGTTCCTAAGGTCAATAGAAAGTCTACCAGTGAATTTCTAGTGGGCTGTTACACTTATGGAGTCTAGAATTATATAAGAACACTCGATCATTAGGCTTAAACGTTTTTCTCAAAATATTTTTATTATGAAACGATTTCATTTCAGCCTTATAGATTCTTGAGTTCCCATAAACATCATTTCTCAACTTCTGACTCAGTTAACTGAACTTTTCTTAGTTTACCTGCTTCTCCCATATCAAAATTGAAATGCTTGATGAACCCGTAAGCTTGATGCTTGAGTTCCACAGGTAAGTGGCAAGGTTTTCAAAAAACAAGCCTATAAGGTGACATGCCTAAGGGAGTTTTGAAAGTTGTACAGTAGGCCCAAAGCACATCAATTATTCTCAAAGACCAATCTTTGGGATCCAGGTTGACCCTTTTTTCTAAAATTTGCTTAATTTTCTTGTTCGCAAGTTCTACTTGTCCACTTGTCTGGGGGTGGTAGGCAATAGAGATCTTTTATACCATCCCATATTTTTTCATCAAAGCCTTAAAAGAATGGTTGCAAAAATGTGTACCCCAATCACTAATGATAGCACGTGGTATACCAAATCGAGATAACAAATTCTCTTTGAGAAATTAAGTTACCGTCCTATTATCATTGCTCCTGAAAGCTGCTGCCTCTACCCATTTTGACACATAGTCTACACCACAATAATATATTGATATCCAAAAGAAGGAGGAAATATTCCCATAAAATCAATACCCCAACAATAAAAAATTTCAATCACTAAAATTGGGTTTAAGGGCATCATATTACGACGGGACATAACTCCTAACTTTTGACAATTTTCACATAAGCGACAATAGATGTTTGCATCCTTAAACAATGTGGGCCAGTAAAATCCACTCTGTATAATTTTTGCAGCGGTTTTCTTCATTAAAAGGTGGCCCCCACAAGTTTGGGAGTGACAAAATTCCAAGACGCTAGCAATCTCTTCATTAGGGATGCAACGCCTTAAAATTTGGTCAGGGCAGTATTTGAAAACAAAAGGGTCATCCCAATAGAAATTGCATACCTCAGTCATGAACTTCCTCTTGTCTTGAGTGCTCCAATCCAATGATATCTCTCTTGTAGCCAAATAATTCACAATATGAGCAAACCATGGTACAGAAGTAATAGAAAGTAAATGCTCATCGGGAAAATCATCCCTGATTGGTAGGTGGTCAGACGCCTCCTCAAATGTGAGACTCGAGAGATGGCGGCCACTACGGTCCCCACTCCTTTCTTGTCTTTGATAGTGATGTCAAATTCCTGCAAAAGTAAAATCCATCGTATTAGTCGCGCCTTAGCATCCTTCTTTGTAAGAACGTACTTAAGGGCTGCATGATCTGTGAAAATAATAATAGGAGAGCCAGTAAAGTAAGCTCAAAACTTATCCAAAGCAAACATTACAGCTAGCAGCTCTTTTTTCAGTGGTAGAGTAATTCATCTGAGTACTCTTTAAAGTTCTACTAGCAGAGTAAATGACAAAAGGCTTCCCCTTCCTTCACTGTCCAAGAACAATACGTACAACAAAATCACTATAATTACACATGATCTCAAAAGGTAAAGTCCAATCAGGTGGCTACATTATCGGTGCTGAGCTAATCTTGCCAATTAGCGTTTTAAAAGCCTCTTGACAAGCTTGTGTTCACTTAAATGGGGCATCTTTAGCTAGGAGGTCACATAGTGGTCTAGATATGGTGCAAAAATTCTGTATGAACCTCCTATAAAAGCCTACATGACCAAGAAATGATCTCACATCCTTTACTGTCCTAGGTGTTGGTAGCTTAGTGATTAATTCAATCTTTGATTGATCAACCTCTATCCCCTAGAAGAAATAATATGCCTTAAGACAATACCTGAAGGTACCATAAAGTGACGTTTTTCCTAATTCAAAGCCAATTCCTTCTCCTCACAATGAGTCAATACTCTCTCAATTCAATAAGCATGCATCAAAAGAAGATCGAAAAACAATCAAGTCATCCATAAAAACTTTCATACAATTTTCAACCATGTCACCAAAAATGCTCATCATGCAACGTTGAAAAATAGCAGGTGCATTACACAATCCAAATGGCATTCTACGAAAAGCATAAGCACCAAAAGGACAAGTGAAAGTGGTTTTATCCTGGTCTTCTAATGCAATTTCAATTTAATAATAACCATAATAACCATCCAAGAAACAATAGAAAGGATGACCAGCCACACGCTCAAGAATTTGATCAATAAAAGGGAGAGGAAAATGGTCTTTTTGTGTAACGCCCGTCCTTGTGGTGAGACTTTTTATAAAATGATTTTAAAAAGGACGACGAGAATTACCGTTCATTTTAACACTTTTGTTTTACTTCCATACCCTAGGTGCAAGACTCTACGTTATAAAATAAAATGTGCTTTGAGAATAAAAGAGGTTTACAGCGGAAAACGTTAATCTTGAAAGTAAAAAGGCCTCTCATACAATTAAACCTTCATGCCTAGACTTCTGTGCTCTTCCCCTTGGGCCGTGTCCGTCCTGACGCGTACTGCTCATTCAGTTCCTGTGGGGGTAGGGGCATGCATAAAAACTAAAATGAGTCGATGACTCGTAAGCATTACTTCATACGATTAAAATATACTAACATAGGTTTTCATTCATGGATTCATCATTAAATGCACACTATACGAACATGCATACGTGCATTTATTTGAAAACGTCACTAGACGGGGTTTTTCTTTAAAAATGGACTTTCTTTTCGTAAAACATTTCTCCCATCAGTGCCTTCATTTCTTAAAGAATGCAATGCATTCATACATTTATATATTCTTTCTTATCACTTTCATTGGCCGATACACACTGTTACACCCCGTGTGTTGGGGTTAGCGGTCATTTGGACCTGGACTCCGCCCGTGGCCACGGGTTGAGAATCCCTTTTTTGTCAGGGGGCAGCACTGGGTTCACTACTAGTATTACTTACCCGACATTGCAATCTGGCCAGCCCATTGGTACCATTTCCATTCATTCATATGGTCGTTACGTATTTTCATGCATTAAACGTTTATTTCATTCAGTCCTTTCATTTTAGTCCTTTCTTTTCAGTTCATTTTAGCTCTATCTTTTTAGTTCATTCATGGAAAAATGTCATTTAAAAGCAAGAGCTTAAACATTACCTTTCATGGCATCCATAAAGCATCAGTTAAAGCATCAGGCATAAGCCTCAACATTTCTTTTCGTGGAAAATACATACAATAGATACTGCGTATAGTCATCCATTCACATGCATGCAATTAATACTTTGGGTGCATAAAAAGAGGCTGCCAAGAAGGGTCGTACATACGTATAACTTTGAACACTTATACTTAGCATGTTTTCATAAAGCATCATAAGGGAAAAGCACTTCATTTTCATTTCGTATCGTTTTGGAATACTCTAGAAGCTTACCTGGACTCCTTGCCATACTCATTTCATGTAATCCATTCATGTGCGTGTCAGATGGCAACCTACATGCATACACATAACCTTGACGTCATTTTCTAACTAGTGCATAAGCAACTAAATTTAGAAGGTATACACTACACTTTACTTGAAACACTCTCATTCTATCCCGTGCTCTTACGTTTCCTTTACTATGCTAAAACCTACGGGATCTACTTACGGTCAATATGTCTTCCAAACTCAAGGTCTTACCTCGAGTGCTCATCCACTAAACTGAACCCATGATTCACCTTAGGATTAAGACACTAAGACCTTCGTCTTATTCTTTTTACTAACATCATCCCGATGCATGACTCAGACCGACTAAGTCACGCATCTCAATCCTAGACAATACACCCGTCACTACAGGATAGATTACCCATTACATATGGTGAATCCATCCAGCACATGTGTCTAACTAGATTACACATGTACCTTACCCCTTATAACCTAAGACCAACATATAACATGTTGATCACCTGCTTGTGTAAACAAGCCCATACTCTGATACCAACCTTCTCTTAACCCAGCTAGCATGGCTCTTCATGCTACCCGTCCCTCTTGACAGTTCATCCCAATACTTAACACGACTAGACTCCATTCATAACTACACCCTACGTCACGCCAAAGCTCGAGACTACTCCTAAGCTACACCGTGACCTCATCACGTCACCTGACATCCTGCAACATCACTCTTACTCTAACTCCTCACCCATCATAAGCACGACTTCTGGTTCAACCATGTCACTTCATGACATTATTAGTCATGCTTCCGCTGCACACTCTTACACTTGTTCTGTCACTTCGCATATACTCCTTTCCATAAGTCAAACACGGTGACACCTGTCACCTCTGACTACAGACCACATCCCAGCTACTTCGGGACACTGTTCTACAGTTCCCGACACTACTCACCACGCTCTACGCCCATCAACTACGTAACCATCCTTGTCTTTACGACACGTCACACGATGTATCACTTCACCTCATGGAGTACACTCCACGTGTACTCCCTTCACACACGTTACGTCACATCACCGCTACAACATACCCCGTATTGTGCATCACTCCACCACTTGGAATACACTCCACATGTACTCCCTTCACACACTATGCCACATCACTACTACAACACACACTTCACACCCACACTTCACAGCACAGTCCACAAGACTTCAAAGCACACTACACAGATATGCCCAACACTTCACTATACAGCGAACTCCACAATTACTAACAGCACAGTCCACAACCTAATCAACCAACTAACATAAATGACGAGGGATAGAGGGTTATACTATCGTCGGGGTTGACCTGTGAATTGTTCGCTGACCGTCACGGTTGATGACATCGAAAGGGTCGTACTTGACGGCTAACCCACGTACAGTAGTTGTCAGCCATGCATTCATCATACATACATACTATACATACATGCATACATGCATACGTGCGTTCTTTTGAAAACATCACTGGACGAGATTTTTCCTTTAAACATGGGCTTTCTTTTCGTAAACATGTCTCCCGTCAGTGCCTTCATTTCTTCAAGAATACGTGCATTCGTGCTTTCATGCTTACATACATTCATGCATACATCCATTCATTCTTATCACTTTCATAGGCTAGTACACACTGTTACGTCTCGTGTGTTAGGGTTAACGGCCCTATGGCCAATGGATTCGCTCGTGGCTGCGGGTTGGAATCTCATGCCATTAGGGTGCAGCACTGGGTGCACTACCAGTCCTACTGCCTGGCATTGCAATCTGCCTATTCATTCATTAGGTACCCCTTATCATTCATTCATATGGCCGTTACGTATTTTCATACATTTCATGCTTTCATTCATTCAAGGCAGCTCGAAAGAGCTGGAGCTTTCATTCTTTTCTTATCTTTCATTTAACATGTCCTTTCATGAGAAAACATTTCTTTTCGTGAGAAAACATCATTTCATGAGCATGGGCTTAAACTTCGTCTTTCCATGACATTCATAAAAACATCCGTTCATGGCATCGTAAAACTTTAAAACGTCGTCTTTCATGGCATCCATAAGCATCACCTTAAACGTCGTCTCTCATGGTGTCTATGAGCATCACCTCATGGCATCCATAACAGCGTCGGTTTGTAGGATCCATAAAAGCATCAGTTTTCATGTCTTTCGTGCATTTACATCAGTTCGTTGATTTTTCTCAGAAAATACATACAATAGATACACCTATAGTCATCCATTCACATGCGTGCAATTAATACTTTGGGTGCGTAAAAAGGGGTTGCCAAGGAGGGACCGTACGTACTTATACCTTTGAACACTTCTCGTATCGTTTAGAAAACTCTAGAAGAGTATGAACGTAACACCTACCTGGACTCCATGCTATTTGCATATCATGCAGTCCATTCATGTGCTTGTCAGATGGCAACCTACATGCATACACATAACCTTGACGTCATTCTCTATCTAATGCATGAGCAACTTAATCTTTGAAAATACAAGCTACACTTCACTTGGAACACCCTCCTATCCCGTGTTCTTACGTGTTTCTTACTATGTTAAAACCTTCGGGGACCCATTGCAGTCACCACATCTTCCAACTCAAGGTCTTGCCTCGAGTTCTCATCCACGAAAGTGAACCCATGATTCACCTTAGGATTAAGACACTAAGGCCTCTGTCTCATTCTTCTCATTAATCACGTTCTGACGTATGACTTAGACCGACTAAGTCACGCATCCCTTCCTTAGACAGTACACTCGTCATTATCTTCATGCACCTTAACCCATACTAATCCTCATTCCCATCCATACAAACTACACGGTTCTAAGCCAACTTTGAGGCTTAAGCACCGTGCAACTATACTCAGGACAGATTACCCATTACATATGGTAAATCCATTCGACACATGTGTCTCACCATATTACACATGTACCTTACCCCTTATCACCTAAGATCAACATATAACATGTTGATCACCTCCTCGTAGGGACAAGTGACATACTCCGATACCAACCTTCTCTTAACCCGGCTAGCATGATTCCTCATGCTATCCGTCCCTTTTGACATGTCATCCGAACACTTAACATGACAGGATTCCATTCATAACTACGTCTTATGTCACATCATACAGCTCGCGACTATTCCCAAGCTACATCATGACCTTGTCGCGTCACCCAACATCCAGCCATGTCAATTCCTAACTCATCACGAGTACGGTTCCTCACGTACTCCCGACACATCATGACATCTCGTCACGTTCCCATTACACCATCCCTACACTATCACTTCCCCCATTATAAGCACGACTGTCAGTAACCACGTCACGAAGTGACATTGTTCAGTCATGCTTCCGCTGCGTACTCTTACACTTCGTCCATATTTCCAACCATAAGTCCAACACGGTGACACTTGTCACCTTAGACTACAGGCTACACCACAATTACTTTGGGACACCGTTCCACAGTTTCTGACACTATTCACCACGTTCTACACCCATCCACTGCTCAACCATCCTTATCTTTGCGACACGCCACACGGTGTGTCACTACACCTCATGGAGTACACTTCATGCATACTTCCTTCTCACATGCTACGCCACATCATCACTATGGCGTACCCGCCAGATAGTGCATCACTTCACCACATGGAGTACACTTCGCGTGTACTCTCCTCATATACGTCACGCCACATCACCATTATGGCATATCCGTCATATGGTGCATCACTCCACCATATGGGGTACATTCCACATGTACTCCTTTCATACACACCACGCCACATCACCATTATGGCATATTCGTCATATGGTGCATCACTCCACCATATGGAGTACATTCCACATGTACTCCTTTCATACACACCACGCCACATCACCATTATGGCATATCTGCCACATGGTGCATCACTCCGCCATACGGAGTACATTCCACATGTACTCCCTTCATACACCATACGCCACATAGAATACACTCAGCGTGTACTTTTCCCGTTCCACATGCCACATCACCATTATGGCATATCCGCCACATGGTGAATTACTCCGCCATACGGAGTACATTCCACATGTACTCCCTTCATACACACTACGCCACACAGAGTATACTCAGCGTGTACTCGTCCCATTCCATATACATTATGCCACCATTACAACATAGTCCACAATACTACACAGCGCACTTCCCAATTACGCCAACACTTCACAGCACACTACACGGCACAATACACATCCACATAACACATATATGCGCAACACTTCACTACACATAATGCCCAACACTTCGTTACACAACACTACATCACAATACCACAACTCCACAAATACCAACAGCACAGTCCACAACCTAGTCAACTAATCAATCTCTAACATAAATATGAGGGATAGAGAGTTATACCATCGATGGGAGAAACCGTGCGTTGCTCGTTGACCGTCACGGTCGAAGATGTCGGAAGGGTTGTACGCGGTGACTAAACTGTGTACGGTGACTGTTTAGGCATTTGGATAGCTAGGTGTGGTCTTGGAAGTACTTGTGGTGGCCTTGTGATGGTGGCAAAGAGCATAACATGGCGGATCTAGCCTTGTATAGTGGCAGTCAGCCACACACTGTGGCTGTCCATCACGTGCAGTGACTACCCACCACTCAAAGTGGTGGTTTGGACCTAGGGTTGGACTGAGGGGTTGCTGGTGGAGCTCATGGTGGCACTGGGGTGGCGCCACGGTGGTCCACGGTGGTGGAGGGAGGGAATGGCCGTGTAAGAGGGGGGAAAGAAGCCATGGGAGAGTGAGAGAGAGTGTCCGTGCATGGGTGGCAGATTGGGTCCAAGGATGGTCGGGATGGCTTGGTGGAGGCTTGAGGAGGCTGAGGGTGGCGGTTACACACCGTGGGTGGCAGTGCACGGCGGTGGAGGGTGTAAAACCCGTGCATGTGTGGTGGAGGAAGCCGTGCGGTGGAGGGAGGCTATTGGCCTCGGGTCACGTGGAGGAGGAAGGGGGAGTTCATGGTGGCACTTGGTGGCCTTGGAGGCAACATACGGCGGCGCTAGAAGCAGCGCACGGTGAAGTCATGCCTGGGTCTCTACGTGTGTGCTACGGGGAAGGTGGCTGCAAGGTGGAGGCCAAGCTCGCTGGAGGGTGGTGGCCGGTGGGAGGAGAAGCTACCGTGGAGGTGGTGGTGCCGTTGGGCGGCGCACGGCGGTGTAGTGAGCACCAAGCCCATTCGGGCTATGCATTGCCGAGGGAGAGGAGGAGGGAGCATGAGGGAGAGATATCGGTGGGGGTGAGTTCGCAGGAGGGAGGTGGAGCCGGTGGTGGTGGCGGTGAGGGCTATTGATGCACGGCGGCGCCGGGCTGAGGCATGGAGCAATCCGGCGTGGAGAGAGGCTGCGTATCACGTACGCTGGGGAGAGGGAGGAGAGAGAGAGGGCTGGGGAAAAGTGAGGAAGAAAGGGAGGGGTCTGGGTATTTAACCCAGTTCCTTCGTCTGGAGATCCAAGCAACGATCTAACAATGGATCTCAAACACTGATTTAAAATGCATAAATATTAACTTAATTAAAAGCGCTTAGAGGAATTAAGGTAGGATATTATTTTAAACTAACTTTAGTTTATAAAATAATATTCCTTCATCATTAATAAAATGATGAAGTCTCACTTAACATATTAAAGAGAATAAAACCATTTAATTAATAAAAGCTTTCAACATAATTTAAATCTTATAATATCTTAAATAGTTGAAATCATTTTAATAATGGTATTAAAATGATTTTTGACAATTATAATATTTTTGGAGCTCTTCAAGAATATTATAATTGTCGTATTTAAAATCAAACTTAGTTCAATAACACTGGAAATACTCTTTATAAATATTTCCAACACATTTAAAACACTTGGCGTGCTCTAGAAGTCACACAATATATTTGAAGACACGCCATCCGGGTTTGGCACACATGACGAGGCTCGTAATCGTTAGAGAGAAGGGGCAGACGGTTTACATAATTTCCGTCCTTAACACTTGCTTACGTAAGAAGAAAGGAATCTTACGTAAAAAAAAAGGAACGTACGTAAGAAAGAAGGAGCAGAGTGTTACAATTAATCCAGGCCCTTCATTTTGGGATCTTCCAAGCAATCTAGCGGTGGACTTTAAATACTGATTTGAAAATGCGTAAACATTATATTAACTAAAAGCACTTAGAAGAATTAAGATAAAATATTATTTAAACTAAACAATAGTTTATAAATAATATTCCTTCTTTTTTTTTTTGTTTTTTTTCTAAAAAACCGAAGACAGACTTATGGGTCTAAATTTATCAAACCCAGATGGTATATCCATTTTTGGTATCAACACCACATAAGAAGAAGTATAAAATCTTAGTCATTTTCCACCTCTAAAAAATTCTTCTACAGCAGGCATGCTTTCTATCTTTATAATATCCCAAACACTTTTAAAGAAACCCGCTCCAAAACCATCAGGACCCGGAGCACTATTAGAAGGAATAGAATCTAAAGCCTTTTTAACTTCATCAATAGAGGGAATATCACAAAATAATGCACTTTCCTCCGCTGTTATGACCGGCGAAATGATCTGAGATAAATCTGGAGCATTTTCAAGAGACTCCTTCTGCAGAAAAGATGAAAAATAATTGACAGCTCCTAAATGCACCTCCTCAGGTGTCTTCAAAATAGTGTCATCTTGAAGTCTCATCTCCATGACTCTCTTCTTCCTTTTGTAAGAAAAATAAGCATGGAAAAATTTGGAATTTTGATCACCTTCCACATTCCATCTAAGTTTCGCCATTTGAGCCAGTCTAGTCTCTTCCCTACGCCTCCAATCTGCCAATTCTGCAGTTTTCACCAATAGCTCCTGTTCAGTGGTTGGATCCCAATCTTGCTGTAAAGCCGACTCCAAAGAATCAATTTGAGATTGAATCTCCTGTAAATGAAATTTAGTTCTACCAAAAATATGTTTATTCCACACTCTCAATGCACCCCTTAATTTTTTCAGTTTTAGTGCCAATCTCAATAGACCCGTACCAACCACCTCTTCCTGCCAGACTTGTTCCACATAAGCAAATGGATCTTTCTTCATTTCCAAGAACATTGGAGAATGATCAGATGTGGATCTCGCAAGATAACTAAAAATCGCATTTGGAAAATTCCTCAGACAACTAGCATTAATAAAACAACGATCTAATTTCCCCCAACTACGCGAAAGACCTCGCTGACCATTTGTAACGCCCGTCCTTATGGCTGGACTTTTTCCAAATATTTTTGTAAAAAGGATGACGAGAATTACCGTCCTGTTTAAAACTTTTCACTTGCATACCCAGGGTACAAGACTCCACGTTCATAATTTAAAATGTGCTTTTATCATAAAAGAGGTTTACAACGGAAAACATAAGTCTTATAATAAAAATGTCTCTCGTACGTTTAAAACTCGTGCCTAGACTTCCGTGCTCTTCCCCATGGGCCGTATCCGTCCTGATCGTACAGTTCCTGTGAGGGGGAGGGACATACATAAAACTAAAATGAGTCGAAGACTCGTAAGTATTACTTCATACCGTTAGAAATATAACAATATAGGTTTTCAAACATGCATTCATCATTCGTACATACTATTACGTGCGTGCATGCGTGTGTTCGTTTGAAAACTTCACTGGACGGGGTTTTTCTCTTTTAAACGTGGGCTTCCTTTTTGTAAAATGTTTCTCCCGTCAGTGCCTTCATTTCTGCAAGAGTTCGTGCATGTTTACGTGCGTTCTTTTGAAAACGTTACTGGACGGGGATTTTCTTTTAAAAGACTTTCCTTTCTTTAAAAACGTGTCCCCCGTCAGTGCCTTCATTTCTTAAAGATTCGTACATTCGTGCGTTCGTGCATGCGTGCATACATCTATTCGTTCTTATCACTTTCATAGGCTAGTACACACTGTTACGCCCCGTGTGTAAGGGGTTAGCGGTCTTCCTTTGGACCCGAATTCCGCCCGTGGCCACGGGTGGGGAATCCCTTTTCATAGGGGGCAGCACTGGGTGCGCTTGCAGCACTACTTACCCGGCATTGCAATCTGCCCATTCATTGGTACCTTTTCATTTCAGTTATGTGGCCGTTACGTGTCTTCATACATTAATGCTTTCATTTCTTTCTTTCTTGCTTTTCATTCATGCATTCGTTCATTTATGTCAGCTCGAAAGAGCTGACGCTTTCGTTCGGTTCTTTCTTTCATTTACAGTCCCTTTCTTTTCGTGAGAAAATATCGTTTGGGGCATAAGCCCGGAAATGGTCTTTTCGTCTTTTAGTTCATTTTAGTTCTATCTTTTCTTTAACAGTTCGTTCTTGGAAAACTTCATCTGAGAACATACATGGGCTTAAACGTCGGCTTTCGTGGCTTCTCATAAGTGTCACCTTTGAACGTCGCCTCTCATGGCATCAACGAGAGTCACCTCGTGGCGCACATGAGGGCGTCGGTTCGTAGGATTCACAAAAACATCCGTTGTCATGCCCTTCATGCATCTTCATCAGTTTTATGGATTTTTCTTAGAAAATACATACAATAGATACAACGTATAGTCATCCATTCACATGCATACAATTAATACTTTGGATGCGTAAAAAGGGGCTGCCAAGGAGGGGCCGTACATACTTATACTTTTTAACAATTAGCATTTTCTTTCTTAAAACGTCTTTCGTTTCTTTTCGTGAGCATCTTAAGGAAAAGTGTTTCTTTATCTTTGAAAACTCTAGAAGAATATGAACGTAACACTTACCTGGACTCCATGCTACTTGCATGTCATGCAGTCCATTCATGCTTGTCAGATGGCAACCTACATGCATACATATAACCTTAGCATTATTTTCTATCTAATGCATAAGTAACTTAAACTATAAATAGAACTACGCTATACTTGAAACATTCTCCTTCTATCCCGTGCACTTACGTGCCCTTCACTATGTTAAAACCTTCGGGAACCCATTACGGTCACCCCATCTTCCAACTCATGTCTTGCCTCGAGTGCTCATCCACTAAAGTGAACTCATGATTCACCTTAGGATTAAGACACTAAGGCCTCTGTCTCATTTTTTCTCATTAACCTCATTTCGACGCATGACTTAAACCAACTAAGCCACGCATCCCGTCCTTAGACAGTACACCCGTCACTTTCTTCATGCATCTTAGCCCATACAAATCCTCATTCCCATCCAGACAAGCCATCTGGCTCTAAGCTAACTCTGAGGCTTAAACACCGTGTAACTATACTCAGGATAGATTACCCATTACATATGGTGAATCCATCCGGCACATGTGTCTAACCAGATTACACGATTACACATGTACTCTACCCCTTATCACCTAAGATCAACATATATAACACGTTGATCACAACCTTCAAGGGACAAGGGCAATACTTCGATACCAACCTTCTCTTAACCCGATTAGCATGACTCCTCATGCAACCCGTCCCTTTTGACAGTTCATCTCAACACTTAACACGACAAGACTCCATTCATAACTACGTTTCATGTCACGTTATATAGCCCGAGATTGCTCCAGTGCTACACTGTGACCTTGTCGTGTTGCCTAGCATTCTACTACATCACTCCTGACTCATTACCAGTACGGTTCCTCACGTACTCCCATCACATCGTGACATCTTGTCACGTTACCGTTAGGCCATTTTTATACTTTAACACTTCACCCCTCATAAGCATGACTTCCAATAACCACGTCACTTCGTGACGTTGCCCAGTCATGCTTCCGCTGTGTACTCTTACACTTATTTCACTACTTCACCCATCACAAGCACGACTGTCATTAGTCAATGTCACTTCGTGACATTCCTCAGTCATGCTTCCGCTGCGCACTCTTATACTTGCTCTGATACTTCACGTATACTCCCAGCCATAAGTCCATAACAGTGACACTTGTCACCTCAGACTACAGGCTATGTCATAACTACTTCGGGACACTGTTCCACAGTTCCTGACACTATCCATCACGTTCTATGCCCATCAATCACATAACCATCCTTATCTCTACGACACGCCACACGGAGTGTCGCTGTTATATGGAGTACACTCCATGTATACTCCCTTCATACATACCACATCACCATGATGGCATACCTGCCATATGGTACATCAATCCATCACATGGAGTACGTTCCACTTGTACTCCCTTTACATACGCTCCATCACCACTATGGCCTACACGCCATATGGTACATCACCCATCATATGGAGTACGTTCCACTTGTACTCCCTTTACATACGCTCCATCACCACTATGGCATCCCTGCCATATGGTACATCGCTCCACTACATAGAATACACTCTGCATATATTCCATGCACTTACGCCACATCACCACTATGGCATACACGCCATATGGTGTATCTCACCATCTCATGGAGTACATTCCACATGTACTCCCTTTACGTATACAACACGCCACATCACCAATATGGCATACCTGTCATATGGTGCATCGCTCCATTACATAGAATACACTCCGCGTATATTCCATGCACTTACGGCACATTACCACTACGGCATACTCGCCGTATGGAGTATATTCCACATATATCCCCTTCATATATCATACCCCACACAGAGTACACTCAGCGTGTACTCTTCCCGTTCCACATACACTACGTCACGTCACCATTATGGCATACATGCCATATGGTGCATCAATCCACCACATGGAGTACATTCCACATGTATTCCTTTTACACGCACTACTCACAGAGTACACTTCTTCGTGTACTCATCCCGTTCTACCTTATGCCAGGAGGGTATATTTTATATATACTCTCATTGTCTCATATTATGCCACATACAAAGTACACCTAGCGTGTACTCTTCCCATTCCACACAACGCCATGCCATCCATACAACACATGCCCCACAACTGCAGTACACAGCATAGTCCACGATACTTCACAATACACCCAACACTTCACAGCACACTACACGGCACAATGCACCTCCATACAACATAGATAAGCCCAACACTTCATCACACAGAATGCCCAACTCTTCATCACAATGCCACAACTCCACAATACTAACAGCACAGTCCACAACCTAGTCAACTAATCAATATCTAACATAATTAACGAGGGATAGAGAGTTATACCATCGACGGGATAACCTGTGCGTTGCTCGTTGACTGCCATAGCCGATGTTGTCGACAGTGTCGTACGTGGTGGCTAACTCACGTACGGTGACTGTTTAGGCATTTGGATAGCTAGGTGTGGTCTTGGAAGGGCTCGTGATGGCCTTGTGATGATGGCAAGGGGCATAACACAGCGGATCTAGCCATGTGCAGTGGCGGTCAATCACACGCAGTGACTGTCCATCACGTGCAGTGATTACCCATCACATAAAGTGATGGTTTGGACCTAGGGCTTGGCTAAGGGAGGTGTGGTAAATCTCGTGGTGGTGTCGAGGTGGCGCCACGGTGGCGGATCTGGCCATTCCATGGAGGAGAAGCCGTGGGAGAGTGAGGGAGAGTGTGCTTTCATGGGTGGCAGATCGGGGCCAATGGAGGTCGGGTTGGCTTGGTGGCGGCCTGAGGAGGCTGGACATGGCGGTCATTAGCCATGGGTGGCGTCACATGGTGGTGCACGGCGTGCAACCCGTGCGTGCATGAGAGAGGAGCCGTGAGGTGGAGGAGGGGGTTTCTGGTCATGGGTCACATGGAGGAGCTCGGGGAAAGGGAGAGGAGGTCCATGGCGTCGCATGGTGGTCATGGGTGGCACCGTACGACGGCGCACGGTGGGAAATGGGCTAGAGACCCATTTCGGATACTTGCCGTGGAAGGAGGGGAAGGACTGCTTCATAGGGGCTGGCTTTGGTGGAGGATGATGGCCGGTGGGAGAGGAGCTCGTCGTGGGAGCGGTGGAGCCATTGGGAGGCGCACGGTGGCGCTACGCGCACAAGCCCGTTCGGGCCGTGTGCTTCCGAAATGGAGAAAGGGAGAGTGTGAAGGGGAGAGGTCGGCATGGGTGGACTCGCCGAAGGGAGAGCAAGCCATTGGTGCCGGCGGTGAGAGCTGGCGACGCACGATGGCTCTGGGCTGAGGCCTTAAGCCGTTCTGCGTGGGGTGGGTCTGCGTACAGCGTACGCCGAATGAGAGAGGGAGGAGAGAGAGGGTTATGGGGAAAATGAGAGGGAAAGAGAGGGGTCTATTTAACCCAGTCCTTTCGTCTGGGGATCTATACAACGATCTAACGATGAGGAATTAAAATACTGATTTGAAGATGCGTAAAACATTAACTTAATTAAAAGCACTTAAAGGAATTAAGGTAATATTATTTTAAACTAACTTTAGTTTATAAAATAATATTTTTCATCATTAATAAAATGATGAAGTCTCACTTAACATATTTAAAAGGGTTAAACTATTTAATTAATAAAAGTTCTCAACATAATTTAAATCTCATAATATCTTAAATAATTGAAATCATTTTAATAAGAATATTAAAATGATTTCCGAAAATTATAATATTTTTGGAGCTCTTCAAGAATATTATGATTATCATATTTAAGATCAAATCTTAACTAAATAACAATGGAAATACTTCTTATAAATATTTCCATCATATTTAAAACACTAGGCGTGCCCTAGAAGTCACACGATATCTTTCGAGACACACCATCATGGTTTGACACGCATAACGTGACTCGCAGTCGCTAATGAGAAGGGCAGATGATCACATAATCTCTGCCTTCGGGATTTGCTTACGTCATCAAGACTAAACATACGTCAGAAAGAGAGAAGCGTACGTAAGAAGACGGAGCTGGGTATTACACCAAGAAAACCTCCTACCCAAAGACCTCATTTCAATCAAGCCACAATGATCAATCCAAGAATTAAAGTCTTCCATTGCTGCTCTTGGACGAGGTCTACCACCCCGGCGTTCTGAGTCATCTCTAATGATATTAAAGTCACCCATAATTATACAAGGATCAGAACCAACTACCTAGTCATTCAATTGTTCCCAGAGTTCTCTTCTCTTCACCATATTGCATTTCGCATAAACAAAACCACACAGAATATTAGACATACCCTCCTCCAGTCTAAGAAGAGTGAACTGCTCTTTGCATAAGATAAGTTGGACGGAGACATCATCCTGCCACAACACCCAAATTTTACCTGCCTCCCCCTCATTTGTAACAAACTTATCCATATGTAACAAGTTAAGCAACTCTGGCAATTTCTCCACAGCTGCAAAAGGTTCCATTAGCACTACAGCTTTCAGATTCATTTTCTTAACCAATTTCTTTAATCTTTTTCGAGAAGTTCCAAGACCTCGAATATTCCAAGCTAAAATCGGACTAATCATAAGGTTTATTAGACCGAGCTACCACTCGAGTTGAACTACAGACTTTTTCGAACGTTTTTCGAACACCTTTCTTTTTCCTCTACCCACCCTCATTTTCTGTAGCATAATCCTTATTCTTTGAATAATTTTCCACATTTTATTCCAGCTCCGGTTTAGACAAAGAGTCACCCATATTCATTCCTCCCTCTCCATCGATATTGGAAAAATCTTTAGCTTCCATAGTTATATCATTTTCAACCTCTTCCACGTGATAAACCATCTCCCCTGAAATTTGCCCGTCACTCTGTTCAACTTCATTAATCCACCTTTTCTCTGAATCTAGAATAGAACCAGTCTTTCCAACATCTTCCGCATTATCCATAGGACCCTGTGTGATATCAGCATCAACTTCTTCCACATGATAAATCTTTTCCTGCGCAATCTCATTACCACTTGTCTTTTTCTGAATCTTGATTTAAACCATCCTGTACATCTTTCACCCGATCTACATCAGGAATAAACTCATTTACCTCAGGTTTCTTTGCTTGTGTATTCAATGTTTCACTCATAGCACCTTCTATATTTACTGGAACCAACTTCACTGCTTGTTCTTTATCTTTTTCACTCTCTTTAGCATCTAGCCCATCTTTTCCAGTATTCGTAACTTTTGAATCCTTGCGAATCCAAATTTTTTCACCATTCTTCTAAATCTTTAATCTACAAGTACTTATGTTATGCCCTTGCAACTTACACTTAGAACAAAACGCTGGGAGCGTCTCATAAATCACTTCTTGTTTCCTTCCTTGCCCTGGTAGCCCAATCCAGAAATAAGTGATCGGTTCTTTCGTAGCATCCATTTCCAGACATAAACGTGCTCCATCCGTACGAGTTGCACATTTCGTCGGATTATCCCTTCTAATATATCGGCCAAATGGAGCAGTGAAGATCTTTAGAAAAGATTCATGATAAAAATTAGGAGGGAGCCCTGGCAACACGATCCAAATGAGAACCAACGAAGGTTCTTCATCTTCATTAAAATCTGGCTTCCAATGAAAAGCCCTGTACTGAATACCATTCACATCACAGATTTCATGAGAAAGCGCTTTTAACAAATCTAATTCATTTGTCATTCGGATGAAGACATTCCGTGGTCTCCTCATAGCCGAGACAATCAGCATGCATGATAAACCCCAACGATTATTGATGAAAGACCGTATAGAATCCAAAGAAGGTCTCTGTTTTAGAAACTTTAGAACAATGGAAAAACGAAACGGTTCTGCAGATCGTGCAATCTCCTCCTTAGAAAATTGAAAACATATTTCTCCATCCACATATTTTGGTCAACGATGAGCTACATTCATTTCAGGAATGGGTTGCGGGACCGTGGAGACAAGATCAACGTAGCGACGTCGATTCGCCTCTACGGCGCTAGCTGCCATGCAGCCCGCCCACGTAAACGAAGCTCTAGCAAAATTATCTCTTCCCACTCTTTCTTGCCTTTCTTGGAGAAAACTTTCTTGATAAAACACGCCATTAATAAAATCATTAATAAAATGATGAAGTCTTATTTAAGATATTTAAAAGAATAAAATCATTTAATTAATTAGAGTTTTCAACATAATTTAAATCTCATAATATTTTAAATAACTAAAATCATTTTAATAAATGATATTAAAATGATTTCCTACAATTATAATATTTTTGGAGCTCTTCAAAAATATTATAATTGTCTTATTTAAAATCAAGCTTGGTTCAATAACACTGGAAATACCCCATATAAATATTTTAGTGCATTTAAAACACTAAGCATACTATAGAAATCACATAATATCTTTAAAACACGCCATTGATATTCGGCACTCGTAACGAGACTTGCAGTTGAATTTGCTTACGTCAGAAAGATGGAGGGGGTGTTACATTCTCCCTTCCTTAAATAAATTCCGTCGTCGGAATTTGCTTAACATTCTAGGAATTTGCTCACCCTAACTATGGGCCCGTTCATACTAGTCCTTGCATTGTCTTCACGTGCCTTCGCACACATTTAGCATCTCAGTCACTTCTTGTATAGAACTTTGCCCTCACGTCTTGTCACTCCTCCGTCGACATGCGTAAAGTCAGTTCGAAACACTTGGGCCTATCCATCACGTAGCGCTCATACCTTCCACTCTAAGATTCTTGCCAACAAGACTTGAAGTCACCATCTCATTTACCGCCTTGATCCTAGCTCAGCTCGTAGTCATTCATGTGTTCCTTATTCTCTAACTACATTCAGTCTCTGATACCTCTTACATTCTATGCACTTAGAATTACTACCTCTTACTAGTTGCAATTCTGACATGCATGCATTAATTAGGTCATACTTTGAAAATATCATAGCATTAGGATAAAATACTTTCTTGTAATTACTGCAGGATGGGACATGCCTTGGGAAGACGCCAATTTAGGTTTTTCCTTCACTTGCAGTTCTCTTTTCAAATGTTTTCTTTCTTTGGAAAAAGTGTTCTCTCATTGGAAAAAGTCTTTTCTCTTTTATTTTGAAAAGAATGCTATAGAGTCTAGCATAGCCTAGGCTTTGCTATGATACCACTATGTAATGCCTGTCCTTGTGGTGGGACTTTTTATAAAATGATTTTAGAAAGGACGACGAGAATTATCGTTCATTTTAACACTTTTGTTTTTTACTTCCATACCCAAGGTGCAAAACTCTACTTTATAAAATAAAATGTGCTTTGAGAATAAAAGAGGTTTACATTGGAAAACATTAATCTTTAAAGTAAAAAGGCCTCTCATACAATTAAACCCTCATGCCTAGACTTCCATACTCTTCCCCTTGGGCCGTGTCCGTCCTGACGCGTACTGCTCATTCAGTTCCTGTGGGGGGAGGGGCATGCATAAAAACTAAAATAAGGCGATGACTCGTAAGCATTACTTCATACAGTTAAAATTTACTAACATGGGTTTTCATTCATGCATTCATCATTCCATACACACTATACGTGCATGCATACGTGCATTCGTTTGAAAACGTCACCGGACGGGATTTTTCTTTAAAAATGGGCTTTCTTTTCTTAAAATGTGTCTCTCATCACTGCCTTCATTTCTTATAGAATGAGATGCATTCATACATTTATATATTCTTTCTTATTACTTTCATTGGCCGGTACACACTATTACGCTCCGTGTGTTAGGCTTAGCGGTCTTTAAGACCTAGACTCCACCCATGGCTACGGGTTGGGAATCCCTTTTTCTGTCAAGGGGTAGCACTGGGTTCACTACCAGTACTACTTACCCATCATTGCAATCTGCCTAGTCCATTGGTACCCTTTGCATTCATTCATATGGCTGTTACGTATTTTCATGCATTTCATTTTAGTCCTTTCAGTCATTTCCTTTTAAGTCCTTTTCATTTAACAGTGCATTCATGGAAAAACATTATTTAAAAGCAAGAGCTTAAACATCAGCTTCCATGGCATCACTTAAAGCACAAGGCATAAGCCTCAACATTTCTTTTCGTAGAAAATACATACAATAGATACTGCATATGGTCATCCATTTACATGAATACAATTAATACTTTGGTTGCATAAAAATGGGCTGCCAAGGAGGGCTGTACATGCGTATACCTTTAAACACTTTGCATGTTTTTCAGAAAACATCTTTCATGTCATTTTGTAAAGCATCGTAAAGGAAAAACACTTCATTTTCATTTCGTATCGTTTAGAAAATTCTAGAAGAGTATGAACGTAATACTTACCTGGACTCCATGCTACTTTCATATCATGCATTCCATTCATGTGCGTGTCAGATGGCAACCTACACGCATACACATAACCTTGACGTCATTCTCTATCTAGTGCATAAGCAACTTAAACTAGAAATAAAGCTACACTTCACTTGAAACACTCTCCTTTTATCCCGTGCTCTTACATGCCCTTTACTATTTTAAAACCTTCGAGATCTACTTATGGTCACTATCTCTTCCAAACTCCGGTCTTACCTTGAGTGCTCATCCACTAAAGTAAACCCACGATTCACCTTAGGATTTAGACATTAAGACCTTCGTCTTATTCTTCTTGTTAACATTATCCCGATGCATGACTCAGACCGAGTAAGTCACGCATCTCAATCCTAGAAAATACACCCGTCACTACCTTCATGCATCTTAGTTCACACTAAATCCTCATTCTCATCTACACACACCACAAGGCTCTAAGCCAATTCTGAGGCTTAAGCACCGTGCAACCATGCTTAGGACAGATTACCCATGACCTATGGTGAATCCATTCGGCACATGTGTCAAACTAGATGACACATGTACCTTACCCCTTATCACCTAAGACCAACATATAACATGTTGATCACTTGCTTGTGTAAACAAGCCCATACTTCGATAACAACCTTCTCTTAACCTGGCTAGCATGACTCTTTATGCTACCTGTCCCTCTTGATAGTTCATCCCAACACTTAATACAATAAGACTCCATTCATAATTACACCTTACGTCACGTCATAGCTCGAGACTATTCCCAAGCTACACCGTGACGTCGTCACGTCACCTGACATCCCGCTACATCACTCTTACGCTAACTCCTCACCCATCACAAGCACGACTTCTGGTTCAACCATGTCACTTAGTGACATTCCCCAGTCATGCTTCCGTTTCACACTCTTACACTTGTTTTCACACATACTCCCAACCATAAGTCAACCACACGGTGACACCTATCACCTCAGACTACAGGTCACATCGCAACTATTTCGGGACACTGTTCCATAGTTCCCGACACTACTTGCCATGCTTTACGCCCATCAACTACGCAACCATCATTGTCTTTGCGACACGCCACACGGTGTATCACTCCACCTCATGGAGTACACTCCACGTGTACTCCCTTCACACACACTATGCCACAGCACCACTACGACATACACACCGTATTGTGCTTCACTCCATCACATGGAGTACACTCTACGTGTACTCCCTTCACACACTACGCCACATCACTACTACAGCACACACTTCACACCCACGCTTCACAGCACACTCCACAACACTTCACAGCACACTATACAGATACACCCAACACATCACTGCACATCGAACTCCACAATTACAAACAACACAGTCCACAACCTAACCAACCAACATATAACATCTAACATAAATAACGAGGGATAGAGGGTCATACCATCGACAAGGTTGACCCGTGCCTCGCTCGCTGGCTGGCACGGTTGATGACGTCGGAAGGGTCGTACGTGGTGGTGGCGTCTGTAAGGTGGTGCGGCGGCTCTACGGTGGCAGATCTAAGCAGTGAGGTGGAGAGGTGCCGTGGGAGAGAGAGAGAGAGGGCTTGAGAGAGGTGGAGGGCTTGGCTAGCCCGGAGGAGTCACGGTGGTCAGGGGAGAGGGTGGCTGCGAGATGGAGGTTCGTTCGGTGGTGGGAGCTTGCCGACGTGAGAGGAGGCAGTTGGTGGTGGTGGTGAGGCTAGGCGGCGCACGGCGGTGTTGGGCTGAGAGAGAGAGAATCAGGTGAGGGTGGGGGGAGGAGAGCTTGCAGCGTACGCGTGAGGGAGAGGAAAGAGAGAGAGAGAGAGGGAAGGGAAAAGTGAGGGAGAAAGAGAGGCGGCTTTGGTATTTAATCCAGGCCGTTCATCTTGGGATCTTCAAAGCGATCTAGCGGTGGACTTTAAATACTAATTTAAAAATACATAAACATTATCTTAACTAAAAGCACTGAGAGGAATTAAGATAGAATATTATTTAAACTAAACTTTAGTTTATAAAATAATATTCATTCATCATTAATAAAATGATGAAGTCTTATTTAATATCTTTAAGAGAATAAAATCATTTAATTAATTAGAGTTTTCAACATAATTTAAATCTCATAATATCTTAAATAACTAAAATCATTTTAATAAATGATATTAAAATGATTTCCTACAATTATAATTTTTTTGGAGCTCTTAAAAAATATTATAATTGTCTTATTTAAAATCAAGTTTGATTCAATAATACTGAAAATACCCCATATAAATATTTCTAGTGCATTTAAAACACTTGGCTTACTTTTGAAATCACATAATATCTTTAAAATAGCCATCAAGATTCTACACGCATAACGAGACTCACAATTGAATTTGCTTACGTCAGAAAGAAGGAGCGGGGTGTTACATTTTGGCTGGCAGCATTCAATTTTCTATAATCAAGGAACATCTGCCACCTAGCCACAAGTTTTGTAGGGACTAACTCTCCCAGGTCATTCTTCACCACAGTAACACCTGACTTTTTAGGAACAACCTGTGTAGGACTTACCCATTTACTATTAGCAATATGATATATGATTCATGCATCTAATAGTTTCAACACTTCATTCTTCCCCACTTATTTCATAGTGGGATTAAGCCTACACAGGGGGTCTCTACGAGGGCTAGTTCCTTCCTCCAAATTATTTTTTTGAGAACAGACCAGGGGACTAACTCCTTTTATATCAGCAATGCTCCAACCTAAGGCTGACTTATGCTCACTTAGAGTCCGAATTAATTTCTCACCTTGAGACTTAGCCAATTTAGATGAGATAATAACAGGAAAAGTATCACCTGGACCAAGGAAATCATGTTTCAAACCCTTAGGCAAAGGCTTCGATTCAAATTTCGGTGCTTCCACACTTGAAGGAATTTGTTTTTCACCTTTTTTCAGGCAACTCCTCAAACTTCGGTTGCCATGCTCGAGTGCCATAATCCTGAGTTCTATAAAAAAATAGCACAAATATCTACTACATCAGATGGATCACTAATGGAATCAAACTCAGAATTAACAAGAAAATATTCAAGGAGATCAAAATCATGAGCTATAGAAACTCTCCTATCTTTTGGCTGTTTTGCAATATGGAAAATATTCACATCGGGAGTCATATTTCCAAAAGACAGCTTCATAAGCCCATTCCTTCAATTAATAAGAGCATTAGCAGTGGCAAGGAAAGACCTACCTAAAATCAAATGAATTTTAGAAGTAGTATCAACAATAGAGCTAGTGTCATGGATTAGGAAATCAACAGGATAATAAAATTTGTCAGTTTGAATTAGAACATCCTCTACCACACCCCGGTGTACTTTGACTGAACGGTCAGTCAATTGCAATACCACAGTGGTTGGTTTGATTTCTCCCAACCCCAACAACAAATAAATAGAATATGGCATTAGATTCACGATATCTCCTAAATCTAGCAAAGCTTGCCAAAACTCATGATTTCCAATGTTGCATGCAATGGCTGGATAACCAGGATCCTTGTACTTGGGAGGAATCCGCTGCTCAATTAGAGCACTAACTTGCTCTGTCAGAAATGTTGTCTTCTTCACATGGTGTTTCCTCTTAACTGTACATGATTACGCCCTAAGAACACTCGATCATTAGGTTTAAACATTTTTCTCATAATATTTTTATCATGAAATGCTCTCATTTTAGCCTTATAGTTTCTAGTGTTCTCATAAGCTTAATTTCTCAACTCTTCTAACTTGGTCAATTGAAATTTTCTAAGTTTACATGCCTCTCTCATATCAAAAGTGAAATGCTTGATGGCCCAATAAACTCGATGCTCGAGCTCCACAGGTAAGTGGCAAGGTTTTCCATAAACAAGCTTATAAAGTGACATGCCTAAGGGAGTTTTAAAAGATGTATGGTAGACTAAAGAGCATCAACTAGTCTTAAAGACCAATCTTTACGATCTGGGTTGACCCTTTTTTCTAAAATTTGCTTAATTTTCCTATTTGCAAGTTCTACCTGTCTATTTGTCTGGGGGTGGTAGGCAGTAGGGAGCTTATGTACCACCCCATATTTTTTTCATCAAAGCTTCAAAGGAACAGTTACAATAATGCGTACCTCAGTCACTAATGATATCACGTGGTGTACCAAATCGAGATAACACATTCTCTTGAGAAATTTAATTACAGTCCTATTATCATTACTCCTACAAGCTGCTGCCTCTACCCATTTTGACACATAATCTATTGCCACAATAATATATTGATATCCAAAGAAGGAGAAAATGGTCCCATAAAATCAATGCCCGAAGAATCAAAAATTTCAGTCACTAAAATTAGGTTTACGGGAATCATATTACGACAGGACATAACTCCTAACTTTTGACACTTTTCACTTGAGTCACAATAAATGTTTGCATCCTTAAACATGGTGGCCAATAAAATCCACACTGCAGAAATTTTGTAGCAGTTTTCTTCATTGAAAAGTGGCCCCCACAAGTTTGGAAGTGACAAAATTCCAAGCCGTATGCAATTTAAGGGGAAGGGGCTGGGTTACAATCCGCACGGGCTGGGTTCACTACGCGGGTTGGGTTTCACAATGCATGGGCTGGGCATTAAGCCTATAACACAACACAGAGGTTGGTCTGGGTTCAAAACACACGGGTTGGGCTTGACTCTACACGGGTTGGGTCAAACACAAGGCTGGATCAAAAATTAACACACACACACACACGGTCCACAACTAAAATTACACAAACACATGCCCAAAAATAAAATAAAACACTACAAATAAAATTACACAAATAAAATAACATAAATAACATATTTAAAAAAAAATATTTAAGGAGTTAAAAACACATGCAAATTTAGAGATCTCACAACCTCCCCTCCTTAAAAGAAATTTCGTCCTCGAAATTGCCAAGTTCTTCATTGATTCCAAAATAAGATACATTACAAAGCTCAACACAAGCTTGAGAAAGAAAAACAAACATCCAATACTACCCAAACAAATAAGGGTAAAACTTTCTCATGTCTGCATCTCTCTCCCATGAGAAATCCTGAGCCAAAGGATCTCCCCATGATACCATAACTAAAGGTATCGTCTTGGATCTTAATTGTTGCTCTTTTCTGTCTAAGATCTGAGTTGGAACAACTTCATACGTGAGATCAGGCCGGAGTTGAATGCTTCCTGGATCGACAAAACGTGGCTCTTGCTGACCAAAGCTTTTCTTCAATGACGACAAGTGGAAAACATCGTGAATCTCTCCAAAATATTCTTGCAAGGCAATGCGGTAAGCAACAGGTCCAACCTTCTCCAGAATTTGAAAAGGGCCAACATACCTCGGACTAAGCTTCCCTTTCTTACCAAAATGCTTAACGCCTTTCATTGGAGAAACTATGAGGTATACCCAATCACTTTCCTCAAATAATAAATCTCTTCTCCTCGTGTCCGAATAGCTTTTCTGATGACTCTGCGCAGCTGCCATCTTATCTCTTATAACTTGAACCTGATTCCTCAGTTCCTGAACAATTTCTGGTCCAAGTAGATTTCCTTCGCCAACTTCATCCCAAAACAAGGGAGATCTGCACTTCCTCCCATAAAGAGCTTCATAAGGGGCCATTTGAATAGTCACTTGAAAAATGTTATTATAAGCAAACTCTATAAGCGACAGATGATTTTTTCAACTTCCCTTAAAATCCAAAACACAAGCTCGTAACATATCCTCAAGGGTCTGAATAGTACGTTATGATTGGCCATCAATTTGAGGATGATAAGCACTGCTGAATTTCAACTTGGTGCCCAAAGATGTTTGCAAACTCTTCCAAAAATGAGACGTGAATCGTGGGTCCCTATCTGACACTATACTCTTGGGTATTCGATGAAGAGCGTTACCGAGTCAACCTTCCCAAAGTATCAGTGTTAGAAATAGGTAAGAAATTGGCACTTTTGGTCAACCGATCAATAATTACCCAGATTGAATTGGTAGTCCTATTTCAAAATCCATTGCAATGTCATCCCATTTCCACTTGGGAATAGGGAGGGGTTGAAGATAGCCAGCAGGCCTCTGATGCTCAGCTTTAACCTGCTGACAAGTTGTACATTTTACAATAAACAAAGCAATGTCTCTCCTCATTCCATCCCACCAAAAACTTTTCTTCAAGTCGTGGTACATCTTTGTACTTCTAGGATGAACTGAATAAGGAGCTGCATGGGCCTCAGCCAAGATTCTTTCTTTAAATTCTGAATCTGTAGGAATCACCCTACGATTTCGGAATAAAAGAATGCCATCTTTACTTAGACTGAAATGTGCGGGTCCTTGTGACTTCTTGACTCTATCTTTAATATCTAATAACTTAGAGTCATTTTTCTGCAGAGTCTTTAATTCCTCAAAATCAAGAACTCGGATATCATGTATTGAAGTCAACATCTCTTCCTGTTGCGAACTCTCAGCAAGAAGTCTCCTCATACCAAAAAGAAGAGAGTCTAACCCTGGTGACTCAGCCTCATCAACCGAATAAGACTTCCGACTAAGCGCATCTGCAACCAGATTTGCTTTTCCTAGATGATACTTAATTTCACACTGATTATCATTGATTAACTCTAACCATCTCCTCTGTCTCATATTAAGATTTTTCTGTGACAACAGATGTTTAAGACTCTTATGATCAGTGTAGATTTCACAAGTCTCCCCACATAAATAGTACCGCCAAATCTTAAGAGTGAAGACCACAACTGCTAACTCCAAATTATAAGTGGGATAATTCTTTTCATGATCTTTTAATTGGTGGGATGCATACGCCACAACTCTTCCTTCCTGCATAAGAACACATCCCAAACCAAAATTGGAAGCATCACTAAAAACCACAAATGGCTTATGAGGCTCTGGAAGTGACAAAATAGGTGCTGTAGTTAACCTCTTCTTCAACTCCTGAAAACTTTTCTCGCATTTGTCGAACCAAACAAACTCCACATTTTTCCTGGTAAGAGTAGTGAGAGGTACAGACAATCGAGCAAAGCCTTTCACAAACTTGCGATAGTAACCAGCAAGTCCCAAGAAACTTCAAATTTCGTGCACCGTTGAAGGACGTGGCCATGCCAAGACAGCTTCGACTTTACTTGGGTCAACTGCTACTCCATCTCGGGACATAACATGACCAAGAAACTTAATCTCCTCCAACCAAAATTCACACTTATTCAGATTTGCATAGAGTTGATGTTCTCTCAACTTACCCAAAACTAATCGAAGGTGACTGGCGTGCTCTTCCAGTTCTCGAGAATAGACCAATATATCATCAATAAAAACTATCACAAAGAAATCCAAATAAGGTCGGAATACTCTATTCATCATATCCATAAATGTTGCAGGGGTATTGGCTAATCCAAAAGGCATTACTTTAAACTCATAATGCCCATAGCTAGACCTAAAGGCAGTCATAGGTATATCCTAATCCTTTATCATCAATTGATAGTATCCCAACTTTAAGTGAAAAAGTTGTTGCACCTTGGAGTTGATCGAATAAATCATCAATTCGAGGTAGGGGTACTTATTCTTGATGGTTACCTTATTGAGCCCTCGGTAATCTATACACATTCTAAGGGTACCATCCTTCTTTTTAACAAATAGCACTGGTGGCCCCCAGGGTGAATAACTAGGTTGGATAAACCCCTTATGTACCAATTCCTGCAGTTGACTTTTCAGCTCTTTTAACTCCGCTGGCGCCATTCGGTACTGAGCCTTATGAACTAGTGCCGCACCGGATTCTAGATCAATGGCGAACTCCAAATCACGAACAGGTGGCAAGCCGGGCAAATCATCCACAAACACATTAGAGAACTCCTTCACAATCGGAATATCTGCTAAAGATTTCTTCTCCAAAAGTGCAGATACCACTTGAACCAAGAAGGCATCCACTCCATTTGCTAAATCTCTGCTTGCTTGAATGGCAGATATAACTGCAGGCTTTGACTTTACCTTACTTCCTGCAAACTCTAAATACTTCCCACCGGGTAGTTGGAAACTAACTATCCGACTACGACAATTAATACTGGCAAAATACTGATATAACCAGTCCATTCCTAAAATAATATCAAACTCAAGTAATTTAAACATTATCAAATCTGCCTTAAGAGTCATTCCACTAATAAAGGTTTGAACACCACATAGTCTCTCCATTTGGTAACTTCACAACCAAAGACTGCGATAAAGGTTTAAAGACTAGGTTGCACATCCGTGCAAAAGTGGTAGATATGAACGACTGAGATGCTCCCGAATCAAATAAGGTGCAAGCATAAAATTCATACAGTCGAACTCTACCTAAAGAGATTAAAACTACTGATGAAATCTATAAATCAAATCACACGGTATAGCAATTTCAAAAGATTGGATAGAAATCTATACCAGTGATAACTCCAGCATTCTGAGTTTCTGGAGCTTCATCATCTACCTCACCAGGGGTCACTGCATACACCCTAGCCTGAACAGTTGGTCTTGGGGTAGTCCTCCCACCACGGTAACCGCCTCGGTTTGCCTGAGTCATGGTAGGACAATTGCGAGCAAGATGTCCCATTTGCCCGCATCTGAAACACTGAATCCCAGACAGATGGCACTCGCCTACATGTGACCTATTACATTTGCCACATATTGGCGGTCGCCCCCCATTCATACTCCAGTGGCCATCTGCGGTCGGGCTCCAGTTCTGGTAGTAAACTTAGGTGCAGACCTGGAACTACTACCTTCCCCAAAATTTCTTCTCTTTTGACCAATCGGAGCAGCAATAGGATCAATGAATTCCCGCTCTGCAATCGTAGCATCCTCCATTAATTGCTGGAAGGTCAGGATTTGCAGACAAGCGACCTGTCTACGGATCTCTCGCTGTAGACCCTCTTGAAATCGCTCGATCCACATCTCTTCTGTAGCAATCAAATGCGTGCAAACTTCCCAAGTTCTATAAACTTCCAAGCATATTGCTCTACCGTCATCTCTCCCCTTGCACTAAATTGTTAAACTCTCGGGCCTTTTGCTTCCTCATATTGTTCAGGAAGAAACGGTCATTGAATTCCTTTTTAAAACGTGCCCAAGATACCGCTGCAATAGATCCTAACTCCATTTCCAAAAGCTCCCGCTTGGTCCCCACCAAGCAGTTGCATCACCTTGCAACAAGTAACTTCCGTACAACACTTTCTGAGCTTCAGTACACCCACAGATCTCGAACTTCTTTTCAAGATCACTAATCCACCTCCCAGCATGAAGTCGATCCTCTTGTCCAAAAAAAGCAGGGGTCCTATGAGCTAACAAGCGCTCATACGGATAGCCGTTCTGTTGCTCCCTTTGCGGCGGAAAATTCTGTTGAAGAAATTATGTCATACGAGTTAAGGCTCTAGCCATAGCGAGATTCCCATCAATACGAGACAAGTTGTTCTCAGGTTCCGGGTGTGGCATTCCCGATCGGTCCATCTTTCTGATAAAATGCGTCTTTTAAAACTCAATATTTTAAATTAGATAAACAATTTTAAAATACAATAAAATTTTCTGGTACTGCACCTAGGTATTTTTACGGTTTTACCCAGAGCCAGACCGCTCTGATACCACCTGTGGCACCCTCGACCCACACGTGTTATTTTTGTGGAGTTCGTGACATCAGGATGATGACCACACAGATCATGCACCCCAACGACCAGTGCTCAGAGTGTGTACATCATGCAATAAGTGTACAAAATAATATTCGCAGTAGAGAAATAAAAGGTCTTTCTTTATTAAGTACCAGAATTGTTCAAAAACAGTAAAGTAACTTTACAAGGATTAAACAGTCATCCGACAGGTAAATTAAAGACAAGAAATAACATAAGGAAAATAAATCCCAAAGCGCTGAACAATATCTCAGCAACTCAAACCTCCAGCGGAGCTGATCCCTAGGGTTCATACTCGGGCTCTACGTCAGACTCTATGACACCATAAGACGGAACCGTAGGGTAAAACACCACAACGAGATTATAACATCTCAGCAATTAATTAACCAAATCAACATCCAAGAGATTTAAAACACATTAATAATCATGCGTCCCTATACGGTCATATATTGCATAAAACAACACCACATTCTCTTTTTCCCAAAAATACCCTTTTAACTACTCACGCTAAAAATTCCATTTTGGCCCAATCATAACCATTATTAAAAAATGCATGCACCACGGTCTCCCCTATGGACCGTCCGCACGCCCTGGCTCTCATCGTCACACCACGGGTAACGTCCGTGCATGAGACTTCGTAACGAGCGATGCCTAGTTCCGTGCCCAGTGCATACAAGGCCAAGCATCCTCTAACCTCGCCGGCCAAAACGTCACGGAGTCGGTACGAGAGTGTTACCGTCTCTTCTGTTCCCGTTGTTGCCCTGGGACAACTCAGTGCACGTCACGTCAATCTGTTACGCTCCCGAGTGACCAGAGGAGCTCCACCGAGATAATGCCCCATCTCGGCTTGGGGTCGTGATACACACATACCAACATATTCAGTCACAATTCCAAACAGACAACGTGACATCACAGCACAATTTAATAAAAACGATAAATGTGCATGACAACAATTTATTGGATAACATATTAAATAATTCATTTATACATAAAATCTCAATCATTTACAAATATACAGTTTCACAACTACACGCGTAATCCCGTCCTCCAATCCGGCCCAAGGCCCAACACCAAAACCAACCACAATCACAACCCAACACTTTAACGGCCCAAGGCCCAATTTCCAACATGCTAACAGTTACAGCTTACAAATGACAATTACAACAATATTATTTAAAAATGGAAAATTACATACAAACGAAGATGGAAAATTCTGGATGATCACTCGAAAGGGGTGTTGCTCAAGGTGGCGGTACAACGATGGCAACAGTGATTTCAAGAAATAAGCAGTAGATTTTCTAGTGGGTTTTCAAAGGAATTTGATCTATGAAAAATGATGAAAAACTCAACTTACGGCAACTTTCGACAATTCACCAAAATAAACCGACAGAATTACAAAATTTTAGAACCAAACAAAGCTCGACAAAGCTTCACAAGCTCACGGTTTCACCAACAAAAATATAGAACAAGACACCAATCAAGAAGAATAGAAGATGACTAAGACAAGAGAGGAAGATGATGAACTCATAAGGTTTTATTGTAGAAGCCGTGGCCTATTTATAGACCAAGAATAGCAGTGGTAGGTGCCCGTGTCTCACACGGGTAGAAGAAGAGAAAACGACAGTGTGCAGTGTGTTACAGTGAGGGTCGTGTGGTGAAGTGGCGAGTTGACAGCAGCCTTTGGTGTACATGCCGAAAGATACAGAGGCAACAATGGGAGCTCGAGGTGGAAGAGGGGGGCCGCGTGGGGTGGTAGCTCGACAACAAGGCGTCGGAGCCTCCACCGAACGACATGGAGCCGCCATGAGGTGGAGGAAAGGAGGTGGTGGCAGCGGCACGGGTTGCACTACTTGGCAATGTTCTGATTGGAGGAGGAAAAATGCTTCGGCAGTTTGCTAGAAGGAGAAGAAATCAAAAGGTAGAAGAAGAAGAATAAATAAGAAAAAGGAAGAAGATGGAGCAGTGCGGCGCATGAAGGGAAAGTGATGGAACCTAGGGGTTCCTCAAAACGGCGCCGCATGCCATTTAAGGGGAAGGGGCTGGGTTACAATCCGCACGGGCAGGGTTCACTACACGGGTTGGGTTTCACATTGCACGGGCTGGGCTTTAAGCTTATAACACAACACACAGAGGTTGGTCTGGGTTCAAAACACACGGGTTGGGCTTGATTCTACATGGGTTGGGTCAAACACAAGGCTGGATAAAAAATTAACACACACACACACACGGTCCACAACTAAAATTACACAAACACAAGCCCAAAAATAAAATAAAACACTACAAATAAAATTGCACAAATAAGATAACATAAATAACATATTTAAATAAAATATTTAAGGAGTTAAAAACACATGCAAATTTAGAGATCTCACAAGAAATGATAAATATGAAATGCATGCAGAAAATTTGTATTCTCCCATTCAACTTTTTCAAAAATCCTGCAAGTCATAAGAAAAACTTTTGATGCACATTTTCTTACAGAAAATATTTTTTAATTCATCCTTTCGAAAAGAAAGAGGACTTCACCGTATGTTACTAAAGATAGTTCAGAAAGGAAGAAGATGTTTAATGGACCCGATAATGGAAAATGCATCGAGACTGGGAAGTCAAAGCCGATCACATTTCCACTTTGTGGAGAGTGCAGTAAACACCATGGAGGCAAGTGCAGAATCGCGTTGAGGACTTGTTTGAGGTGTGGCCGACCAGGTCATATGATCAAAGATTGCCCCAGTGTTGCATTGAGGAAGGAAAGAAATGGGGTTTCCCTCAACGGTGACTACAAACCAAAGCCAAGGCAGCACATACCCGTTAGAGTGTACGCTATCTCTCAGGGAGGCGCAAATGCTGATGCCACATGAACTGAAGGAGCTAACGTCGTCACTGTATTTTTCTAAGACCTATTTATTGTTAAGCTTAGTTAAGGTTGATTTGATTGCAATTGATTGTATTATTGTATTATTGTTATTTTGGGGTAATGTCAAGTCATTGAGGTTTGTAACTTGTATGATGTTTGATTCAAGCGAGTCCATGTTTTTAGTGATTGCGGTATTGCATGAGAATTCATTTCGTACTTTGAATTGTTACCAGGTGATAAGAGTAATCATTCTCATTAGGAGTAATACTGTTCATACTAATGTAGATATAGAATACCTTGTAGTAATACGAGGAAGGATATTGAAGGTTGACGAATTAGTATTCCGCGTATTTAGTGTTTGTTTTTATTTTGAGGATCCAATGGAATTTGTTTTCGAAGAGTAAAGTGTGTGGGGAAGCTTTGGCCTTAGTAGGATTCACTTATGATATTAGTTTTATCTAGCTATCATTAAATGGTTTTTGGTGAAGTATTGTGTTTGTGGAAAACGTAGATTGCCCTTATATTAGAGACAAATATGTGGAGAGTAAAATCTTAGTCTTAAGGATTTACATGAACAGTAGGAACAAATCTTTTTGATTAGACTCAGAATAAGAGACAGCTCATGAAGGATAGAAGAGATATGTTAATCATAAGAGAGAAAGTTTTGAGATTAGATTAATACTTGAACGAAACGATTCGTTTTGATTATGAAGGAGTAAGATAGTCCTAGGTGGATAAGATTCCTTGAGGAAATAGAAAAAGTGAATTTAATTATGTATGGATTAAATTCTTCCAAATTGAATTGTTCGAACACTTGAAGTTTTTGGTTTAAAGAGTATGCTGGTACGACTTAACCTACTTTGTAGAAGGATTATGATTCTAATTGCTGATTGGAAAGAGAGAGAGTTAAGGAATGGCAGAATCTCAACGGTAGAAATATATGTCGTGAGTAAACTCTTTGAGCAGCAAGGAAAGTAGTAACTTCGCTTAAGCAAGGATTTAGTGTCCTAGACGGTTAGCCTAGAACTTGTTCATTTTATGCAGTAACCTTTGTGAGTGTTATATTCTTCTCTTAAATGGTGGAAGTTATTATATGAACCCATGTTATGTATATAGATAGGAATGGTGTAGGCTACGAGAAGAAGGTTTTGCCTCATGAAATGCGTTATTCACTTCTTCACCCAACCACATGGATGGATCGAAATAGTTTCAAGGCTTGAATGGCACAAGACCAAGCCAAGTCTAGCAGAGGAGCATGCCACAGCCGCCAACACTAAGCCTGCTGCATCAGGATCATCAATGTCATCAACTCACCGCAGACGTTTGCTAATAGTGGGTCAAGTACCAGATAGAAATGACGAAGAGGTCGAGCGACATCTTCTCCTTAGTATTATTGATGGTTAGTACGTACGTCGATTTCGAGGAAAAAATCTTTTTTTAGGAGGGGAGGATGTAACAGCCCGCTAGAGATTTAATAGTGGAATTTCTTTAGGCTTTACAAACCTCATGAAAACCCCACAACCTTTCATGAATTAACTAATCACATAGGCTTTAGTCTGTCATGATGGTCAGTGTTGCCACTCACTGTGGTGCAGAAACACAATTTTATTTATTTGAGATAGTTAGAAGTGACAGAATGCGATATGGTCTGTGCCATTAGACTCAGTTGGTTATTTAGGATTTGATGGCACCATTATCCCATTTTTGGTTTTCGGACAAAACGCTTGTTCGAAAATTCATTTTGTTTATTTTGAGACACTTTGGGGTGAATTTTGATAAATGAATTACACGTTTAGCTTAGTATGTATATTTAGGATTTTACAGTGTAAATTTTATTCTTCACTTTCCTAGAGTGAATAGTAACCTCAATAGTAGCACCTAGCGCAGTGTTTTCAGAATCACAGTGTGGAATGTCTAAATTAGGTTAAAGAAGTTTTATTTGGACACTTGGCAAGATCTTGGCCACACTTGGTGCATAGTATTGGACATTTTTCACCAAGAGGAACCATGAGATGGATTGTGAAGGAATCAAGGTGTGAGATAAAGCCACCTAAGCCAAACCCTATTTGATCCGATTTCTACCATTGTGTTTACTCACTTGATTAAATCACTTCCACATGTTATTAAAGCCTAAAATTCATGTTATGACATCATTATCCATCCATTTAAACCTAGAAATTTTGATTTGGCCAAAAAAAATTAGATTTGGGCTTGATAGCATCTCAAACATTAACCAAACCCTCTATAAACCCCAAATGAAGCCCACTTGTTTAAGGCCTATTAAGGCCCGTGAATTTTTTCCACTTGATTGAGCTGAGTTATTGCATATTTTATACATTTAGAACCAATATATTTTATTTATTTCATTACATTATTATTGGTTTTAGATGGAAAAATAGTTAAGATGAATAAATCCTAGTTGTGATTTAAATTGCTTTATATAGTTAATGCTTAATTTTTATAACTTGTGATTTAATTGGATAATGTTCTGTCACATGCACAACATAATTTTCATTTTCTATTCTTTCTTTTCATTTTATTTTATTTTATTTTATTTCATTTATTTTCTAATTTTTTTTTAGGCAAAAAAAAAAATATGCAAAGAAAGGTCAAATGAATTCTCTCATTTAAATGAATCTTTGACTTGGTCTTCATGAAGTTGGATGAGGGGCTACGCGGACGCAAGAGGAGAGGGGTTTTTGGTTTTTGCACGCAAGCACAATATATATTCTTTTTTACGGACGAAACCAAGGTAACGCACAACAGCACCACATATTTGAAGAACTCCTCCAGGGTTCAATTGTTGTTCTAGCCTTTTCCTCCATTGCCTACCACCTCCATATCCATTCATTTGGCTTACTCTTTTCACTCTCTACTATTTATTTAATTTTAGTTTAAAGTTTGTGATGTATTTTTGAGATATTTGGCTTAGAATTTTGGGCATTTTATTTGCTGTTTGTTTACTTCGTGTTATTTATTTTTATCACTTCTGTAAGCTTTCATTTAACAGTGATCACAATTACTATGGATTGACTTTGAGAATTTGTGATTTGAATACAAGGATGAACTCTAGAATCTTGATTTTGGGGCTTTTCAATTCTCAATTTGTATTTTGTCAATTACTTTCTAATCTAGTTTAATTCTTAGATTAGTTTTATTAATCTCTTAGTTCCGTTGCATATTAGATTAATTAAACCTTAATTGAGACTTAAATAATTTATGTTTTATTGTTTAATTTTCAAATAAATTAAGTTTGTTTAGTTTAGTTGATTTTTTTTATTGTTAATTTCAATTTGTTAGTTTTTTTTTTACATTTCATTTCGACACTAAAAAATCCAAAAATATGAATCTAGTCCATGACTAGTGCTCTTTTCATTCCCGTTGCACTATTCCATTCATTGCACATACCGTCATTTTTATTTTCTTTTTGTGAATATTTTTACCATTTTAAACGAGTTTGATTTTAAGTCATTTTTCCTAAGGAGACGATCGAGGAATTTATTCCTAATTATTACGCGACATCCTCCTGCACTTGGGATAGCCTTTGTGCTGCTCATTTTTGAGTGAGTCAAGTTTTTGGCGCCGTTGCCGGGAATTAGTTGATTGACATAAATTTAAACTCGTTATTTTTATTTTTTTTTATCTCAAATGTTTCTGTCACTATCTTATCTCTGATTACACATTGTACATGTCACCTACTACTCAGTCACTTGAACCTTACTTATGCTATTCAGATTGATATTTTATGTCATGGATAAGGGACAATTCAAATAGGTTGGTTAGAGTTACATTGAGCACTGAGAGTAGTATACACAGCCCAGAGATAGATAGCTCTTCTGTTTTTTCTACAGATGAGGAAATTGAAATTGAACAAACCATGGCTACACCTGCACCACGCACTCTTAGGAATTATTTACAGCCCACTCGCATCACTACACCATCTTGCATTATTTGCCTGATGATGCACCTAATTTTTCTATTAAACATGGCATGATGTCAGTGATATCTCAGTTCCACGGGATGGATTCTGAGAGTCCTTATCAGTACTTGACAAATTTTGAGTTGGCTTGTACTACTTTTATCAATAGAGCCACTACTAATGAATTTATTAGACTTCGTTTATTTCATTTCTCTTTAAAGGATAAAGCGAAGATTTGGTTTACTTCTTTGAGGTCAAATTCTATCTCTAGTTGGTCTGATATGCAATGTGAGTTCTTACAAAAAAATTTCCTTTTCAGAGAACTTAGTATTTACAAGAGCAGATAAGTCAGTTCAATCAAAAATCTGACGAGACTTTCCAGGCCAACTGGGAAAGGTTTAAGGATTTGGTGAATATCTGTCCACATCCCGGTTTTGAATCCTGGAGGTTGGTGAATTAGTTTTACACTGGTCTCACTCCACAATGCAAGCAGTTTGTTCAGACTATGTGCAATGGAGAATTCTTTAGCAAGGAACCTGATGAAGCATTGCCATTTTCTGACTATCTTGCTGAGAGCGGACAACAATGGAACACTCAAACTGATCGAGTTTCATTGACAGCACAACCACTGAGGGCTATTGCTGGTGGGGGCAGATATGAGATTAAGGAAGACATTGACGTTCAAGCCCGAATAACTGCTTTAATTAGAAGACTGGAGGTTATGGAGATGGAAAAGGTGAAGGCTGTGAAAACAGTAGAGGTATGTTCTTTATGTGCTGATTCAAACCACAAGACCCAAGATTGCCCAATCATGCCAATATTTCAGGAGAGTGGCTCTGAGCAGATGCAATCAGCAAACTGGGTTAATAGAGCACAAAATCAACTTTTCTCCAATACATATAATCCGGGGTGGAGGAATCACCCCAAATTTCTCATGGAGGAATGATCAGCAACCATTTCATCAGGCTGTTCCGCAGCACCAATATCAGCAATATCAGAGTTCTCAGAGATATCATTTTGTAGCACCACCAGGATTTTAGCCTCATGTAACTGCACAAAGTTCTCAGCCTCAATCATCTGCGAAGAAGTCTCTAGACGACAGTATGGCACAGATGGCCAATACACTTCAGTAATTCATGTAGATTCAGGACACTACAAACAATCAGAACACTCAGACCATAAATGACTTGCGGGGCACCATCAATAAGATGAGCACGACATTGAGCACTCTAGAGAAAGGGAAATTCCAAGCAGAACCTCAGCCTAATCCTCAATTACACTGGCAACAACAACAACAAGTGCATAATGTCTCAGGGGAGATTTTTGAGACAGCGAAGGCCGTTGTTACTTTGAGAAGTGGAAAGGAAGTTCCCCAACCCGAGATGACTATGGACACACAGATAGTTGCTCCTACACCTGAAGATGCAACAGAGACTGGTGAAGCTGAAAAAGAACCAGAGGTAGTGAGACCAGAGTTGAAGAATCCTGTGAGTGCAGATGCTGAAACTAGTAGGGGGTACCAACCTGTGGTTCCCTATCCTCAAAGATTGGCAGCTGGCCAAAAGAACAAATACCACACTGAGATTCAAGAGATTTTCAAGCAAGTAAAGATTAATATTCCACTCTTGGATGCCATACAACAAGTGCCTTCGTATGCAAAATTTTTGAAGGACTTGTGCACAGTGAAGAGGAAGCTGAATGTAAAGAAGAAAGCTTTCCTAACGGAGCCTCAGAAGTTCGGATATCCTGGCTCTCCCAACATTTCCATTATGATCGGTGAGTCACGCATTGGGAGAGCTTTACTTGATTTGGGGAGTAGTGTGAATTTGCTACCTTTCTCAGTGTATGAGCAGTTGGGATTGGGTGCGCTGGAAAAGACCTCCATCATGCTACAGTTGGCTGACAGATCAGTTAAGGAGCCGAGGGGTATTGTTGAGGATGTGCTAGTCCAGGTGGACAAATTTTACTACCCAGTGGATTTTGTAGTTCTTGATATGTAGTAGCCAGCCTCCACTCTTTACCAAACTCCTGTCATTCTTAGAAGACCATTTCTAGCTACGTCAAATGCTTTGATTAATCGCAGAAGTAGAGTTTTGAAGCTTACTTTTGGGAACATGGCACTTGAGTTGAATGTTTTCAATGCTTGCAAGATGTCAACACATTTTAATGACACAAGTGATCTGAATGTTGTGGAGAGTTTGACACCAACAAAATTTATTTGCTCAACTTTTCATTCCTCTGATAATGATTCTATTTTTCAGACACCTGAATTTTTACTTGATGAGAAAACTGACCATGTTGATGAAAATCTCTTTGAATTTTTGGACTGTTTTGCATATTCTTTTTTACCACTTAAAGTACAATTTGCAGGCGCAAGATGGAAACCCCAGTTTGAAACTCTACCACCACCAAACATACTTAAATCTTCAGAGGAAGAAGTTCCCCAGTTGGAATTAAAACCACTTCTTCAAGATCTAAAGTATGTGTTTCATGATCCTGAAGAAGACACTTTTCCTGTGGTGATTTCCTCAAAGTTAAATCAGAAGGATGAAGCTCAGTTGATTGAAGTCTTAAAAAAGCATCGAGGCACAATTGGTTGGACAATAGCCAACATCAAAGGTATTGATGCTGCTGTTTGTACCCACAAAATCCATCTTGAAGATGATGCTAGACCGGTTCGTGATGCTCAACGTAGGCTCAATCCTACCATGAAGGAAGTTGTCAAAGAGGAAGTGCTAAGCTGCTCGAACTGGGTATCATTTATCCCATCTCAGACAGTAAGTGGGTAAGTCCAACTCAAGTGGTACAAAAAAAATATGGTTTAACTGTTATAAAATGATAAAAATGAGTTGATTCCAACTAGAATGGTTACTGGTTGGAGAATGTGCATTGATTATAGAAAACATAATTCAACTAGTAGGAAGGATCATTTTCCTTTACCATTCTTGGATCAAATTTTAGAATTGCTTCTTGGATGGATACTCTGGTTATTATCAAATTGTTGTAGCGCCTGAGGACTAGGAGAAAACTACTTTCACCTGTCCTTTTGGCACCTTTGCTTTTACTTGAATGCCTTTTTGTTTGTGTAATGCTCCAGCTACTTTTCAGAGATGCTTGATGAGCATTTTTTCTGACATGATTGATGATATTTGTGAAATATTCATGGATGACTTCTCTGTTTTTGGAAAATCTTTTGATAGTTGTTTGCATAATTTGGCACATATTCTCCAGAGATGTGAAGAAAAAAAAATCTTTTACTTAATTGGGAGAAATGCCAATTTATGGTTACTCAAGGCATTGTCTTGGGACATATTGTTTCTTCTGAAGGTATAAAGGTTGACAAGGCAAAAATTGAATTAATATCTAAACTTCCTATCCCTAGGACGGTTAAGGATATTCGTTCTTTTCTTGGCCATACTGGCTTTTATAGGCGGTTTATTCAAGGGTTCAGTTCTATTGTAAAACCTTTGTGCACTCTTTTACAAAATGATGTTGAATTTATTTGGACTGATGAGTACCAAAAAGCTTTTAATACCCTTAAAGAATCGCTTACCACTGCCCCTATTATGCAACCTCCGCAGTGGGACCTTCCCTTTGAAAATTATACCACTACTGAAAAGGAATTGCTTGTAGTGGTTTTTGCACTTGATAAATTTCGGACTTACATTCTTGGTTCTTCTGTTACTATTTTCACTGATCACTTTGCTATTAAGTATTTTTTGGCTAAGAAAGATGCAAAACCACCCTTAATTCGCTAGATTTTACTACTTCAAGAGTTCAACATCAACATTAAGGACAAGAAAAGAGTTGAAAACGTGGTAGCTGGCCACCTCTCTAGATTGCCATCATCCACCTCGTCAAGTGTCAGTCTTCCTCTTGATGATGGTTTCCCGGATGAGCAGCTGTTTGTGATTAATAGAGCTCTCTGGTATGCTGACATAGTCAACTATCTGGTGACTGAGCGAATGCCTTCTGAAGGGTCCACCCAAGATATGCGTCGATTTCTCTCTGAGGTATGACACTTTTACTTTGATGATCCATACCTTTTCAAATATTGTTCGGACCAATTGATTCGGAGATGCATTCCTAATGATGAGTTTTCTTCTGAGTTGAGATTTTGTCATTTGGGTGCATGTGGTGGTCATTTTTCAGCAAAGAAAACAGTCGCTAAAATTTTGCAAACAGGTTTTTACTGGCCTTCCATGTTTAAAGATGCTTATAATTTTTGTAAGGCTTGTGAGCCTTGTCAAAAATTGGGATCCATTAGCAAAAGAGACATGATGTCTCTTTCCCCTATTCTTACCTTAGAAATTTTTTATTGTTGGGGAATAGACTTCATGGGACCTTTTCCAGTTTCCTTTGGAAACACATATATTTTATTAGCTGTGGATTGTGTTTCAAAATGGGTGGAGGCCGTTGCTTGCAAAACAAATGACCATCATGTTGTCCTAAAATTTTTACAATCTCTATTTGCTCGTTTGGCATGCCCAAAGTTATTATTAGTGATGTGGGTTCTCATTTTTGCAACAAACCATTTTCTACACTCAGGAAGAAATATGGTATCACACATCGAGTTTCTACCCCTTATCACCCTCAAACAAATGGGCAAGCAGAATTGGCAAACAGAGAGATCAAAATCATTTTAAAGAAAACTATCAATCCTAATAGGAAAGATTGGTCAGTTAAGCTTCTTGATGCTTTGTGGGCTTATAGGACAACTTTTAAAACAAATCTAAGGATGTCCCCTTATCAAATAGTTTATGGTAAAACTTGTCATTTACCTGTTGATATTCAACATCGAGCTCTTTGGGCTATAAAACATGTTAACATGTCACTTGATGAAGCTTTAGGGTTGAGAAAATTGCAGATCAATGAATTGGATGAAACTCGTCGGGATGCTTATGACAACGCTTAGCTGGCGAAGGAACACATGAAAATTCTACATGATCAGAAAATTCATCCAAAGCATTTTACACATGGCCAGGAAGTTCTTCTTTACAACTCTAGCTTACATATTTTTCCTAGTAAATTGAAATCCCGATGGAGTGAGCCGTACACTGTAAAGAAGGTTCATCCCCACGAAGAGATCTTGCTTGTGCAAGATTCCAGGGAAGTGTTTTGATATTTTCCCCCTTTACATTTTTCTTTACTTGCATTTTGTTTGTTTTTATTTGTTGTTTTGCTTTGATTTTATATTTCATGTGGATTTTTTTGTTTTGCTTGCTTATTTCTGTGTACTTTGTTTTTTTTTGTTCGATTCATTGAGGACCATGTCTCTCACTAGTTGGGGGTAGCGTGTGTGCACAGATTTAAAAAATAAAAAATAAAATGATGTGCATTGATACATATATGATTGACACACACTCCATTTCTGGTATTTTGTGAAATATGAGCACCTTGGTGGAGTAGTTGAGCATAATCATTTTGGGAAAATTTATTTTCAAACTTAAGCATAGAGCATGATTTTTTGTGCATCATATTTTGTTGATGTGTAGCTTGAAACACTGGGATGTTATACTTATTGAGATGAGACTTGATAAGATTTTTGTAGAACGAAAGGCAAATTTTGAAGGACATTTTGTACATGCTTACGCTTATAGTGTTTCTTATTTACTATTCACTGATTTAACACAGGAGAAGTAAACTGCAAGACTACCTAGCCATGCTTAAAAAAAAAAAAAAAAAAAAAAGAAGAAGAAGAAGAAAATGAAAAAAAAAAAAGAGATTTGAAAAGATTAAAAAAAAAGGAATAAAGGTGACTTAGTGAACTTTCCTAAGTAAAGGGCTAGAAATAGGTACCCAAGACTTTGAGGGTTGAGTGTTCAACCTTTAAAAACAGATCTGGCATGAAAACTGGTAGTCCCTTGGGCTTTGAGGTAGTTAGAATCAGCAATGATTAATCTTAAGGTTGAAAAATCATATGACAAACCATGGCTACTAATGAGGAACACACAATTAGTTTAGCTCCACACACACATTTGAGTTTTGGGACATTTGCCTCAATTCTATATGAAAGATTGTTGAGATAGTTTTGGTGGGTATAACCCCTAGGGGTTGAGTAGTAACGTGTCATTTTTGTGAGAATTCAGAATTGTGTTTGATTGTTTCTGTTTGGATTTAAATCTTTATGTAATATTCATCTCAACTAATTTTCAATATTTTGCTCAAGGATTAGCAAAACGCTAGTTGGGGGTGTGATTGAGCTGAGTTATTGCATATTTTATACATTTAGAACCAATATATTTTATTTATTTCATTACATTATTATTGGTTTTATATGAAAAAATAGTCAAGAAGAATAAATCCGAATTGTGATTTAAATTGCTTTATAGCATAGTTAATGCTTAATTTTTATAACTTGTGATTTAATTGGATAATATTCTGTCACATGCACAACATAATTTTCATTTTCTATTCTTTATTTTTATTTTATTTTATTCCTTTTCTTTTCTAATTTTATTTCAATTCTTTTGTAATTTTATTTTTTTTTAGGCAAAAAAAATATGCAAAGAAAAGTCAAATGAATTCTCTCATTTAAATGAGTCTTTGACTTGGTCTTCATGAAGTTGGATGAGGGGCTACGCGGACGCAAGAGGAGAGGGGGGTTTTGGTTTTTGCACGCAAGCACAATATATATTTTTTTTACGGACGAAATCGAAAGAGAAGGTAATGCACAACATCACCACATATTTGAAGAACTCCTCCAGGGTCCAATTGCCGTTCCAGCGTTCTCCTCCATCTCCATTCATTTGGCTTGCTCTTTTCACTCGCTACTATTTATTTAATTTTAGTTTAAAGTTTGTGATGTATTTTAGAAATATTTGGCTTAGACTTTTGGGCATTTTATTTGCTGTTTATTTACTTCGTGTTCTTTATTTTTATCGCTTCTTTAAGCTCTCATTTAACAGTGATTACAATTGCTATGGAATGATTTTGAGAATTTATGATTTGAATACAAGGATGAACTCTAGAATCTTGATTTTGGGGCTTTTCAATTCTCAATTCGTATTTTGTCAATTACTTTCTAATCTAGTTTAATTCTTAGATTAGTTTTATTAATCTCTTAGTTCAATTGCATATTAGATTAATTAAACCATAATTGAGACTTAAATAATTTATGTTTTATTGTTTAATTTTCAGATTAATTAAGATTGTTTAGTTTAGTTGATCTTTTTTTTTTTTTTTGTTAATTTCAATTTGTTAGTTTTTTTTTACATTACATTTCGACACTAAAAAATCCAAAAATATGAATCTAGTCCATGACTAGTGCCCTTTTCATTCCCGTTGCACTCTTCCATTCATTGCACATACCATCATTTTTATTTTCTCTTTGTAAATACTTTTACCATTTTAAACGAGTTTGATTTTAAGTAAATTTTCCTGAGAAGACGATCTAAGAATTTATTCCTAATTATTACGCGACATCCTCCTGCACTTGGGATAGCCTTTGTGCTGCTCATTTTTAAGTGAGTCAAGTTCGGTAAAGTTTCTTAAGGAAGTTTTCCCCCACCCATGGCAGACCAACCTTCGCCCATAACATGGCCAAAGTTGTGCATGATGTGAAGGCCAAAGGCCACCTCACCACCACCCTTCTCTTGGATATTTCTTTGGCTGAAAAATCACTCACTATTCTTGCCTTTTTGTGACATAACCACCAAACCTCAAGGTGCCATACAAGGCCATATCTCCATTTTTAGAAGTAATTGAGGTTTGCAGGTCACCACTTCCCTCACTTCACCACTTTTCACTCACATTCTTGGAAAGAAATCCTTAGAAGCTCTCTCGGGCAGATTTCAGTGGTTTTCTGCATACCATTTTTTGAAGTATTGTAAGTATCGTCTCACAATAATTCCTTCATAAAAGTTGTTCTTCTTTTATTCTAGTTTCCATGGGTATCTTGTTTGTTTGATTTCATGTCGGTTGATCGGTCACATGTTATTTTAACCGTGGAAAGGTCAATCTGGGTGACAATCTGGATAGTGTGTTATTTTGGAGTTTTTGACCAAGCTAATTGACAAGTCTTGGTCCAAAATGTTGATGGAGTGTTGTTAACATGTATATATGAATGTTTATTGGAGATTAGTTGCATGATTAAAGCTTTTGATGAAAGATTTTCTCAAATCTAGAAACTTAGAAACTGGAAGAGGAAAAACAATTTCTGTTTTAAGAAAGTTCGAGTCTTTTGTAGTTTAATCTTACACCAATGGCATTGATATTTTTATTTGATGATCTTAAGCCTTTTATCTATACATGTTAGGATGTCAGTTTGAAGCTTTGTGACGTTGGGTTCAAATATGTAAATTTTTATGCAAGAGATTATACGGTTGGGTCAAAAGTTTGATGTTTTTAGTTAGATCTATGTTTTGAGTTAATTTTAGCCATGTAATTTTAAGTTTAATGCTTGGATCTACTTTAGGACACATTTCTAAACCATGTAATGTTTTGGTTTGAAGACCTCACCATAGAATGCCTTGCATCAAGTGTTTGATCGAAGCTAGTTGGGAAAGAAATTCTGTTTTTGGACTAAGTATGGAGCCGAGTACTTCAAGTGGTATTTTGTAATTTGTGGTGACTTTTATGTGTTGATTCAAAGCAAATTAGTTCTTAGGTTTGTTTTATGAGCATGTTAGAAGAAAGTTTGGATTTTTGGAGTTCTTGGAAATGTTTTTGAAATAGTTCAAACCTTGAGATTCAAGAGTTGTATTTTAATTAAAAAGTTTGGATCTTTTTACGAAAGAGTTTTGTGATTATGTGAAGTATAATTTTGTTGGATATTTTAAGCATGTTTTTAAACTTAGGATGGATATTTGTAGCAATATTTTGGTTTGATAATGAGTTTTGGAGTTGGATAAAATTGCAACAAAAATCAAAGAGTAATGGCTTTTGATAATTTCGGCCCTATGGTGTTTCTCATAGTTGTGTTTAGTTTAAAATTTTTATAAGTTGATATTTGAGTTAAGGGCAAAATTTACATATGGAATGTAAATTTTGGTAATTTTTGAAGTTAGGATGTAAAATCCTTAAATCAGGGGTAAAATGATTATTTTCCCACATGTAGAGGGTAAAATGATAATTTTACTCTAAGTTAGCATTTCTTCATATTTCTAATTTGTTAGTGATTAAGTTTTTAACATTTAGAACTTCTACTTACAGTTTTTCGTATTGTGCGCTTTACCTCGTAACACGCGATGATCATTGTAAGTTAGCTTCTAACTTACTGTCAGATTATTGTGTATGTATGTTGGTAAGGGAACTATTGGTTATGTATTTATGTTATCATATAGGCCATGTCATGCCATGTCACTACATGTTTATCTGTTACACATTATATTCTATCATGAAATATTTATTTGTTATACATATTATATTCTGTCGTGAAATAGTTATTTTTTTTTCTTTTTTAAAGAGTTAGGGTCACATGTACAATAGTGACCTCTCCCCAATTTTATTCATAGAAAGTCCTCACTTATGGCGAAGGAATACCATATAAACTTATTGCTTCTCAAAAGAAACAAACAATGCTAAGAAAGAATTTACAAAACTGACCCAAGCCTCCGACTATGTTCTTCAACTACTAGTATTTGGCACCTTTGTAAAATATCAATATGACCACAAGTGAGTCTTTTCTTCCTCTTCATTTTAGTAGATATGTTTCTGAACCAAAAGATAATCTGCTCCCAACAAGCTTGAATCGATGTATTTTTATCCTCCATTCGCAACCTACATCGACGCATCCACAGTGACCATACGATGAAGACAGGCGCGATCCCCCATATGTGTTCCAGTTGGGATTAGCGTTTTCCTTTAGAAACCCAACTCCACAATCGATCCCTCCAATTTTGCTGCTGATCGTACTCAACCTCCAACATCTATGAAGCCTTCCTCCATAGTTTCTGCGCAAAATCCCCTTCTCCCAGCAAATGATCTATTGTTTCAATCTTAGGCTGCATACAACATACACACGAGGAACATAAAGATATTCCCATACGCTGAACATTTGTGTACACACTCAACCCCTTTGTAACCCTTTCCAGCATATAAAAGACACTCTAAGTGGAATAACAAGATCCCAATCAAACTTTGCCCACTTAACTTCCTCATTCTTTGATCGGCACACCTCCCATACAGATTTCACATTTACCTTAGTTCCCTCAACAGCTTCCAACACACCCTGTCATCTATCTCCAACCCACCCAGATTCACCTTCAAGCTAATATACCGAGCCTTATCTCTTCCTATCAATGCTGAGATTACATCTTCCTTCCACTCTGCACCATTAATCACATCCCATAGCATCAAGTTAGGTTGTTTAATATTACTTATCTGATTGCCTAGACTGCCAAGACCAGACCAGTTTTCCCACCACAAAGGGATTTGTGCTTTATTAATCTTACAACTTGATTGCTCAATAATGACAAAAAAACAAGTTGATATTGACTTCCATACAGAGGAGGCATTCCATTGAACCATTCCTTGAAAAGGGTGATGCTTTTTACAATATTTTTCTCTCATAAATTTTGCCCATATAGAATTTCCATACAAAACACTCCAAGCTAGCTTCACTCGAACTGCCTTCTGAACCTCCCATAAATCATGGATGCCTAACCCTCCCTAAAAAACTAGTTGAGCAACCTTTTGCCAAGACATCTAATGCTTTTTACGATGCTCTTTCGTTCCTCCCCATAATAACCCAGCAAAGATGGAATTAAGCTTCCTAATAACCATTTTCGGAACATCCATCACTAACATAAGATCAATAGGTAAGCTGGATAGCATATGTCGAAGCATGTTAATGCGTCCCCCAACCGATAAGAGCATACCTTTCCATCCATCTAGCCATTATTTGTTATACGTTATTTCATGTTACGTAATGTTATATGTTACATGTTATGCCATGTCACATAGTATTATCTGTTACATGTTCGGCCATGCCACGTAATTGTTACACGTTATGCCATGTCACGTAATATTATCTGATACAAGTATATCATGTTACGTAATTCTATATGTTACACGTATGTCACGTCACGTAATATTAGCTGTCACATGTTATGCCATGTTACGAAATATTGTACGTTACATGTTATGCCATCTTAGGAAATGCTGTACATTATATGTTATGCCATGTTATTAAATATTGTCTGTTACATGTTATGCCATGGTACGAAATATTATCTGTTGCATGCTATGAAATGTTTTCTGTCTCATTGTACGTCATGTCTTTCGTCTCACGTTCATGTCATGTTATGTTACGTCAGGACTTCTACCCTTTTGTTTCATGTCACGTTTCATCTCAAGTAAAGTTTGTATATTTTGGGAACAACCTTTCAAGTCATGTCAAGTCTGTTTACGTTTATCACGACCCTAGGTGCTAGGATGAGATAATATCCTAGTCAAACTCTCTTGTTCATGCTTGGGTGTTTAAATTAGTTTGAAATTCTCTATGGGTTGAAAAAGTAAGGTCAACAAGTTGCGAATGGGGCTTAATTAACTGGTCATTGAAGCGTAGCAGGCACTAACACGGATGGTCCCACCCACTTTTCAATTTCATTTTTATACATACTCGTGTGGGTGCAGATACCTGACACAGGATACGTACAGTATGTGTATCCACAATAGGTGCAAATACTTGTGAACTGGCACATACAATATGTGTGTCCACAACAAGTGCAGATACTTGTGAACAAGCATGTATCTTAATGCACTCACCGTTGGTGTAGATACATGTGTTGTGATGTGGTAATCGGTAGAGACACATGGCTCAAGGGAACCCGTGTAGCACCCATATGGTCACTTTTAATTATCATGTTTAATGAATAATACTCTATTATGGTAACCACATGAGACAATATTACTCTATTATGGTAACCCCATGAGACAAGAATATCATTATGGTGATCCCATGAGACAAGAACATCGTGGTAACTCCATGAGACAATAATACATTTCAAGCTCAAGTACACATTCAGTTCATGTCTTAAGTTCACGCTCCGTTCAAGTTTCAATTCATGTTAAGTTCATATTCAAATTCAGTTCAAGTTCAGTTTATGTTCATATTCATGTTTAGGTTCATGCCCAAGTCAGTTCACGTTCAAATTCATGTCATGTCAAGTCAAGTCTCAGTTAAGTTCATGTCATGTCAAGTTTAGTTTCAATTTAGTTTATGCTGAAGTTCGAGTCATGTCAGTTCATGCCATGTTATATGTCAAGTCACGTCATTCTTATTTATGATTATGATTATGCATTCATGCCTTTACTGTCATGCCTGCATTTGTAAGCTGTATGTTAAGTTATCTGTTAACTTGTTGAGATTTTTAATCAAATCTCACCGTGGCAGTCCCAACTATCATTCCTCCCAGAATGGCAGATCATGTGCTAGGATCAGGAGGTGCTTCAGAAGATGTAGAGCTCATTGCCTCAATGCTCTCATTTATCGTTAGTATTATGCAATAAATTATCCACTGCAAATATTGCATAATGCTAGATACATGCTAGGAACATTGCATCTTAATCTGTCAGGAACGGGGGGCAAGTAACCTTGTGTTGCATGTCCCGACGCTTCAGATGTCCATTCGATCCCAAGCGGAATCTAGGGGCGTCACACCCTTCCTTGCCTTTCGGGTCGTGACAAAATTTATTTTCATGCAATGCTTGAAAAATGTATTTCATGACATGAGCATACTTAATAAACTTCAAGTAAAAAATGACATTTATGCAATATGCTAAAAATGGTGCAAATATCACATGTCATGTAAGCAAGTAACCAAATGCTCAACATCTATCATATGATGTTTCATACTCAAAATGACATTTATATAATGAATGTGACATTCATCAATGAATCATTAATAAGTTATCAAAGTGTAAGTTAGAGGCTAACATACAAACTTTCTGAGCACTTAGGAATTGGTGTGGCTGAAATCAAAGTTATTCGAAGTTAGAATTTTCATAAATAAGGAAGATGTTCATAATCAAAAGGATCTAAGATTAGTATTTACAAAATTTCCCTTATACTTTTCCAAAATTGCCACTAAGATCCTAAATCTTCACAATTTGCAATTGAGCCTCAAAATTCACCAAATTTCACAAACATCATATTTACTATGTTCTAAATCCATTTATGACCTTAGCAATTCAAGAATCACACAGCTACTATATCAAAATCATCCAACCCGTGGCATGCAATTTGGTGACCATTTCGTGATTTCAAACCTATAGCTTCTTTGCATGCATGTGTGATCCAATTCCATTAAACATAAATCCATAAAACTAATCTTGGAATATGTTTACAATTTATAATAATACCACATGAGCTCAACCCAACATTTAGGCATTGAATAACACAAAAACATTCAAACTATGAGTATGTATGATGTTCCTCGCTTCTCTTTGTCAATGATAGCTTTAAAACCGAGAGAAATCATGCATTTCAATACCTAACATGATAATAATATGTTCCTAAAGGTTTATAAGGCCATCCTTGAGGAAATAAAACATGATATGCTGATGAAAATGCAAAGTGTCATATTTTTCTCCCTTAATGTTTAGTCTTTTATACTTATTTGGTCCCTAAATGTACTCATTATTCTTATATTTTTATTTAGGAAGCAAATGGAGTTGTTTAATACAAAATGAAGTTAATTGGGCGGTTCTGGATAGTTTCATATGGGCATTAATCTCTCATAAGAGCTTCGATTGAGATGATTCAAGATGATATGGAACGCCAAGACAAAGATCTACAACTTTCGTATTTTGAGTTTTGAAAGATACTGGATACATAAAGGTCGAAATCGGGCTTGAAGTTGACGCACCTGCACTACTGACATTTCAGAACATTCGGTCTTATCGTGCAATTTAAATGTGCGATTTAATTGCAGACGTTTTGGAGATCTGGTGCACGAAAGTTACAACTGGAAAACACCACTTTCCTAGTTATATTAGGACTCTATTTTATTTTTAATATTTCCCTTAATTAAGTCAGATTTGGATATGGTTATTTGAGGATAATGTTTAGGATTTTTAGGAGATTTCGGAGCATTCCAATAAGGGGGCATGGACGTGTAAAAGGGTAAACTCATCATACTAGGGCATCTCTCTCCCCTCTTCTCTAACTTTTCCTTCCAGTTTTCATGATGGTTTTGTGTGGCCAAACTTTCAAAATTGGTCGAAGGAAACGGAAGCCTCAGAATCAATAAAACTGTGAGATCTGAATTGTTTTTAGTGTTCAATTTATGCTTTGAGTATCGAATGTTTTTCTATGTCGATTTTCATGATTGTCTCGTTTAATTACTATGAGGCCTACTAGTTTATTATTCGTTGCAATCTACTGATAGATTAGACATCAAATCCGTAATTATTTGATCCCACTAATTTGTGAAGCAAAGATTTGATGATTTGCTAAGTCAGAAATTATTAGATCTTAGGAAAAAGGCTCAACGAAACTAAATGCAACCGCATGTGCTTGTGTTGTTTAGCTTCATCGATCTCTCTAATTCTTAAGGCTGCTACTAGATTAAACCTTTAGAGCTTATCTTCGGTTGTTTAGTAGTTAAGGTGTAACAGCCCGCTAGAAATTCATTGGTAGAATTTCTATTGACTTTAGGAATCTCGTAAAAAACTCCATAAGTTTTTACAAATCGACCAATCGCATAGGTTTTAGTCTATCAACATAGTCATTGTTATCACTCACGATGGTGCTAGAAATACGAGTTTTATTTATTTGAGGTGGTTAGAAGTGTCAGAATGCACTATGGTCTACGCCATTAGACTTAGTTGATTATTTAGGATTTTATGGCGCAATAGCCTATTTTCATAATTCTGGACGAAACGTCTGTTGGAAATTGTGAAATTATTTTTAGGGGCACTTCGAGGTTGAATTTCGGTAAAATATTTTCACTAAAGGTTAATATGAATATTTAGGGATTTTTAGTGTTAAGTTTATGATTCACTTTTTCGAAGTGAATACTAACCTCGGTAAGCGCACCAATTGTAGTGTTTCAAAATCAAAGTGTGGAATGACCAAATTAGGTTAGAAAAGTTTTATTTGGACACTTGGCTAGATCTTAGCCACACATAGTAAATGGTATTAGACACTTGGCACAAAGAAAAACCATTAGATAGATTTGTGAAGTAATCAAGGTGTGAGATCATGCCACCTAAGCAAAACTGTGTTTCATCTGTTCAACCAAATTGTGCCAGACTAAAGAGAGTTTCAACCCTAGCAAAACCCTAAATGGTTGGAATCCAATTGAAACCCCAAAAGCTTGATTGAAACCAAAACCCTAAATGGTTTTCCCAAACCCTAAATGGTTTTCCCAAACCCTAAAGTTGGTCTCCAAACCCTTTTTAACCCGATTTCTAACATTGTGTTTTTAATCACTTGATTAAATCACTTCCACATGCTATTAATTAATCAAATCCTTGTTATGACATCATTATTCAACCTTTTAAACCTTTGGAATTTGATTGGGTCAAGAAAATTTGATTTTGGGCTTGATAGCATCTCAAACCCTAACCAAACCCCCTTTAAACCCCAAATTGAAGCCCACCAAGGCCCACAAAATTGGCCACCTTGGCAAAGTTTCTTGGAGAAGTTTCCTCCCCCACATGGCAGACCATCCACTAACATTGGCTGCACCCAATAGTGCCTTGATGTGAAGGAGAAATCCACTCCATCAACCTCCATCTTTCACAGCTGCTGCAGGCAGTCTCTCCCCCTCTCTATTCTCCACTTTATGTCACATAGCCACCTCCAATCAAGGGTCATTCAAGCTCATAACTTCTCCCTCCAGAATTCTAAAGTCGTGCAAGACACACTTCTCTCCATTTTATCACTTCCTTCCCCCGTTCTTAGAGAGAAACCCAAAAGAGCTCTCTCGGGCAGATTTCTGGGTCTTTTTGCGTGGCTATCTATGATCCTTTGTAAGTATTATCTCACGATTACTCCTTCCCATAAGTTGTTCGTATTTGAGTGTCGTTTCGAGGGATATCTTATTAGTCTCATTACATGCTCATTTGATCGGTCAAAAGTATTTTTAACCATGGAAAGGTCATTCTGGGCGTGAAACTGGAGAGTATGTCATGTTTTGGAAGTTTTGACCAAGCTAATGGACATATCTTGATCCGAAAATTTTATGGAGTGTTGTTAACATGTGTTTATGAATGTTCATTGAGGTTTTGTTGCTTGGATAAAGCTTTTGATGAAAGATTTTCTTAGAGTTAGACACTTGAAAACTGGAAGTGGAAAAACAGTTTCTGTTTGATGAAAGTTTGAATATTTCGTGGTTTAATCTCATTCCAAAGGCTTTGATATTTTTATATGATGATCCTAAGCCTCTTATATACATGTTAGGATGTTATTTCAAAGATATTTAGTATTATTTTTAAACATATGATTTTCTATGCAAGAGGATTTCGGTTAGGCCTAAACTTTGATGTTTTTGAGTTAGATCCATGTTTTATTAAATTTTAGCCATGTGATTTTAAGTTTGATGGTTGGATCTTCTTTAGGACATATTTTTAAATCATGTGATGTGTTAGTTTGAAGATCACATGTCTTTAGGCCCATTCAGTTTAGGCCCATTAAGGCCCACGAATTGGGCTTGATAGCAACCCAAACCCTCTTTAAACCCCAAAATTTAGGCCCATTCAGTTTAGGCCCATTAAGGCCCACGAATTTGGTCACTATAGGATTGCTTCATGACTAAGTTTTGTACCCTCACTTGGCTGGTCAGATCTGTACAAGAAGGGCCTAGAAGGTTCTAGAAAGACAAAGCTAAAGGGCCACCTCACTCTTTCACTCTCACACTCCACTTTGAGAAAAGATCTTGGTCTGATTTTTATGAGAAGAAAAGGCCAACACTCAACCATTTCTTCAGTCCTATCACTTTACATAGCTTGTGTAAGAAGCTCTCCAGTCCACTTCCCACGAAAAGCAACTCTCCTTTACACTTTTCCTTCATAAAACACAAAAGACACTCTCGGACAGTTTTTCTTACCTCTTTTGAACGCCCGTTTCGAAGCTTTTTTAGGTGTTTTCTCGCAAATTTTCCTTCATGAAAGTTGTTTCTTTGGGAGTCTAGTTTACGTGTATATCTTATGCGTTCCATTGGAAGATCATTTGATTGGTAAAAAGTTGTTTAAACCCCAGAAAGGTCATTCTGGGCGATAAACTGGAGAGTGTGTTATATTATGGAGTTTTTGACCAAGCTAATGAATAGATCTTGGTCCGAAATTTTTATGGAGTACTGTTAACATGTGTATATGATTATTGGTTGAGGATTTGTTGCATGATTAAAAGTTTTGGTGAAATATTTTCTTAGGTCTAGAAACTTAGAAACTGGAAGAGGCAAAACAGTTTCTGTTTTGAGAAAGTTTAAATCTTTTATGGTTTAATCTTATTCCAATGGCTTTGATATTTTTATTGGAAGATCCTAAGCCTCTTATATACATGTTAAAATGTTATTTTGAAGATATTTGATGTTAGTTTCGAAGATATGGAATTTTATGCAATGAGGTATTCAGTTAGGCCAAAGTGATGATGTTCTTGGCTAAATTTATGTTTTGGTTGATGTTTAACCATGTGATCTTGAGTTTGATGCTTGGATCTGTTTTAGAACATATTTTTAAACCATGTGATGTTTTGGTTTGAAGATCACATCTTTATAAGTCATGGATCAAGAGGTTGATCAAAACAAGTTAGAAACAAAATTCTGTTTTAAACTTAGAAGAAAAACCAAAAAGTTCAAGTATGGTTTTAGTGATTTTGATGACTTTTGTTCATGATTCAAAACATGATTATTCTTAGGAATATGTTATGAGTATAGTAGAAGAAAAATTTTGGTTTAATCATGAGTTTTGAAATTTGAAAGAATTACAACAAAATCAAGGAAATAGCCTTGTAAGTTTCGGACCTATAGAGTTTTAATGGTTGTGTTTAGTTTTAAATTTTTTTGAATTGATATTTGAGCTTAGGACAAAATTTACATAAGGTATGTAAATTTTGGTGACTTTTGTAGTTAGGATGCAAAATCCTTAAGTTAGGGATAAAATGGTCATTTTCCCACATGTAGAGGGTAAAATGGTAATTTTACTCGAAGTTGATATTTCTCCATATTCCTAATTGTTAGTGATTAAGTTCTAATTTTTAGAAATCGCTACTTTCAGTTTCTTGTGATCGCACTTGAGTTTTGTTTCGAATCGCGAAGATCGAGGTAAGTTAGCTTTTAACTTACTATCAATTTAATGTGTATGTGTGATAAGTAAGGGAACTAAAGTGTATGTATGCATGTTATCATATGTGCCATGTCAAGTCATTACATTTTTATCTATTACACAGAATTTATTCTGTCATGAATTATTCATTTGTTACACAAGATATTCTGTCATGTATTACTATACATTGCAAGTATGTCCTGTTAAGTTAAGTATGCCATATGTTACATATATTTCATGTCACGTAATATTCACTGTCACATGTTATGCCATGTTAAGAATTGTTGTCTGTTACATGGTATGCTATGTTACGAAATGTTGCCTGTTACATGTATGCCATGTTATGGTATATTTTCTGTTATATTTATGTCTCAAAGTACGTCATGTCTGTCGTCTTACGTTCATGTCAGGTTATGCTACGTCAGGACTTCTGTCTTTTATGTTACGTTCATCTTACGTCACGTTACGAAATGTCATGTATGCCAGTTAAGTTATTCATGTCAATCACGACCCTAAGCGCTAGGATGGGGTAATATCCTAGTGGAACTCCTTTGTTCACGCTGGAGTGTCTAAATTGGTGTGAAATTCCCTGGGTTGACGAAGTACAATCAACAGGTTGTGAATGGGGCCTAATTAGCTGGTCACCGGAGCGCGCCAGGCACTAACGCCGATGGTGCCACACATTATGTTACGTGTGTCCACAGCAAGTGTGGCACAAACAAATAAGTCATGGGGCCACAACAACTGTGGAGCATACACTACGTGAGACACAGCAATTGTGACACATAGAATACGTGGGGCCACAACAACTGTGGAGTACGTATTAACGTACTCACAGCTGGTATAGAAACCTGTGATGTGATGCAGTAATCGGCAGGGACACACGGCTCAAGGGGACCTGTGTAGCAACCATATGGTCACTTTAATGATTAAGTCTATTGAATAAGATTTCAAGTTCATGTATTTCACGTTCAAGTCATGTTTCAAGTTCACGTTATGTTACGTTCAAGTTTACGTTCACGCAATCATGGTAATTCCATGAGACAAGAATATGTTTCAAGTTCATGTTATGTTATGTCACGTTTACGTTATGTTCCAAGTTCACATTTATGTTATGTCATGCTCAAGTTCATGTTCAAATTATGCATGTTCACGTTCATGTTATGTTTCAAGTCCATGTTATATTTTAAGTTCACGTTCATGCTATGTTTTAAGTCACGTTCATGCTAAGCTTCAGTTTCAGTTTAAGTTATGCCAGTTATGTTATGTTGTATGTCAAGTTATGCTATGATTACTTATGATTTGATTATGCATTCATGCTTTTACTGCCATGCATGCATCATTAACCTGTGAGGAAGTTTTCCGTTAACTTGCTGAGATTTGTAATCAAATCTCACTATGGTAGTCCCAACTACCATTCCTCCCGAATGGTAGATTTTATTATAGGATCTGAAGGAGAACCGGGAATCGACCAACTGGAAACGGCCGACTAAGCGACGGTGCGACGTAGATGGTATTACAATAGTTACCTCAGATTACTACTTGTATTGGTGGAGTTCAATCTCCAGCACTCTTTTGATCACAACCTTATAGACTATTATTGTGGTCTTAGTTGTTTAGTATGTCGTTAAGTATGGAGTATGTTTTAAGTATTTGGGATATTTTAGTTTGGTGCATAGTATTGCTAAAGAAAAAAATTATCCGCTGCGAATATTGCATAATGCTAGATGCATGTTAGGAATATTGCATCTTATATGTCATGAACGAGGGCAGGTAACCTTGTGTTGCATGTCTCGACACTTCAAATGTCCGTCTGATCCCAAGCGGAATTTGGGGGCGTCACATAAGGTTAATTAAATTTGTTGTTTTCTAATTAATTGCGACTAAGGAGAGATAGGAAAATAATTACAACGGTAAATATTCAAAGCATGAATTAATATATACTTGCATCGTTGATCAATTGGAAAATTCCGATGGTGGATGTTGACTTAGACCAAGGTTTGTTCTTTTGATTGATTTCGATACTTTAATTTGAGTTGTTCCTTAGTTGTTCTTCTTAAAATTATTTTCGTTATACTCAAACCCCCCCATCCTTGTTCACGTAGCATAAAACTAGGCTAAATACTCTCCGTGGGAACGATCCTTACTTGCACTACTACATGTATTTTTAGGAGTATAGGTTTTATTTTTGGTTGCCTGCGACTGCACACCAAATTTTGGCACCGTTGTCGGGGAGTGGTTCTAGATGATTTTTGTGCTTCTTGTGATCCTTATTTTGTTCTTGATATTTTTGAAAAAAAAAAAAGAAAATCGTTAGTTTTCGATAGTTATTTTTATTTATTTTTATTACTCTAGATTTTTCCTGATTTGTTTTTCATGGTTTATTAGAA